>JAUMHL010000016.1:9765162-9775922 GCA_032362345.1 Sandelia bainsii | reverse complement strand
ACTGTAGTGTGAACTTCTTACGTTTTCCATAAATTTCACCCGAAAGCCAAATATCCCTAACTTTTTGTGAGTAGTGTTTATAATGTGTTTACATATCAGTAAGACACCATTTTACCACTGTGCAAAATTGCAGTAAGGCAAGAAAGTAATTGAATTTGTCTCGGTAATTTAAAATGAAACTACAGTACAGTTTACTCATACCTCAGGCTGATGTTGTTCTGCAATGCAAACTGGACCCCATTGACGATCTCAGGAAGCTCTGGCACCATGGCCAACACTGTGACACCTATGAAGTACTGCAAGAAAGCAGAATAAGCCTCAGTACAAACAAACACACACATAGGGGGGACCTATATACACCCATTACTTGGCTCTTTTTGGTGTTTTGTTACTTTTAATCTAAAGATATACTTTAAATTATGTGCATCTAGTTTCCATATACTGTATGGTAAACTACATTTCTTCTTATCCCTTAACACTTCCCTGTAAAAAAATACAGCATTTGAAATACCTGGGAGATGGAGTAATTGGTCAACATGGGCTCAATGTTGGTTGTGCTGAGATCAGCACAGCAGGCCATGAGCACTGTGGCAACAATAAGCACTCCAAGAGCCCTCCAACGGGACCAGTGGACCACATGATGACCTGCTGGTAACATACACACTATGAGTTAACCAACAAGCAGAAGTTTACTATTTATGACTTGTCTCACTGTTGAGGGAGGTTTGTATTCTCACATTCAACTATTCTACTTTACTTTCTACAAGTTAACAAGGCAGGTAACAGGAAGTCAGTGCTGGCATGAAACACGAGTGGGTGGTAAGAAGACAACCAGCAGCGACTTCACCAGTGAGCTGATAGATACTAGTACCCTTTTATGCGTACTAACCATGTGCATGGTCACCGTGGTCATCACTGATTTGGATATCGTAGATGTGCGAGTGGGTCTTCAGTGTGAAGATGAGGCCGATTATATAGGCAGCTGGCAGCAGCACAGAAACCGTGTACACCAGAGGCCTGAAATTAGTAGTCAATATAAAATTAGGTGGGAAAAGTAAAGCAACTTTTTTAAAAATAAAACTATGTATAGCACCTGCACTTACTCAATATGAGACAGAATCAAATTTGAGTCAGTTTGACTCTGTTGAGAAGAATGACAATGAAAATTAAAATCATACAAGCTTATAAAATCCATGTTCTAAATAGCACCTAAAAGAACTTCATGACAAGAGCAATAAAACATGTTTCTCTGTATGAGCATAAATGTTTAGCAGCTCTGTGAAAAAGTATTCCTTCATTGTAGGAGCACCTGTAATGTGTTAACAAAAACTTAAAAGGCAATGAAGCACCAAGAAAGCACCCTACATGTGAATAAAACTGCCATAAAACTGTCATTTTCAAGTGTCATTATTGAAACTTGAACCAAAAAAAGTGTATTCAAACTTGCTTAAGGCTGCTTTGTTTCTTGAGCTGATCTACAACAGCAAGCTGTGAAAGCACAATATGGAAAGCTGGAAGTTACGGGAAAGTTAGAAGAAGAAGCCCACCATGTCGTAGTGACAGCCCTTGCAGATGAAGGGTACAGTGGCATTGCCTGAGACATTGGTGCAGCTTTCACACATCAAATTACCAAAGGTCTTAGAGAAGAGGGTGGGGGCAAACACACCTAGGGACAATAGCACAGATCATTATGTGACAAATCTTGAGTTTTCTCTGTTGGTGGAAAAATTATTTTTGAAAAATGTGCAGATGCCAGACATACCTCCTATGGATATGAAGAGCAAGGCTGAGCCCACTCCAGCTGAACGACTGTTAAACTGCTGCTCTCTGTGTTTAATACCCCCAACAATCATACACACACCCTGTGGAGTTGACAAACATACAGGTGCATGAACATAGTAAAAAGATGCAGCTACAAATGGAATCAGGATATTCACAGAGAACCAACACATTTGTAATCTCAGGCACTCACAGGTATGAACAATATACACCCAAGCAAGGTTCCAGTGAGTGCAGCTTTGACAACTTCTTCATAACATTTGTTGGCAACACGGTTTCCCTGCAGCAGTGCTGTGATGTAGAATGTCAGCTCCGTGATGGAGCCAAAAGTCGCATTCACTACTGCTCCCAATGCAAAGTTACTCTGTGCAGAAATGCTGCGGGAGAACACAAAATGGTACACACAAATGGTAATAAACCAACCATTACAATATACTTTACATCAGAAGTACCACATACTGTTCTTTACCTTGCTATTCCCATGCCAATATAGTATGACAAAGGAATGATGGAAGTGATGGCTGTGGCAAACTTGATCTCAGGACTAAAGTACTTGTGTTCATAATCAGTGTAGCCAATAACCAGAGTGGCCAATACCAGGGGAAGCAGGTCTGCAGGGAACACAGACTTAAGGAAAAGAAGCAAGCAGTGGACAGACCATAACACCAAATGTATTATGGTTCAGTAATAATTCAATGCTATATTAAATTGCAATCTAATGGTATGCTTAGCTGACCTCCTTTCATTTTTCTTACAAGCCCCACACTTTCGTAATGTTATATCCAAAAAGGATACTGAGACCAAAAATGTTGATTCCTTGAAGAGTGTATTTGTAGTAATACACATTAAATGCTTGATAACAGCATAAGATAACTCTGGTCTTACATCCAGATATCTGGAAAAGAGAACATAAATCACTGACATTAACTTAGAATTTTATTTATTAGATGTAAACAGGTGATTAACAGATAAAATTCAAAGGCCACTTGACACAAATTAAGAGTTTTGTGTGTTTTGATACATTTGCTTCTGTAATTTTGGCTAACTCGTGGCACTCGTCAATGTGCATGGAGAAGCAAAATCAATACGGAAAAAATTCCAGCATCACAAAGTATAAAAATGACCTTCAATATCTTTTCTAGCTACAACAGCTTCATTGCTAGGAAAAGCTTCAATCACAATGTCTGAGTACATGAAAGAGAGAAGTCCACAAAGTCTACACATTTTTAAACCATCTTTTTTGCTAAGGTCTAAGAATAAAGTTGTTCTTTATAATCTAAGAGTTGCTGGAATTTGACATTTGTTTAATTGTGTCAACCCAATTTCTTTCATCGTTCTATAAGCTTTAAAAAAGTCAATTCCCAAAGAAAGCTATGTACAGGGTTAGCTGCAGATATCCCAAAACCATTCATTGTGATGCTCTTGGAGTGATTTGGTAGGCCGGCCCTCCTGGGAAGGTTCAAAACAGTTTCACGTTTTCTCCATTCATGGATAATGTCTCTCATCGTGGTTTGCTGGAGTTCCAAAGCCTTAGAAATGCCTTTGTAACCCTTTCCAGACCGATACAGGTCAATGACTTTGTTTTTCAACTGTTTTTGAATTTCTTTAGATCGCAGCATGATGTGCTGCTTTTTGAGCTCTTTTAGCATGCTTTACTTTGTCAGACAGCTTCTATTTAAATGATTTCTTAATTCAACAGGTCTGGCAGTAATCAGGCCTGGGTGTGGCAAGAGAAATTGAAAAAAAAAAAGAATCATTTAAGTGTGACAAATCAGAAGGTGTCTAATACTTTTTCACAGAACTGTATGGAAAGTGTAATAGAAGACACAAACCTGTTACATGGGCCATTTATACACTGCTGCAACGGCTAGTGCCTCCTCCACATGATCAAGTGGAGCACTTCAGTTACATGTTGATGAAATTTCAGAAAATGACCATGTACCTTTTCCACTGTGTGGATGTTGACATCTTCTGGTGCCATAAGGAGGACAGTGCTCAGTGTGCGAGCATTCGTCTTGGCTACAGGGATAGTGAAGACCAGCAGCCAGGAGACAATACAGACCAGGGAGTGGACCACAGCCAGAACAGGGTAACCCAGTAACAGCCAAACATAGGTACTGATGCGACACTGCAAAGAAGGAAAGAATGATTAAAATTATTAATATAAATATAATAATTTTAGTAAATGTTCTTACCCAGTGTTTTGAGCTTTTCCTAGCTGGAAGTTCTGGGACAGGGATCTCAACAGGGGAACGGAACATTGGGGAAGACACCAAAAGGGGCGCAGAGTCCTTGTCACTGAAAGAGCCCTTTCTGTCCTCGGCATCCCCCACTTCAGGAATGACCTCACACTTGGGAGGCTTCACAGCAGATTTCTTCACTAGATTGCTGGTCTAAAAGATTAAATGGCATGTCATTTCCAAGTGAAAGTCTACTTGTTACTGTCTAGTTAGCTATCTCTACAACTTCCCAGTAAATGTGACATTTTTTTTCAGATTTTTAAAATAGAAATGACAAATGTGTGTTTATTTGCCTCATGTTAGCATTTAATGCATATATCCCAGAATTTACAATCACAATAAACTGCAGGGCTAAATATTTACCTTCTCTACTAACTTCCCAAATGGCCAAATAAAGTACCATGCCATCTTCAAACAAAGTTTGCCTGAAAACAGCACAGTGTTCCATGGTGACAGTGTTCCACATTTAGGGAAAATGCAATGCACCCAGTTATGCAGCTTTATAGAATACATACCATAAGGGGCGCCGAAGATAGTGAGAAACATTACAGGACATATGAGAAAGTAGATTAAAGATATCCACCATCCAAATAAAAACACATAAACTATGTTCCCAAAGGTTACCACTGAGCCTGTAAGAGAGGAGATACACAAAATAAAAAAGCTATTGCTTTCCTGTAACGACCCAATTTTTGTTTGTATGAAAGTTTTATTCAATTAAAGTGCAAAGAAGGGAAAAGAAAACCTTCATGGGGCTTAGCAATGCTGAGGTCAGAATGCAGCTCTTGGATGATCTCTGATTGGTCTTCAATGGGCTTCTCTGTTACATTGCCCTTCCACTTTTTGAAGCCAAACTGAAAAAAGTGTCAGGATATGTCACACTACATATCAGTATAGTGCTAAACAGAACTGTCCTCACATTGTGACAACTGCTAAACCAACTTTAACCTAAAAAGCTGCAACATATTCTGAGATTTACAAATGCATTAAGATGGATATTGATTAGGTACATGGGAGAATAAGTTTTCACAGAGACTCAGTCATGGCTCACCTTGTAGTTGTTGGCTTCCCTGTGTGCCTCCACCTCATTGTCAACTCTGACTGTGGTCTTCGTAGTTCCTTCATGCCAACAATCTTCTCCATACCGTGACGAAGTAGACCAGCCTGAAGTGGCATGCCCTCCTGGGTAGAAAACACAGGAGGGCATGACATTACAAAGCTCTTCCTGGCAAGCCAACAAAACAGATAATTCCTGTTCTCACCATTTTCACATCTCCAATGTCCATGTGTGCAGCCCCAAAAATCCTCAGTCAGGCAACAATCATACAGTAGCAGTGCATTTGAGCTAGATGAAGCAGACATTCAGACTTTTATTCAACTTAAGTCTCATTCACCTCTGTGCGGAACAGTGAGGAAACATTTTTGTGCATTGTGGCAGAAGTGGCGTGCAAAAACATCTGGGGACGACATCTCCACTGTGCCTATCTCTGGATGCTGGGGGCCAACACAAAGCCGGTCAGTTTGAGAATGTCGACGTGGAAACTGGTGGTGCTGTTCATGATCGACACAATTCTCTGAAAAAGATCATATGCAGAGCAAAGTTATGAATTTAAAATGACATAAATTAAGTAATATTTTGACATTATTTGAATGTTGATGTACAGAATGACACATCTACACACAAAGTCACTTCACTGAGGGGGCTGATTCCATTCATGGTGGAGATTAGATGGAATCCAGGACCAATGCAATGCAGTATCCCCACCCTGTCAACAGCTGTCTACCAAGACTGATCATAATATCAATGTGTGGCAGCACATAGAAAAAACAAAACACAGCACAATATGCTATGATTTGAAATTAAATAAGAATACTGGTTACACTATACAGCATATAGGCCACGCGTTGTTCATGGTAACGTGACTTTTCTGCTCCAAGCTGTCAGGATATCATTATGTCTAATAAATGATGTAGTGTTGTAAAAGTTTGATTTAATGGAAGATTTTTGAAGCAGCCGAACGCCACTGATGCAAGACGTCCACATTACAAAAAAAAAACTACAGACAACTAATGTCCTCACAGAAAAGGTTGCATAACTTGACAAAATCTGCTATTTTTTGCCAAACTAATCCACAACCATGCAACACTCCCACTAAATTGTAAAAACAACAATAAAACATGGGGAGAATAATAGTAATGTCTGGAACAGACTGCTCAGTTCATTGCTGATGCCAGAGGATGGCAAACTGTCCTACCTGTACTAATCTTTTTTTCTAATTAGACCAATTATCAAACTAACACAATGTGAGCAAAAACTATATTATGACTGCAAAACTATGATTACCACAACGCACCCATTAAAGGATAGGAAAGAACTCACTCCCCTGATTTCAGACATAATCCTAATCCAGAAAGCCTTACAGGAGCTGTTTTTATCTGGCATTAACTTGTCTCATTCACCTCTGTGAGGAACAGCGAGAAAACATTTTGGTGTGCAGTGGCAGACGTGGTGCGCAGAACAATCTGGAGGGGGTGTCTCCACTGTGCCCATCCCCGGATGCTGGGAGCCAACACAGAGCCGGTCAGTTTGAAACAGTCTTGGAAACTGGAAGTGCTGTTCAGAGTCGACCCAATGTTCTGAAACACCATGGAGAAGAGAGACATGGATTTAAAAAGACTTCGTTTGTTGTCAGTTCAGCTGTGAAAAATAGCCGAATTAAGAGATGATGTGTTGAGGGGACTAATTGCATTCACGGTGTGGAGGTTAACTGGCATCCAGGACCAATGTCCTATAGCTGACCCACATATATGTGTGACCAACAAAAACCTCCTGAGGGTCATGCAGAGTGTCTCTAGTCCCATCTCTACCAAGACTGATCATACTATTAATGCATGGCATCACATGGCAATAAGTATTATAACGTTATTTGTGAGAATCCCACTTTTCTGCTCCAAACTGTCACTAACCATGTCTGATTGATAAAAGCTGGAAGCTAATTCTGAATTCAACTGGAAGCCACTGAAAGATTTTCTGATTCCTCCTGAGTTATGAGTACACAACTTGACAAGATGAGCTACTTTATATTTTGTAAAAACCCATCTGCAACCATGCAACATTATCATTAAGTTATGAAAATAATCATAAATTGTGGGCAGATGCCAGAACCTTGCTGATGAATACAGGTCAGGAACAATCAGTTCAGCTTATTGTTGATGTTTAACCTTTTTTCTATCTAATGGGATGAACGACCAACTGATTAGAACATCAAACACCATAATGATTACCAAGCTGTCGTCGTCGTCGTCATCATCATCATCATCATCATCATCATCATCATAAAGCAAATACCACTAACGTATGAGACAGAAATCTGGCCTCTGTTGTCAGACACAGACCTCACCTCTACTTGTGTCAAACAAGAGAAACCTTTAAACGTTACATGAAGTCGTTTGTCTCAGGTTGGAGGAAAGTCCAGCACAGGTGAGTTTGATGAGCATATTTCAAATAAAACAAGTAGTGAAAGGAATACACAAACACGTAAACGGTTGTTTACTACGTTGTGAGCCTATGAATCCGGCACTGGGGTTAAAATACAGAAGACAAACGCAATTTGTAAGTTATTGCACGCAGGTCACGTTTAAAGCAAAGCACCTGGTCTCACCTGGTGCTTCGGCCACGGATCTTCTCCGCAGGCTCTCCTCATCACCTGGCATCACTGACGACTTTTTCTGTGACATTTCGTCCGTTTTTACTCCTGAAGTGTTGCTCCTGGATCACCTGGGCCTCGAGGGTTCAGCCCCTCTATAAAGTCTGCTGCGTGCGCTCACTGCTGTTCATCACGCCAGACACCCAGCAACGACAGAGAGGGGCGGGGTGGGGGGAGTAGGAAAACTTGAGTAATTTAAACCTTTTAATTTGTTTTAATGCAACTAATGCAGCATCATATCACATCACATCTGCGCACGTTTTCTTTCGACTCTTTTCTCCTGTGATACATTTTCCGAGGACACACATACTTGTTATTTTTATCCTTTAAAACCACTCTGAAGGGTTTGGACATTTCAATCTATAGCGCCCCCCAGTGAAAGAATCAATAAAGGCAGTGTGGCAGAAAGCTATGCATGCTCCAAATGTAGCTGTGTGACAATATGGCAAAACAAGGACACAGAAATGTAGGAATACCTTTATTTACATATAAAAACACAAAAGTACAGCTGCACAATAAAAGCGACAGTGAACTGTTTTTACACAGTCGGATGACTAAACACAGCAAGGCTTGTTGGGAGCTTACAAAAACAGATGTTACTACTTTTCAAGACATTAAAAATAATACTTCATTTAATTTCTTTGAGCATTAACTTTTATCAGGTGGACATCAGCTATGTTTTATTTCTGTTGCCAAACTCTTGCTATATTGTTGGATTGACAGAAATGTGGTATCTACTACTAACATAAATAATTCTCTCTCATGCACATCTCTGAATAACATAAAAGACAAACCCTCTAAGAAGCAATCTATCACAGTCTACTTCAGCATCATTTATCCACAGTGAGAGTACATGACAATACTAGGTGACGTCTAGGTTAGAGTGACAACTTTTCATAGCAAACTATTCCCTTTTTGAATAAAATGTCAGCAGAGTAAACACGTGATTTGATATATAGATCTGTACAAATAATACCCTTATTGAGAAATCTATAAACAGCCTATGTACAGTACACACATTAAGAAAGAGAGCAAAAGACAAGTAGAAGCATTCAATCAGATTAGAAAAAAAACTAGCAAACAATAACTTCTCCATTGCAGTGTAAAATACATAGTACCAAATAAAGAAGAAACACAAATGAAGCCCAGTTCAGACTGAATATATACAACAGAAAAGCAAGTAGAAATACTGCTGTAAAAAAATAAGCTTTTAGAAATAATCATACAATAGCAGTTGTTTTCTGTAATATACAAGAACTAGTTGAGAAAAACATAATTGAATCAATAACTGCAATAAGTCTTTCTTCTAGCAAGAAAAGAAACTAAGTATAGTTTATTGCAGAAGGCAACAAATGATATACAAATAGTTACTATGTATTTTAGCTCAGTAACTTTTAGTTATGCTAAAAATTGTGTTACTATTAGTCTGCTGATGTAAAAAAAACAATAATAATTTTGAATTATGAATTGTCACAGTGCGAGGCTATGAAACTGATCTGAATGAAACAAACTTAACCAACTTTTCAGCAACTCCAGGCTTTGTAGTCCAAGTCCCAGTGTATATTACAATTTCTAATCAAAGTTCTACCACTTCGCAGTGATATTAGTTCTACAAGGGCAAGGAAGATAGTGGTGGAAAGAGAGCAACAAAACATTAAAAACATTAAAATATATTACAAGAGACGGTTAAATAATATTTGCAAGAGGTCTGTAGTTTTATTTGAACTGTATGGTTGACTGTACGAGTCAGGTTTTACTGCACTGGGATGATTCAAATCACACAAGCTGTCTTTCAAATAGTTATCTAAGATTACACTTTAAAACCTAAATATGTAGTGTAACATAAATTATTCAATATGTAATTATGACAGTTAGCAATTATGACAACAATTCTTAATTTGTCTGACACCAACAGGACTAACTCTGCTACTTTTAATGTTACCAAAAGCAGGGCTGAGCTGATATGATTTCAGAATAAAGATATTTATATTGTTTCAAGCCATGTACAGTTTAGCTGCCTTGTTTGTCTTGCCATTATGTAGTTGTCTTTGAATTTTTATTGGACACAAATAAAATATAAAAAAATATTTTCATTAACTTATTCACAACATATTTTTCACTTTATCTCTTTACCTTTTAAAAACAAAAAACAAAAAAACAAACAAAAACGGACAAACTTAGTTTCATCTTGACCTTGCACTGTTGTCTAGGTGCACCTTAGTAAGAATTTTGAAAGTATCCAGCACTTTTGATAGCTTACTGTCTGTGTACCACAAAGAAACAGCCAGAATATTTTGGAGCTTTGCTCTCAGAAGTCAGAGTCAGCATCCATAAGTTCTGCTTCCATTAACCTGGTCCGGGAGTGGATAGGTCCATAGCCAGCCCTCCGGCCTGCTGGTACCCGAGCGACATGGGCCATCCTCTCTGACAGCCCATCGGTGAGCTCCACCTCCCCGGGGTAGTGAGAAGATCCACTGCGCTGCCAGGTTGAGGTTGAGGGGGGGCAGCGCGGGTCAAGACCCAGATCTTCTGGGCGGTCACTGAGGGTGGGGTTAGAGAGCAGGCTATGACTGTAGTTTTTCCAGTTGCTGTGGTAGGGCGGGTAGGGATGTCTCTCCTCACAGAACAGAGGATATGAGGGTTGGAATTCTGGGTACGATCCCGGCAAGACTTCCTCCTCCATCTTTTGCTGTAGCCTCTGCTGTTCCCGTAAATTAGCAACCAAGCTTGGGTGACAGGGTAGTTTGGGGAGACGGGGCACTGAGCTGCGGCCAAACTCACGCTGTTGATAGGCCCTGTGATCCACGACTGGACCAGCCTCCTCTACTGGACGGACCTCCTTCTTCCTCTTCTTCTTCTTTTTCCTCTTTATCATCTCTGGTGAAATTTCAGCCTCCACCATCCACAGTCTGTTCCTCTCCTCTGGAGGTGGCACTGTGGAGAAAATAATAGAAATTAGTGTCTGTGAAGATTCTCAGTCATCCAGGTCATGGTTATCCCAAAAAAGGTTATTCAGTGGCAAC
The DNA here is from genome assembly GCA_032362345.1 of Sandelia bainsii. Taxonomy (NCBI): domain Eukaryota; kingdom Metazoa; phylum Chordata; class Actinopteri; order Anabantiformes; family Anabantidae; genus Sandelia; species Sandelia bainsii. Next base: position 9,765,173 of record JAUMHL010000016.1, on the reverse strand, counting down.
TGGACTTGTTT
>JAUMHL010000016.1:9748785-9765062 GCA_032362345.1 Sandelia bainsii | reverse complement strand
AAAGGTTATTCAGTGGCAACTGGACTTGTTTTAGTTCCTTGAAGATGTTTCACCCTCCATTCCAGAGGACTTTCTCAATTGAGAATTAGTGATCAACTATTCTCCACTGAGAAAGAGGGTAAAGGGAGAGACAAAGAGAAGGAAAAGATGAATGAGGGAACGTGTGATCTGATAAGCTCTTTAATTCTAATGCTATAAAGTATTATGTCAGAATCATGTCCTCCAGCTCTCACCTGGTGTACCAGTAGGTGTAACAGAAATGTCTTGAGGCAGGATGGCACCTCGCCTTGCCACCATCTTGGTGACATGTTGTGCCCAGGCTGATGACATGTCATTGGATGGCTCATTCAGGTCAAAATTTATTCCAGCTATGAATGAGAAAATACAAACCACAAGCTAAATGTTTAGAGTCAAGTAGGGACATCTTTTAAGTCCAAGATACCTTTAATGGCTTGAAGATCAATAAACATGGCACTCAAATTACCAAAGACATTGCTTATCATTTACTTCTAGTGGCATCTAGCCATGTGGGTAGGCAGTTTTTATGTGACCAGGTTTTGAGATATCCACAATCAACCAAACCATCCCAATACACTAGGAAAGAATAGCATTAAGGTTTTGGTCCTAAGAGTATCAGAATTCCTATGTTTAAAAAATACACCTTGATTTTTCAGAAAGAAAAAAGAAGTTGTAAAAACCTCTGCACTAGACTTAAGAGAAAAATAATGTATTTTTGAGTTCTGGGAGGTGGAACACCAAATGTGCTATTAATAATATGCATACAGTAACAATATGGGCAGGCACCCAGCAATCCTCGGATTCAAACCAAGGTCCTTCTTGCTGTGAGGCGAAAGTGCTAACAGCTACACCACCATGCCACCCATGAACCTCATTAGGAACAATCCAGATATGAGTCCCTGCAGTTTCAAATATTTACCACACGATGGAAGTATGCAAACATCACCAGGCATTGCTTCTGCTGTTATGTTCTTCACCACAAATAGTGGACAATAAAACATTCATGCAAACTTAAGCCAATATTGTCTTCTGTTCTCTGGCTACACTAGTTTATCTTAAATTTTGTGTTTAAGCTTACTCAAAATGGATGACCACAATTATTTTTAATATATCTAGTGAAACACTCACCCACTGGCCCATCATGGGACACAGTATGCATACTGAAAGACAGCTCCTTTTCTGGGTCCTTGTGGAGCTCTTTCCTCATCGCAAATGCTTTGGCAATCATCTTGCTCTTCTTGATCCTTTTGGGTTCGTTGTCACTCTGGCCAGTAATCCTGACACAGGATAAAGGAGGTTAATAATTAGACAGCAGAAGTTAAGGTAGTAGCTATAGGTCAGGAAGCAATGTGGATTTTTCTAAAAGAACTAAAATGTTTACATTTTATTTAGATTCTTTATTCTGGATAATAAAAGTGGTAATCAAAGACAGTTGGCAGCCTCATAACTTACCCACAGCCAGCAATAAAAAGTAGTGCGGTAGGGTTGCTAATATGACCAGGTAACTAAAGATCACAAATTTAATGCCATCAGTTGCTATGTGAGTTGGACAAAATGCCAAAGTGCTATGTCTTTCTGGCATTTTGCGTCACAATGGAAAACACTCGGGATAAGACAGTCTTACTCTAAGCCTATACTGAAAACAATAATTCCAAGAAGCAGTATTACTGTTCAAAACAAATTCCTGCAAGTAAAATCAAAGAAACAGTGGGTACCTTGTGGGCTACAAAACCAAGGATTAACAGTGCAAACCTAACTGCACACTCTACATTTTTGCTTCCACACTTGTAAATGGTCAAAATGAAAATGCTGCGATTTTTGGCATGGAAATATAATTTGCATGGTAGATTTTCTCCACACTAATATCATGGCCCTATATGGATATGGACTGGCATGCAGCCACAATAAGCTAAGATGCAATAAGAGGAGCTTGAGATAAAGGTTAAAAAACATTTCATATAATAGTTTATGATGTAATAAAATGCAGTTTTTAATATATACTCGTAAAAGTACACTATAATCATGTAACAACCAAAAAGACTGCCAGGTTTACTTTTATGTCACATTTCATGTTTATATGATCTTTGCTTACTTGCACCAGGTGCGTTTCCAAATGAGGATCGTGGCTTTGGTCCAGACCCAGGTGCTCATAGCAATTCCTGTCCCAAACATGGAGAACAGGTTGATTTTCTCCACCATGAGGCTGGGCCGGTTCTTAATGGTGCATTCTGGGATTGGCTTATTGGTCTGAGAGGCAATTGTCACGTTAGCTTCACATCTGTTGAAAATATCACAGAGATGATCAGTCTTGATCATGCTGCATGTGCCACCAACACTTTCCAATCATATCACCGAGGTACAGGTAAGTATGGAATCTGATAAATAAGGTCTTTTACAGGAGAGAGCAGTTCACACTTTTAAGGCTAAATTAATTCCAATCGTGGTGGTGGGGAACTAAGGCACAATTCAAGGCTGTAAGTTGAGTAGTAACAGCGGTTTGGAGTCTCAGTAGCATCACCTTGTGAATTTCTATATGGATGCAAATGGTGAATCTGAAGAATTGGTCTTCATAAAAGAGCTGAACTATAAAGTGGTGTTGTTTTGAGGCAGGCAGGTGTAAACCTTTGTTACAGTGTTGTGTAATAATAAAAGTAACTGAGAGCATATGCACTCGGAAGAGGAAAAAAGACGAGAAAAAAAGGATGGAGGAAAAATACTCACAGTACATATTCTCTAAAGCTCCTCTCCCATTCAGCCTGGTTAAAGAAGTCATAAAAGTGGCAGCCAAAAGTGATTAAAACAAAGCCAAAAGCGAGGAATCCAAATATACCTGAGAAGCAAAACAGAGCAGTGAATTAGATCTTGGAAACTTTCCTACCAGTAAATACAATAAATAAATAAAAGATCCCTAAGAAAGTAATGGATATTTTTTTAGACACCATAAAGGTACATAAACAGAACAATGAGTAAATTAAATTAAACAGAGAGCAGAAATGCTTCTTTTCATGCTCATTTTTGTTCAGAATAATAAATCTCATCCTGTGCAGAAGACAACTTACACTTAACACTGTAAACAGGAATTTCCCATTGGCTGGCACATCATATAGTACCATCGAAAGTGTTTACATTCCTTGTTCAGTGTGCTCAATGACATTGTGCTACAGACTCCTTAAAGATTAGATTGTCCCAAAGTTGATCTAAACCAGGATGGTTTTTCCCCTCAAGCTTTCAGGTCACCAGTTTTGGTAAGAAACAGTAATGGACAACAGATGACAGAACATACCAAGTCTCAGCATTGTCTCATTGATTTTGCTCGCTGCTTTCTCACTCAGTAGTCCTGGATGATTACTCTTGATGGAAAACAAGGTCATGACGCCTACAAAAAGAGAAATAAGAGTTGAAATTTGAGCTCTATCCGTTGAAGGTAAAACACGACAAACCGCATGGAGCTGCTGCTCACCCCGAATGAGGAAATAGCCACCAACCACAAGCACCACTCCAATGGGTGCCAGCACAAACCCAGCGCGGTATCTGTAGTTTTTGTAGCCTACAAAACAAATCCCGCTCACTGAGTCTCCATCCACCTGTGGAGGATCAGACAACACAGATGAAAACAAAATGTCAACAAATATGACAATGTGATCAAACTGAATGAGTGGAAAACATTTTTAAATCATTAAGGCAAATGACAGCCAACACACCTCAGCGATAGCCAGGATGGCCACAGTGAGGACGAAGGGGATGGACCAAGTGACCATGTGGAAGTAGGAGGTTCTGCCAGACAGTGGCTGGTGAGTAGTGCCCAGGGCCTTGAAGGACGTGTGCCAGGCATAGGTCAGCATGACAAACCAAATTACGCCTGACATCAAGGAGTAGTACACGATGATGAAGATAGTGACACACGACAGTGTCTCTGAAGACCTGCATGGGCAACAACACAGAAAATAGTTTGTCAGTTAAATTTTCTTTTTGGAAATAATTTCAGCCCTTCTTCTATTTAGCTTTTTCAGCATCACATGAAAACCGAGATTTTACTGCGTGACAAAAAAAAAAGAACCTCATGACTGATGGATTGGAGCTTGCACACTTACGAGGGCTCCCCAAGCCGCATAGTGTTGTCACTCTTGCACACAATCTCCTTGCGTGCTCCGTCCAGGAACTGGGCCAGCCAGCCAATACTGCCCACAAAGAAACATGCGTTGATATAGAAGAGAATAACAGCCGGGTAGCGGTTGGAGTTCTTCCAGTCAGCAAGAAACGTGGCCTAAAACAGAGAAATAGTAAAAACTATAAATTCTTTTGTACTCAAAGTCCAATACAACTAACAGAATAATGGTATTTACTTATGTCTCACCAAGGTGAAGAAGGTACAGAGGAGGGTGATGGTGCCGAAATAAGCAATGTATGAGTGCATGTCATTGTGCTCATCCTCAGTGAACAGAGGGTTGTCACACTGGATACCACAACCCTCAACGTCCTTGTACCAACTCGACTGAATGTCCGTCTTCACCAGTGGGGCTTCACATTGGCCTGATGTATTAAACTTCAGCTTCTGCATCTCGTTCTGCGCACAAAGACGCGAAGGAAAGGTGAGCACATCATTCAACTTTAGCTAGTGAGGAAATGTACACCTAATTTAATGATAACTCTGTACTTTTATGAAACTGCTACCATCAAATATTAGGTGTTTTTACATGACACACTGAAACACAGATCTATATTTGGAACTAATTAATTCTCTGTTGATCAAATTATCAATGTATGATCAATTAATGAATCATCTTTCAGCACTGCCAGAATGCATTCACCTTTGTTAAAAAACAAGGTCACTGCACTGCAGTTGACCCCGACCTCTGACCTGCAGACCTGTAAAGTACAAGACATTACATAACAAAGACGCATACCGGACAGCCCACGGGGAATTTGTCACATTTGAGGAAACTGGGCCAGCCTCTCTCCTGGTCCACGATGCTGCACGGCCGACGTGTAGACAGACACAGGCTCTGGCTGGGCAGCTCAACTCGACCATTCTCACACTTTGGCATGTAGACGGCACAGAGCAAAGGCTGGATGACCGACCAACAGCGAGGAGCGTTGCGCAAACCTAGGACACAAAATCAGTCTTTAAACATACATTCAAGTCAGACATGAGAGATGCACAACAAGACAGAAGATACCTAACAATTTCCTAAAACTCAGGTGGTGCAAATACACATCAATAAAAGTTATGTGAGTCAGTTTGATTGTGATTGACTAATTAAGATCATCCTAATTCACATTCCCTTACTACTTGTGTGACTGCAATAGTAGAAGAATTTTTAAATCAACAGAAAATATTTACTGATTTCAGTTGCTCTTATGTGAGGGTTTGCTGATATTCTTTCTCATGTATGGTAATTAACTTATTATGGTAACATTTTTCATTTTTGGACTGTTGTGCAGACAAAACAAGTAACTGGTTAACAGAAATTTTTTTTAACTAATTATGAAAATTACTGGCAATCGTAGGCTCATTTTCAACAATTATATATCACATAGAAAAACAAGACATAACACATGCTGTTCTTGAGAATAGTTCAGACAATGTGTGATTTTGTTTAATGTCTTATTTAATGTCATGAACTTTTTTGTCTGCTCAGAAGTCACAAAGTTTTTAATAGATTTACTGTATGTCTATGACAACCAAAACATTAATAGTTAGGCTCCTGCACAAAATAAGATTGGATAATTTTCCCTCATTCCAACAAGAGCATAAGAGAACTTTAAGAACTATAGGTGATAACGCTTATTTTTCAGTATTGCTGTAAGTTACACAGAATCTATATGAACCATATAATGAGGCTCTTTGAGACAATCTGGGAGTGTTTGACACCTGTGAGGCAGTGGTCTGGCACTGGCAGGTCAGTGGTGAGAGCTTATGTGAAAGTCCACTTGCAGAATATCTAAAAACCTTTTATTACCTCTTCTCTTCTATTGTCCCTTTGCTAACACCTGAGAGTGAATTCTTTTGTTGCCTTTAAAGGCGTTTAAGCATCCATTTCCTGTTGAGGGTCTCTTCTGATCTCTGTCTTTGAGATAGGAAGTGAGTACTTCCCATCACAGCTCATTGTCACACTAATTATTATTATTATTATTATCACCACATTAAAAGCTGATCATTTATCAAACTGACACAATAGCTTATTTATATTTATAATTTTTTTTACTACAAATTAAAAGCATGGAAGACTTTCATCCATCATCCTGCAGGATGTTTGTGGTGACCAAAGGATTTATGATGAGTTTATTGTTTTTAATATCATTTTATAAGTTCGTTAGCTATGTTAATAGTTTATAGTGCTCCTTAATCTCTCCTTGCACTTTATTTGGCGATTATATTGTGATATAATATAACATCTAGGATGTGTTGCCTCTGTGTGAGTACTAGAGTTTTTGTGTATTATTTAAAGTCTAGTAGCAATCTCCTTAAGCGTTCTAGGCACAGCATCTTTGCGTATTTTTCTGATCCCAATAAATCTTACCAGACCACATGGTCAACTTCTCAAAAGCCTCTTCTTGGGTGCTGGAGTCCTCTGCCAGAATCAGAGACGTATGTGTATATGGTAAGGGAGATCCCAGACATGTGTTGTATTTAAGTGCCTCACAAGTTGTCGTTTTCTTGCAGTTATCCTCAAATATGGTTCCGTTAGGCGATAACACTGCCCCGGAGCTTGAAAGCCAGGCTGCCCAGACGCAAAGCATCCCATAAAATCCAACAATAGGGCTCCTACTCTGGGAAGACATCTTGGGAGAGTGAGAGTTGGCAGAAATCAGATTACTTTGTGTTCTATTGTTTCAGTGATCCTCCTCCCCAGTAAATCCAAACAGGACGTTTTCTTCATCAGATTTCAAATAAGTTTCCAAACGCGGCATGGTGGAAGAAAAGCTGCTGGGCGCTTCAAAGTTTGCTCGCAGTTCTCCCAAACTTTTTTTTCCTCTGCACGTCTCCTTGTTGGATCCTCCTGAATTCCTTCATTATCCAAACTTCAACGGCCCCCAAAATGCACTCCAGAAAAGAAATGGGGAATAATCAACGTGAAATCATATAAAGGATTCATTTGAAACTCTTAGGCTGGGTACGAAAAAGACATCAGGCCGAGAAAGTTGCACATTTGCCCTCCCCCTCTTCCAAAAAAAGTCCATGAAAAAGTCTGGATCTCTGTAATAGGATCTCTAGCTCAGACGCGCCACCCCCTTCTCCATAGCCCCCATTTTTTTAATGCTGGCAGAAAAATAAGACAGAAAACTACTCTACGTGTCCCAGTAAGTGATTTTCCTACCGGCCAAGTGTCTGATGAGAGGTTTCTGGGGCTTTGTTGTGTTCCTCAGAGTTGCAGCTCTGTCTCTGGTTGTTTTTTGTTGTCTCTGGTATGCACATGGTGGGGGAGAGCCAGAGCAACAAAACCTCCCCTCCCATCCCCCTCTGCAAGTGGAAGAATGTGCCTTATGGCACGCTTTCGCAGAGTTTCTCATCTCAATATTTTTTTATCATCCTTGATAAATCCTTGGTAGGTGGTTTGTCAGAACTTTTTGTGAGCAAAGGGAAACTAGATAATGGCAAATGACCCAGTGGGTCAAAGATAGGAAATCTTGTGGACGACTGGAAAATCATTTGTATGATGAAGGAAAACACTCTTGTGACAGCCCAGCAGGGTTCTCCAGGATGTATAGGTTTACTTGTCAACAATCAAGAGACAACTTCATGATTATAACCTCAGAGGATCCACCACAAGATATTTTTTTCTTATTCTGTTATTCTATCATCTTGTTTTAAGTACTTGTGATACACTGTGGGCATAGAAAAACAACATTTCATTCCATTGTAGATTTGTGCATACGGAGGAATGACAACAAAGCCTCTTGATCTTGATCTTGAAAAAAATGATAAACCTCAAAAAAAGAAAGGTCAGGTTGCAGTTAGCAAAAAACACCCAAAAAAAATCAACCTCTACTGTAATAATGAAAAGAAAAAAGAAACAGCCCATGATCCAAACTATATCACCTCCTCTGTCAAATATGGAGGTGGCTCTGCCTTGTGTATCTATTGCTGCTAATGGAACTTACAAACTCAAGTCAGTCACCTGATTTAAATCTGACTGAGCTGCATTCCACATGCTGAAGACCCCACAACAAGCAAAGGCTGAAGGTCGCTGCAGTGAAGTTCAGTTATTTACTTCAGTTATTAAAAATGTGTACCTGTCTGTACATTATACAACTACTTGTGCAAAAGAATTACAGAACTCAGACAGAAACAGAAAGTTTCCCTCCCAGCTATGAGAGGTACACGTGTATAGGTATAAGAATTAATAATAAATACAGTATACACAAGACATGTATATATTATATTTTATAAATATATATAGAATATACTGTACATGCGGCCTAATCTACACTGTTTGTTTCTGGGGGATAGTCATGTACTGTAGGTGCTGTCAAGAAGCATAAACACATCACTACACCCTCCTCCCCAGGCTAACTGTTTGGAATTACATAAGATTTTATGCCAGAAATCTAACATATCAGATATAAGACCATTTTAAATACAATTATAAATGTTTATTGTTTGCTTACTCCTTGATTAGTAATCATGTATTACAAATTGTATAAAGATTTGCATGAAGTTTTAAATAGTTGTTTTATGTTTATTTGAAAGTAGTGTACACATTGAACATTCATAATAGGCTGGGCTTCCTCTCCTGGTTAAGGTGGCTACAAGAATGTTCACAAACATACAGTATATGTCATCACAAAACAAAACTTACAACCTTGTTGTTTTATGCTTTAGAATAGGTGTGTTTTTATTATCTTGAATAGTATTGTATTTTAATATCTTGACTTTTACTATCTCAAACAGTAAAAAAAGGCTTCTAATTGGTCAGTTCTCTGCCATGGTGAAATGCACTTACAAGGCTGCATGACTGCAGATGCTTTTTTTTTTTCTCCTCTGGTGTTCTGAGAGTAAAACTGGGTTAGCTCTGCCCCCTCCCGTCTCTATCTGGGCCTCCTTAAAACCCACAGCAAGTGAGCCCGAGTGAGTCAGAGGCAAAAAACTAGAGACCACACACAGAGCATTGGAGCCCAGGCCAACACACATTCATTCTCACTTATGCACATGTATATCAAAACACACTGACTATCATGAGAGACTGCAATGACTGCCAGACAACTACTGCAGTTTCATTTTCCTCAGTTGCTTCTCCTAAATTACTACAGGTCACACATCTAAAAAGCCCTTTCAGTCTTTTGTGCCATCGGATTGGCAATACAGTAGAGTCACGTGTGTGCTAAACAACAACAAAGAGATCTACCAGAAATCACAAAAAGAGGAGTAACCACCTTTAAACTAACAGAAATGTCCTGTTTAGATTGTGGACTTGCGTCAAAGGCTGTTAAACATGCAGGACTGTTTCTGCCCTCAAAGATTACAGGCATCAGGTTTCAGGCCGGGAATGTCTCACAACTCAGGTTTTCATTTGCCAGGCAAAGAAATCAGGTGGAGATGAGGCAATCTGTCGATTTATGCTTATTCTCAGTCACATTAGACTTTTGGCCTGAGTTTCCCAGGCTAATGAGTGATAATGCATCAGATCAAATGATAGCAACAGATATAAACAACTTATAGCTACATTTCAAAATCAAGCTTAAATTGGTGCACTATCAAGACAAAAAGAGGTCGAGCTTATTTTTTTTTCAGGAGTCAGAGCAATCACTGTCTGCTCAGTGGTAGGTCCCAAAAATACAAACTTGGCCTGTTTTAGTGACTATGTCAACAAGTAATTTAGGTGCTGACACAACTGTTTTCTTTTGTGGAAAAGCTGGGAGTCCCCGCTTCTTCTGCATTTAAGGTAGGGATTGAAATGTAAATAGTTTGTCAAGAAAATCAAGAGAATAAGAGAGGTGAGAACAGGCTTCAAATGATGAACACAGTATTTAAAATAAATCAGGTACAGCATTATGTTCATAACATGAACTGCATGCAGAACCTATGGGACCTGAAAAACATGTATTTGTAATGGCAGCTTGTCAGCTGGGTAAAATGTCATCATGTGCAGTTTGATTTCTTCAACTAGAATAAACATTTCTTTTTCAGCTTTCATCATTTTCATTATTGTGTCATTGTGTAAAATTGTTCATTTTACTGTAACACTGGTGTAATATTTATTTTAGCACACAGGCTTCTAATTATTAACTGGCATATGTGCATTACGTGTGCTTTATCTTCAGAAATGTAACAAGAATGCCATACATAAAATGTCATGAATAACACAGGTAATTCAAATATAAAGCTTTAAAAAAATGATTATACCATACACATTCTAAAGTCTGAATAACAGCAGCACATATCAAATGCAGAAATCACCAGAAAGATACTTACAAAAATAAGCAGCATTACAGAGCATTGAGAAGACATTATATCTGACATTTTTTCATAATTTTTAAAAAGTCTGCACAATTATTACTTTTAGAAAATACTATTCCATTTTCAGTTAGTTAACATTTGCAGGAACAAAGACACATAGGTAGGTTCTTACTCCCCTGGTATTTTTTGACAAAAAAGTAATGATAAAAAAAAGATCTGTACATTATACGGACTGCAGTTCTCAATAAAGGTCAATATGATCCTGTCAGTGTCACCCTGAGCACCAAATACCCCGCCTGTCTCTGCTTGTTAACTGCAATTCAAACTACAGTGAAATGTTTGGTAAATGCAAGCATGGTCTACGTCCAGTAGGTGGTGACAGAGTCCTTTTTATTTCCTTTGTGTGAAGACACTTCCAGATATTTCAAAGTATATTATTGGTTTGTCCACACATTTGCTAACCTCAGGTTTTATATTTTTAAACGCAAGAAGAATGAGACTGAATGCTCAAGCAAGACTGACAGAAGCATTTTTTTCTGAGAACTGGGAAAAATTCTACTGGCATCAGCATTCCTCAGATGCAGTTCATCACAATCTAGTCTGCCATGTCCTGGGTCAGCTCCAAGGGTCAGAGTTGTGTTTGAGGTTATAATTCTGGAGCTCAATCTGGTCTTTGATCTGACTGATCAGTATCTGAGACAGAAGGATGCCAACCAGCTGTGGAAGACAAAGCACAAGACATAGGTCTCACCAGGTGACTACATTAGACTATAATCTTTAATACAACATGTGTGTTTGCTGGTATATAGAATACACTGAACACAATGTCCTACCTGTGGTATGGCCATTCCCAATGCAATACCTCCGATGAAGAACAGGTTGCTGTGAATCCAGTTAACCATTTTGTCTATGCAGCCGTTTGTGTGGATGTGGTTTCCAGCTTGTGCATAGTCTAATTCCTGCATGCCTTGGCCACACATAGTGTTGATAACCATCTGTACATAAAGACACATACAGATATAGATAAACATATAAAAAACAAAACCTTTCAGTAGAGTCTGTAAAAGAAGATGACCTTGTCTTGGGATATGACACAGCAGGAGAAGGGGACAGAGCAGCGTTCTCTGCTGGGGTTGTCCTTGTTGCAGTTGAAGTACATGTTCTTGGACCAGTCGGTGTATGTCACACCACCACAGCAGCCAAACTGAGGACACATACAGACATTTGAAATGGAAGAAATGATACGACATCTCAGGTATCTGTGTACATAGCTACAAATTTCTTGTCATCACCCTGGCCTTTATAATGAAAAATGATGATCGCCTACAGAATGTATGGCATGAAGTGTGCAGTTGGTAAAAATCCTTACCTCCCTCTGGCCATAGTCAATAAGGTTTTGCAGATCAATGTCATCTCTATAGTGGAGGATTGCATTGTTGATCACTTCAGTCACTTTACTCTGTGCCTGGGAAGAGTACGGAAGAAGTAGTTCAGCAGTATGTACAAAAAGACACATCATAAATTCACAAAATGGGTACATGTTGTCCAATATAAAATATAGCACAGCTGGAATCCACAGTAAACACTTGAATGATGGAGTAAATCTTTAACAGTCTGATGACAGTATACTTGCATGGTTTTAAATCAATTCAAATCTGTCATGATTGTTATGCAACACCATAGCACTGGTATTTCTTAAGGTCTTCCTGCCTTTTGAGCAAACTCTGCTGTTGGGTTCATAAAACAAATTAAGTGATTAAATAAAAGATACAAAATCTGCAGCCGTTACAGAAACAGCCCAGCAAACATTCTTAAATTATTCTTCATGATCAAAAGGACAAACATAGCAAATTCCACCCCCATAAAGAGTCTATAAAGACATTTAGTACTTTTTTTTAAATATGTAATGTTATTGTGAAAGCACAGATATAAAGTATATTCCAATTATACATATTATACTGTATAATGCACCTAGACGTGGGCGGGATCTGTATGTTGTCAAAGTGTAAACAAGTTGGGAACATGAAAACCACTTAAGAAAAACTTTTCTAGCAAATACTGTAAATGTATCTTTGCATTATTATTCTGAATGTTTCATTACTGTATCTGAGAAGATGAAGCCCAGGATACCAGCAATGAGCTGGAGCAGAAAGATCACTGTCAGACTGATGCAGAACTGTGAGGGAAAGAAAGAAATGGTCACAAAAATGTAAACATATTTTGATTTTGGTTTTCTTTAGGGGACAGATTCCATAAAATCTCTCTGTGTGCAAATGTGGCTGTTGCTTATCTCTCCTATCTATGCAGAAAAGCAAGAAACCTAAAAGCAACTGGACAAGGACTTACATTGAATGAAATACTAGAAAAAGCCAACAAAGACAGTTTCATCTCGACATTGTGAGGTAGAATGATCCCACATGACCCCCAGTGCACCCTCTTCAGCATTTATTTCTGTACATGTACCAGACTACAAACCAAAGGTCCTCAAAATTGACCTCTATGTGACATGTTAAAGGCCAGCGGCTGAAAAACTCCTGACTTACTGTCTGCAGGAGGCAGATATTTTCACGCAGGGAGCCCACGCAACCACAAAAGGTGATGATGAAGATGAAAATCCCCACAATCATCAGCATTGTAGCGGGGTCCACTGCCAGGCAGGCCAATGCTGTCTCTGAGGCAAAGAAGAACAGTTCAAAGTCTGGTCTGAACAGAGGAAGTCTGTCTTTTCTGTGGATGAATTTGACCTTTCAAACAGTAACAGGAACATATTTTTTTGTTGTATTCAATTTCCATTAAGACATTTTAAACAACACAGGAGGCTGTTTTGCCACTGTATTGTTTGTTAATACTTTTTGTAAAGTATTGTTCTGACATGTAATACTAAACATGAAGAAAGGCGGGAGGTCAGTAGAGGATCATTTACCTGCATGTTTCACCGTGCGAGCGTACACACCAATAGACACCATCACTAGGGAGATTATCTGAGGAGAAGAGAATATTTTCTTTATACCCAGTCCATTTCCAAAGATTATAAATGTATCATAATAGGTGTAAACCACACGACACAGTAGGTAAAACATTCCCTCTGTGTTCATACTTGTCAAGGGAGTGGCACAATTCAATTCATCACAAAATTTAATCATGATAATAAATGAGGTTTAAATGAGTCACAGACAAAGATGCACTGACAGAATAACTGAATTTCCCAAAAAACATACCCTTAGTGAGTCCATTGTTAAACTAAAGGACCACAACATTGATCATTAAATGTCTTGAGTGCAGATCAGGAGATTTTGCCATCCACTCTTCATTTCATTAAATCGACCTGGCAGCACTCTGTAAACTTTCCTAAAAAAAAACAAACTAAAACTAAAGACCCTTTTAACTCTGTGCTCCTCTTCCAGTCTCAATAGCATAATAGAGAGTAGCAGTACTCTTCCAACCTAGAATGAAATGGATCCAGTTGCCATAGACACTGAAACTTCTTGGGGTGGGAGGGTAAAGCTTTTTCTCTCTGTTGTTGTAAAGGTTCAGTTTCACAGTGAATGAAAAGTGAAGCAAACAGGTGTGCTGTTGAAAAAGTCTGCAGGTCTCATGAAATGTTACACACGGAAAACTAAAGTGCAGCATTGTGCCTGTGGTTAAGCAACTGATTTACGCATTTGGTTATTAATCATTGCACCTACGTAGGAGATAGCAGGAAGTAATTATCAGACTTATTATTGTTCACACTTAACAACATGTTATCAAGATTATAACCAATGTAGACTAGAAAAGAACACAAACTTGCAGTAATCTTTGGTGTGTCCTATGCACAGCTCATTGTAGCCAGAGGCAACATAAATGAGAACAACACATTCCACATTGAAAGGTTTCCCGTTTTTTTTTACACAGCCTTATCCTGTCTGTACATGGCAGCAAGTTGTGTTCACAGTACAGACCACGGCTGACACCCTCATACTGAATTGTTTCAAATACACTGCTGAGAGGTGGATAAAGAAAAAAGAAATAGCTGCTAATGTTACAATTTGCTTGATGTGATATTTTGCTCTCTTCTGTAATTTTCTATAGCATTTGTGCTCGGCCAGACAAAGTCTTCTTAGACTGCACTAAACCTCAGCACGTTTAATATGCAACAACAGACCAGCTCTAAAATGCTGTAAGAAATCTTCTTATGTTACATTCCCCTGGCACCTGATACCGAAACCCACTGCTATGAACTTTGCTTTGTTTACAAGCCTATGCTGAGTTTGCTGCGGGGGACACTCTTCTCTACATGACCCCATCATCATATAAATCAACCAAGTATGTGACCCATGGCAACTGAGTATGTCATGAAAAGAACCTGTGAAATTTCATTCACAGAGCAGTGTGTCTGAAGTAAACCCCAGCACTTTTGTTGAGTGTGGGTGTGTTATGCATTGTTATTGAGTTCACAACAATGTTTGAGTCAAATTGAAAATGAAAAAAGTCCCATGGGACCAAAATCTGTTGACAACATTCCTGATTTGCACAGTTAAAATAAACTGTTAATTTTTCAGTGAGCCAGCAGAAAATATGTGGTGTGTGTGTGTGTGTGTGTTTGTGTCCTCTCTCCTGGGTTCCTTGTGCTCTCTGTGAAACACCAAAGTTAAAGAACAACTAAATCAAACAAAGTATAGTGCATGCTCCAACTGCCAACACACAACATTTAGATCTCAGAGGAAAAACAAGTGAAAGTCTCATTGACATGGTTAGAATAACAATAAGACCATATCGTTTTTAATAATTTTTTAAATAATATTTAAGACTATTGAGCAGTTAGTAAAATAAACAGCGTAGATTATCAAAGAGTAAAGCTGGTTTACCACAAAACACAAATGATTAACCTGCACACAGAAACTAAGAAAGGTTGCTACACGGTTCTCACTGTCACTTTAAAAAATAAAATAAGAAGACTCACCCAAAATATAAAATTAAACACGAATAGCAGATACTTGACAACCGGACTGACATATGAGAAGTCCTCATTAGACCCAGGTGTTTCTCTGCTTCCTCCTCCCATGGCGATAACTATCTATCCAAGCACCTTGAGTAGTTTTGCGCACAGAAGTGCTCTTAGCTGTATGAATAAATGTGCTTACGAAAGCAAAAGCAAAAACCCGTCGGCATAAGGGTGATGCCGACGATGATGAACAGTTCTTCTGGAGTCGCCACATACAGTACGTGTTTGCAAGCTGCCGCTGCTGCTTCAGCGCCATCTGGCACTGGGCGTTAAAAACTGGGTGTGTTACCTTCGTGTTGAGCGTCTACAAGATCGTATGATACAGCCTGGCGCAAGGGCTCCTGAATTTTAGAGGGCCCCACAACTGGACCTGTGTTTGTTCAGGAACAGCTTTTTATTAAATTTTTATTATAATCCTAATTATTGGTATTTTTTTCTGCAAATGTAAAGATTAGTGTTGACTACTGACATTTAGCAGGTTGCATTTAGCAAATTACTTTCATTTAATTCAGACTTTTAAAAGCAAAATAAATTTTAGAGTTACCTGTAGATCCATGTCTCTACACACAGATTAAGTAATGAATGAGCTCTTGGTTCATGCTAAATAATAAACTGGTTATTTCCGAACACATTTCCATGAGTGACACGAGTCAGATATTATTTTATTTTTATTTTAGAAATGAATACGTTTACCTACTTAATAAACCTTTGAAAAACATTAGCCACCTTTACAGCAGCCATTTTTACATATCATAGGAGAAGCCACAGGTGTTACAATAACAAGAATCTCAAAAAAAAAACTTTGTCAACAAGGTTCATAACCTTAAACTGGACAAAGATGAAACTATGGTATCTTATGATGTCACCTCTCTTTTT
>JAUMHL010000016.1:9672399-9748685 GCA_032362345.1 Sandelia bainsii | reverse complement strand
ACAAGTCCAGTTGCCATTAAAAACCGTTTTTTTTTTGAGATAACCATGACCTGGATGACTGAGAATCTTCACAGATAATTACAAGAATGATAGTTGTGTTCAAATTAAGAGTCAGAAAGCCAACATACCTGAGAACCTGGTCATTATTTATCTTATCGGTCAGGACAGGTTTAGGTAGAGGAGAAAGGTGTACGTGGCATGCTGGATAATTTTCCTATAGTATTTTTGCAAATGTCTCAGTCAGGTTGTCGAGTTCAACGTTCAGGCTTTTATTTTGAAAGAAGGCGGACACTGTGGACTTCACAACATCCGCTTAACCCGGAAGTTATGTGTATTTTAATTCTATAGTTAACGTTAATGCTAAAGTGGAATTTAGTTCATTGTTTAGACGTTTTAAAACTATACAAATGGCGTGGAAAAACAAAGGTTTTTTGGATTAATTATCCCTCTATCTGCTAGCATAACTAGTCAGTTCTATCAGCAACCAATGCACTTATCAAAACAGTTATTACGCTAACATTAGCTAGCTAAGGATCTGCCTTGGAAATAGGAGTTATGTAGTCGCATGTATGGTTGATCTTTTGTATCTTAAATATTCTGTATCCATTCAATGGAAGACACTTGTTTCTAATGTCATTTACAGGTCCTCCTCTTCCTCTTGCCTCTTTAAATCTCCTGGTGCCTCCAGTGAGACTTATGTCTGCCTTCATGTGGCAAGTAATACAGCAGCATAACGTGATGCAGTATGACAAGCTGGTGGACTTTATCAGTTTGGCGACAGAGATCGTCCCAGAGATTCTCAGTCCCAGTCAGAGAGCTCAGCTCATCTTGGGCCTGAGAGCAAGGGTGAGGAATTACTGTGAACTGTGATCCTCTTCACTGTTAATGTTATTAAATCTGAATGTCAATGATGTCAAAATAATAAAAACATTCTTACTTTCATTAAATACCATGTGCACCATGGCTATTATATTATCTAGTCTTCACCATTTTTGATTCAACTTGCAATGCAAACATTTGTCAGTGTAAATATTTTACCATTCCAAAACAATATCAATTTCAAGTTCAGTAATGAGCTTTCAACATTTCTTTACATTGGCAATGAATTTTCTTTATGTGTCTGAAGCATATTTATTAGGTTAGGTTTTATTGCTTTATGTGTTTTATTTGAAAGAAACCATGTCATTTCATGATTTTGAAAATTGTAGCACATGAGAAAATCACTCATCGTTTTGCTCATCTGTTTATTACTTTTTGTTGTTCATTTCTAAGGTGGCTTCAAGAGTCGCCGTCCTGTTTGTTTCCCAACTATGCCTGCTCTACCTACTGATTACCTGGATCAGGTGTTTTTAATAATAATAATAATAATAATACTTGATACTTTATCCCCTTGGGGAAAATTCATGTAGTCAGGCAGCTGCATTTTATGCGCCAAGACTTCGGGATTCAGTGTCTTGTCCAGGGACACTTCGACACGTGGCCAGTATTTGGGATAACTGTGAGTCGAACCACAAACCCTGGGGTTTGTAGACGACCAGCAGTGCCAGAAGGTCGCCCCACAGTCAGTCCCTCAGAAGCTGTAAGTGCAAGGATGGTTAGAAAACAAGCAGGACAGTGGCTTTTGAGGACCAGTGTTGGTCATCTCGTATTAGTGTGTGTCTTCTTTTTAGTTCTGCATTTCATCATACTGCTGCCCTTTCATATTTAAATTAGTCTTGTCCCTGCTTTGTCATGCTTTTTTGACTTACCTGTCTCTTGTCTTTGTGTTGTTTCAGCTGGTTCTGGAGTTTTGTCGTGGTGATGGCGTTGCCAATCTACAGACCATTCAGAGCCACCTGGATAAAATCCAAGCTTGTAGTGTTGAACTCAGCTCCACTGACCAGATGGTGGGTTTTTAAAGCATGTTCTAAACTGTTCCATATACAAACATGGCCAAGATACTGTATAACTTTAGCAATCAAGAGTGTTCTCATAGTGCTAAAAAAGTGCATAAATATGAAAGGATATTAATGATATAACATCCACATTGTTAATACTGTACAATACTGTAAATTGTTTGAATACAAAAACATAGAACTCAAATGTAAAATAATTGGGATCTTGTTGTCCACTTTTTGATAGGCCAGTGGTGATATTCTGAAGACCTCTTACACCAACTTTGCCAACTTGGTTCAGAACCTCCTGAATGTTCCTTTTGAAAAGGAGTTCTTCTTCCAAGTGAGTCCAGCTGTGAGACATATTGTACATAATCTCATCAAGATCAAGGGAAAGGAAGAGACATTTGTGTATTTTTATTATATCTAACTGAGATCAAATGTCAAAGAACCAACCGCTTACAGTGATGTGTTGATTATTTAAAATACAAAGATTTGTCTGCTTCTGTAGGAGGTTTTTCCTGAAAATTATGGTTCAGCCTACGACCAAAAACTGGAGAAACTGGTGTCTGAATTCCTGTCCAGGCTGGAGCAGCTGCTGCTCATACCAGACCTGCAACAGGTACATAAACAACAAGGCAGACATTTCTAAACTGATAGGCAACAATTTATACTGACTGCCCCTTATACTGTTAAATTTACAGAAACATGCAAAAATATTTTTTTGAATTTTGCAAAACACTTGTGTGGCATACCTGTAACCATTCAGCTATCAGTGTGCTCGTAAACAAGCTCTTTATGATTATAATATATAATAATATCATTTTGTAATGAAATTCATTAAATAAGTATTCTTTCACTTGCCAACTGGCATATCTGTGCTCTTATTTCTGTGTCTCAGACAGCAGCATGGCTCACTGAAACAACATCTGTGTCAGAAGAAGTGAGACAGCATCTGTCCAAACCCATTGACCTGCAGACTCTGTTGCTTCACCACAGGCAGCTGGAGACTCTCAGCTCAGGTGAGTTTAACAGAAACAGGGTAGAACTTTTTCAGATAAAATGATTCTTGCAGAAAAAAGGAACACAGTTTTGTAGTAGTATCAATATCAGTTCAACAGATGAAAGTTGGAAAATATGTCTTTAGTTTCTTTTCTGTTGTCTTGCTCGCTTTGAACATTGTTAATTTCTTGTTGACTCTCTTTTGCAATAAATATATGACTTTGTTTCATATTTTTGTGAGTCTACTTTGTAAAATTTTTCCTTTTCTCTATTATAGCTCCATCCAGCAGTGGGGAGGATATTATTTTGTCCACACTGGCCCTCCCTTCTCAAACTGGAGTAGGGAAGCTCACTGAGTCATACTTTGAGGATGATGCTTACGATTGCGAGGAAGAGACCATGGCACTGGAGGATTTAGAAGAGGAAGATTCAAGTGAAAGCTCAGATGTCACCACAGACAATTGGTTACCAAAAAAGAAATCAGGTTAAACAGAATCAGTTGCAGCAGCAAAATAAAACTAGTCTAAAAGTGGTAAATGTTTTTATACTAATGTGCTGTTGTGTTTTATGCTGTTTTCAGGACCCCTGTCATGTTTATTTATCTGCCCTCAGTGTTCATTCGCCCATCGCATAAAGAGGAAGGTCCAAGAGCACATCCAGTGTGAGCACAACATAACAGCTGCCATTCAGAAGAAAAAATCTGTGAAAAAAGCCAGAGCAAAGACTCAGCAGAAAAGTAAGGACATGGACACTGAAAAGAAGAAAGAAGATGGTAACTCAGAGAAAAAGAGACAACACAAACAGATAGTTGGCGCTGAAATAAAGCGGGAACACAAGCAGAAGAAGGATAACTTAGAAAACAAGAAACAACGCAGACGGAAAGAGGCCACAGGGGAAGACAAAAGGTTTCTTAGCACACGACCTATGAACAAAAACTTCACGGAAGAAGAAACCAAATGCCTGACGTGTGAAAAAGTTTTTGAACATCCAAATCAACTGAAGAGTCACATGAAGCTCCACAGCTTCCGGTACAGCTGCATCCAGTGTGAGAAGGGATTCACGAGCCAGTCGGGCTATTATCAGCACCAGAGGCTCCACAAGAGAGGACGGATATTCATCTGCAGCCAGTGCAAGAAGGGGTTCCTGTGTAATTATTCACTCAAGCAGCATGAGCGCCTGCACCAAGGCCCCACCAACCTGTGTACCATCTGTGGGAAACATTTCAGTAAAGCAGGCTTTACAAGACACATACAAATGCACAGAGGTGAGAAGAATTACCTGTGCACCACATGCGGGAAGGCATTTCTGTCTTCAGGGGAGCTGCTGCTGCACACTCGGACTCACACGGGTGAGATGCCGTACACCTGCACCCGCTGTGGGAAGGGTTTCTCCAGCAAGGGTCACCTAAACATCCACGTGCGCTCTCATACAGGGGAGCGTCCGTATCTGTGCACAGAGTGCCCGAAACGTTTCCTCACGCTGAACTGCCTAAAGAGACACACGCTCAGCCACAATGGGGTGAAACCATTTAAGTGCCCAAACTGTGACAGACAATTCTCTCAGAAGGGGAATCTAAAAAGACATTTAGCAATACATAAACCTGACATGTAATTTGTAGCTTTAGTTGTTGCCAGAAATCACAATGCAGTCATGTATACTCTACTATGAAGTCTACAATACTATACTATCACGTTTTTTGTTATATTATAAGTTATATTATATAATAAGTAGCAACACTTAAAAAGTAAAGGATTTTAAATTATTGCTTTTCTTTTATTATATTCTGTTCTCAAATCTGTGTTTTCACATTTCTCCACTTTTTTTATACCAAGAATCTCTAAGAACCAAAAGTCATAGATACCCTCATGCTAAATTGCTACTAACTGTTTTTTAACACTGCAAGCCTTTGTGTGTATATAACATACAACAAATTTGGTTATTGTTAATTGGTGTAAGTTCATGGCAGCTTCTTGCAAGCAGACAGTGGCTGCAGCAGACAACTATTAAATCTGTACTGCCTGTATTCTATATCACTCAAATAACACATCCCAGGTCACAACTGCAACTGTAAAGGTTGAAGTAAAGATTAATGTCAACTAATGGAGATGAATCACAAATCTTGAGCAAGTTTCATGTGTCTGTAGGTGGATGTTTTTAGTCACATTTGTGACTAGATTATTTGAATATCAGGATTTTAGCTAAATCTGAAAAGAAATTAAACAGTGAAGTGGAGTATCAAAGCAAAGAATACTCTGTATAATATAAATATTGTCGCTAAATGTCTGTTTTAGGGTAAATGTCTGTATGCTACATGAAACTAAATTTGCTTGGAAACATACAGAAATTGTGAACATGTAAAGCAATCCTGACCCAATTCTACTGCATTTGAATAATTATATATTAAAAAAAATGTTATGTCCGCTTATACTAACTTCATATCAGGATTGGTTCCTCTACAAAAAGTGGAAGGAAAAAGATACGAGCCACTTCTACCGAGCTCACAGACATGCAAATGTAAAATGGAAGTGAAAAACGCAGCTGTAGGAAATGCAATTTATTTGCAATTTTTTAATAACATCATTCCTCAGATAAAAATGCAATGTTACAGGAATATACATCAGATATTAATTTAAAACTTGCTTTCAAGGGACCATACAGTCTAAATATACTTTTTCCTTTTTTATTTACTGGTAGCGTGCGTTATAAGCAAGACAGACTCTGTCACCAATGACAGACTGACAAGTTACAGATACAAACTGTACATTACTTATTTACAAATCAACTTTTTGTTTGGTTTTTCATTTCACTTTTTATTGAAAATAGGAGTAGAAAAAGTGATTGAATTAATATTCTGATTTATTTCATTTGTATTCTTTCCCCCTCAACAAAAAAATCAAGAACTCTCATTTAGAAAAAAGAAAGAGAAGAAGAAAAGGGTGTGTCAACTGTGAGACCATGCAGTCATCACCAAGGAGACAAATGGTAACTGAGGAAACCAAATGATGTTGGGCCAGTGTCACTTAGCAACCTCAGGACCAATGAAAACCCTCACACAGTTGAGGGTGAGTGGCTTATGTTAAAGAACTCAGTTACAAAATGGCCACCTGCCTCCAAAGCTACCGCGAGCACAATAATTCACTCTAGTTCATTTTTTGACCATAAATAGTGCTGTTATTAAATACTACATTTAACAGTAGTGTCACCACTAATATTACAACAAATTGGTATCTTTGTGAACACCTCTCTCCAAAAAAATAAACTTGAGGATCAATAACAAACGTCTCTCCAACAGAAAAGAACACAAACAAACAAACAGCTCAATCCTGTCAAAGGCCCTTTAACACTTTGCATGAGTTGTGAACTAAGACTATGAACAAAATCATAAGACACTACTGACTAGTGGAGAACAAAGCCACACAGCCCTATAAAGAACAGAAAAGCCTTTGTTAAACTCTACTTTATATGGAGCTGTGGATCCCCTGCTATTGAAACATCAGGCTCACACACGCTGGGAACACAGTTAACGCCTGCATGCAGTTAAAGAAGTGTGTCCAAATAACTGAGGGAAGAAAACACTGATTGTACATGACACTCCCGATGTCCTCAGATGGACCAAGTCATCGAGTAAAGCTGTATTTGCACACACGGGCATACAATGAATATCAGTTTCTAACTCTCTGTGGTTGTGCGGCTGTTTTAGCAAGCCATTAAGTAAAGCTGTATTTGCACACACAGGCATACAATGAATATCAGTTTCTAACTCTCTGTGGTCGTGCGGCTGTTTTAGCAAGATGAAACCACATGGAATCAGTGATTGTAAAGATCTCATGTGTCAGCAAAGAGTTAAAACCAGATCCTTCGTGTCTGTGGTGGTCAGAAACTGAGATTAAAGATTTCTTCAGTTAAGGACTGATGAACAGGAAAATATCCAAACATTAACCAATAGCCTAAATCTAACTTTCAAATACTAAATGTGGATTTCTTAGACAGCAGTAAGAGCATCACTGCGTCCTACATTCAAGGGATGACAGTGAAGAAATAATTACTTACTTAATTAATAAAGTAGCTCTTTATCTGTAAAATTCCAGAGGATAAGCAGATGGAGGAGGCAGAGACATTCATGGTTCCACTGAGAACAAGCTGTATTAACACCAGAACCACAGACAGGAAGTCTTGTATCATAAAGCTACTGCCACACTTGTAGAGCTGTTAGCTGAAGTAATATCCTGAAGAAAGTCACTGTTAGAAACACTAGCTGGCACAGAAAACTCTCCTTCCCTCAACAGACTAAGGGTGCAGCACTCTCCTTCAAACAAGGGGTACTTGTGGTATTCTCGTATGTGCAAACGGGGGTCTCATTTATGATTTATGATTCAAGTAAGTGTATGAATAACATTGACAGAAAGAGCGAGTGAAGCACAATCCTTTCAAAGATCCTTACAATACTAACAGTCATCTTTATGCTCACATAGGGATGCTGCTGTAGGCGCTGCTACACAATGGGTGAGTTATATCCAGCTACGCTATAAGTTATTTCTAAATCTACTGGGTAAGCACATGTCATCTATCTGATTCATAAGAGGACTCACCAGCCCTAGAAAACAAGGGGGGCTAGAAACAAGTCTATTTCTGTTCCTCGTCATCTATCTGAAGTCAAATGTTCCAATTGGTGACAACTTCACATGCGCCTATGAGAATTCATGCATGAACAACAAGAAAAAAACAACACATTTTTACTAGTCAGTGCAGTACAATATGCAAAGGGTTGGTTAAATTTCTTTCAATACTGATCAATATTTTAAACATGTTGTCACACTAGAATGCCTGACAAATCTACAATTGCTTTTAATTATTTAACTTTTGCACACTGTAAGTTAAAACTGTGCATGGTGTGTTAATGTCAACTGTGATATTCACTCTAAATATCAGTCTAAAACATCTACCAGTCTGACACATCCCAATTAATCTATCAAATGTCAAATTTCCAAGACGTATCTGTAAAGTGTCAATAAACTTAAGTCTTATCATTCCATAACTGGAATCCCACTGCATGTGCTGCACTCTGTTACAAAAATCTGCTTTTGCATTGGCAACAAACAGACAAAGGCAAATCTTCACACAAAGGAAACTTATCAATGTTGATTTTTTTCAAACCTAATACAAACAAACATTCAGCTGATGATAAAGCCAACAGGTCATTAGTGCTCTGGGTCTACGACTGAAATGCCAGCATGTACAGAAGTAAACAATGTGGCACCTCTACACCCATTCTGAGCATTTTACCGCCAAGAACAAGAGTCATTTTGATCCTTTGCAAAATCTAGCTCCAAACTATTATTTAGTATCTTATAATTGAGATATAGGTTTTATATATAATAGCTAAAATATGAGACATTTGCAATATAAACTTATGTTTAACAATATATTAACTTGTTCTTTCGTTCTGTGTTGAAATTCTCAAGCTCACTGACATCAAAATAAAATCTTTCTGACAGAAAAACAAAGAGTTAATCCTCTATTGTTTTTCCTGAAAAGGGAATTCATATTTTAAATGGATTCACTTGGACTACTTAGGATCCTACAACAACAGGCTGTGCTGATTTACCTAGAATAAAAGAAAATAAATCTATATTCAAAATAGTCATCTTAAAATATTTTTTGGCAGAATCAAACTGTGATCAACAAACGCTTCAGTTTACAAGAAAATATAACGTACATTTGTTGCAATGTTGATATATCCTAATGAGGAGATCTTTGTGACCAAGACAGGAAAAAATCCTGCTTTCTAGCCTCACACTCACTGAAATGAATAAGTCACACATCTGTCAATATAGTTTAAACACACAACTTTGATTCTTTTAAAATGTTACGTGTGTAAAATACTTTTGTGTTAATGTCTTTGTATATATTGAGCAGCTCAGATCTTACTGCCACGTACAGCAGCTCTTGTCCACAATTTAAAAAAAAAATCTGACTTTTTCTCTTTGTGTCGAATGTCGTTGTCAAGCTGACATGAAATCAGTTGGCCAGACACTGAACTACTTCCTTACTTCCTGCTCTGCATCTAAATGCAGATTAACACATTTTTCAACACACATGTAGTTCAGGTCTTCCAAATCCCCTCTTGGAAGAATAAAGAAGCTACATGTTTTTATGGCTCAAAGCATAGAGCTTTAATAACATATCTGAAAAAGCATAACAGTGTATATGTGTACATTTCGCTGATGTAGGACTAGTTAAAGAGAGACAAGTCTCTCATTGCTACAGTAGGAAAATGTCCAGGCTTTGACCTGCAAAGACAAGTTGCTGGTAGGTTAACGTCTCTTAGCCAATTTCACAAAACATAAAAGAAGCACAATAAAGACATTTGATTTTGGATCTCTTTGTTTCATCAAATTTAAAAGTAGATGACAGAGTTTGTCTAGAGAAAAGGACTGATTTCTGCACCATACCGTCATTAAAAATTGAACAATGAGCCTCCTATTTCTGGAGTTACATCATGATGGATAGATTATATTAACCCATATTTGGTTGGATTGAAAAGCCACATAATCTGGGAATCACACATGTCTGTTGTGAAACCTCCTAAAAAACATGTATATGGCATCAACTAACACATACAATATTTTTTCTTTTGAAGATATGAGCATGTTATTCTCTGCTGGTCACTTCTGGTCAAAAATACAGACAATAAAGTGGGACTGTTCATAAATTCATACTGACCATCAGCCAGTAGGCCTATTGAACACATCTTTATGACCAATATTTCATTAAATACATTCTATAATAAGTATCCTGCTTTTTCCTTGCTCTAACATTCTGGTGATTAAATATTATATATTCATATATATATGTTGCTATATATTGTATTAAAAATATACAATCATTGCCTAGTGGTGAGACAAAACATGTTATCATTCACCTAGGATCGAGGATACTTCATGCCCCTACAACATTACTACATTACATTAAAACATTACTTGGATACTTAGTTCACCATGTCAGAACTTAGACCACCCTGAAATCCAAACATGATGAAATATCCCAAAAATACTCTCTATCCAACATTCCTACTACCAAACTCCCACTGCCAACAAGATTGTCTCCCGTCTACCAGACACCAGACCGTTACTCTCTATCTCTGCTTTCATTTGAGGAAATTACTTGAATTTTAACTGCACCTACAGAGGCAGTGGGGAATAATTTTAGGGTAACTGGCTATAGGCGGAGATCCAGGGAAGCAGCATGTACAGCTGCAGTGCATCCTCCTGATCAGCAACCAAAATTGAGTTATTAACTATCTACTGTGAGGCAGAGACTACAGGTACACAAACACACTCAACAGACCTTTCTCACTATGGACTACGTTACTTATAAAATACAGGTGTAATCAATATCAATAATAATAGCTCCATTCCATTTATTCCACTTAGTCCATTTAGCACTTTCATATCCACAGCTGTAGTTTGGTGAATGCTGCTTTTTTGGCACATCAAAATGGAAATGAGCCATGATTAAAGATACTAATTAAAAAGTACCAGGGCACTGAAAGCAGGATGGACACAATACACTGTATATATACCCCAGCTGTGTTCCAATTCCATAACTATATAACAATTTTGTGACTTAAGCTGCTACTTTAGAACATTATCATTTGAATTTCTCTGAGAGATTTGTCTTTGTCATACTCCACCATCTGTAATTAGTTTTAAAGGGGCACTCCACATAATTTACAGATAGTTTATTCAACATGATGAATACATGGAGGACCTATGGCATGTTGATTTCACAGTGATATTAACAGGGCTATCTCAGATTGAACTTAAAACACTAAACGTATAACAGAAAGTTAAAAACTGAGGGAAGGGAGTTTGAATGACGTGTAAAAAGAAAACCTATAAAAAAAATGCTATTGGTGGATTTTGGGAAATATTCAGTACCAGCATTTTTGGAGCCATAGTCAGGACTAAACTTCAGGACATGTGGGCCTCTGCTGCATCAGTTTCACTCATCCTTCTTTTAATCTTGGGAATCCCCTAGTTTTAGTGAATTCCATTACTAAAACAGCTGTCCGCTGCAGCTGGGGGTACACTCCTTTCATGTTTTGCAGCTGTGCATAGTTCTAATTCCTCTGTGCATTCAACAGCACACTCAAAAACAGTTTTACTATACATCAATATACTTAAATTTGTCTTTTACATTGTGAACACATGTTTATAACCTGCTTAGACTTAGTATGACGTATAGAACTGGGACACAGCTTTAGATGTTTTATATTGTTCACTTTGTGCTTGAATATAACAAGTGGGCAATAAAATGTGAAATTTAAATGCTATATACAGCGTTTCCTGCCTGTGTGTCTGTCCACCCTGAGCCTGACGTTTTAATCCACCAGCATTTCTTGTTAAAAAATACAAATTATAGATAATTTGGTCCATTTCACACAAATTATTTCCACTGATCTGTCTCCCACATGTCAATACAGAAGAAGCTGAAGACAAAGTAAGACAAGTGACTGCGGCAACACAACAGCAAGGCATTAGTGACATCTGTCTAAACTGGAGAGAAAAAAAAAATGCTGTTTGCTATTTCTCCCATGTCCCATGGTAATCATAAAAACATGAGCTCTGTCCTTTGAGGGTTAAGAAACAGAAAATAAAAGATAAAAATAAAGAGCCCATAAGACACAAGATATGCAAAATCACTTTTCAAAATAGCCATCCACTGCTGTCCACATTCAAATGTTTATCTAGAAATACTGACTTTAGTCACTCTATGTACACAAAATAGAATTAGCTACTCCGTACGCCGTAATGTGATACTTAACCTGAAAACAAAATGACTGCAAAACCTGGAACGCTCAAATATCAACATGTGAACCTCATGCAATACTGATGGGGTATCCACAGAACTCTATAACTGGAAATGAACAAGATAAAGTGATAACAGCAAAAATGTTTTGAGTCATTGAGGTGAAGTTCAGTTGATTTTGCTGCTGAATCATCCAAATAAATGATCAGTTTTTCACTCTGTGTCTCTGTGTATTAGCTGGATGTTACAACTACAAGCAAAAACACTGCTTTCACATCACTGACTCAATACACATTTTTGACTGCAGGTGCAGATCCAACATTCTGGCACGAGAAAAATAAATAAATACATCTTTACTATACTGCACTATAATGTACCTGATTTCAAGTATGTTAGGTTTCTCTGGCACGGAAACCACTGTAAAAATGTAACAAACAAAATCATACATCTTCATGACATTGTTCTTTTTCTCACTTTCACAACTATATTTACTTCAGGAACCTTGTATACAGTCATTGTTATTGCATTGTTTTTGCATATCTTGTGGGATGCAGGATTACACCCACTCATACCATTATACTGCAGCAC
This sequence comes from Sandelia bainsii, assembly GCA_032362345.1. NCBI lineage: Eukaryota > Metazoa > Chordata > Actinopteri > Anabantiformes > Anabantidae > Sandelia > Sandelia bainsii. The sequence goes on along the minus strand of JAUMHL010000016.1, from coordinate 9,736,410 downwards.
ATCACTTCATAGTTCATGTTAACCAATATATAACAAACATTGCAATGTTGCTCCTTTCCACACGGGGGCACCACAGGCCTCTGAATCTCTCACCTGTGTTTGAAACCAAATAGCATTTAAACACACACATCCTGGCCTGGTTTGGCACTTCACATCTGACAAAATGTACTCACAGGAGGCAAATGTGAATCACTCGGCTTCACATACAAAACTGAATTCTGTATGTGAAGCAGAGTGACAAAAAATTCAGAAATGAATATTGGTGTGAGGTTTCCTCTGTTTACTCTGTATGTGCATCTATAAGATATGAACACTATTACGAGGAACACAAAGGGACTATATTAACTGAATGTCATTGCTGAGTGGATCTATATGTCTATGTCTAGAGGTGATAATGAACATTTATGAATGTTGTGATTGAATGATTACTCATCTTAAGGCTCTGTTATGTAATCTTGTGGAAACGTTCCCATTATAATTTTATCTTGGATCTGAAAATGGTTTTGACTTGGATTTAAGTTACTACAGTCATTCATTACATGGTTTCTTTTTAAAACTCATTTGAGAGAGAAACATTCATGGCTGTTACGATACTGGCTGATAAAATGGTTGTTAGGAAGCAGACACACCTGCTGGGTCCACTGTAGCAGCTTAGATACAGCTGGTTACATTTATTAAATGAGAACCTATTAGTCATTAGATAAGTTAATCAGCATAAATGGGAGAGTAACCTGGGCTAACCTGGGCTGATCCAACAAGTGTGGAAACAAAAGCACAAAGCACAAAGTGAGACTGTGCTGAAACCAGATCCTGGGCTGCAAAAACATTAGCATCTTTGACTATTCCCAAATCTGCCTTAGTAACATTTAGACTTTAAGTTTGACCGAAAAAGCAGCTTATGCTAAACCGTCCACTAACCAAAACATAACCTGTTAGCTTATGGTACCAAACCATTCTACACAATAGTGTATACTTTAATGAGGTGCTTTAGAAAGAAAGAAAGAAAGAAAGAAAGAAAGAAAGAAAGAAAGAAAGAAAGACAAGCAAAAAGGACAAAATGTGTAAGATATTCTTATGAAGCCAAAGGATCCTGGACAACAGACAAAATGCCAAGGAGGGTATTCCATTGATAACACAGACTTCTTCAGGATTTGCAGTACGATCATAACCACAACACAGCAATAGCACTGCCTCTAAAAACACATTCAACATTCACATTTAGTTTGCATAATAATGTCAGAAGTCTGTTACTGGCACAGGATGCAGTGTATGGCAGTGTGTTCATGCATACCCTTCCACGTCACAATCCTGCTTTGCTTAACATGTAGGAATGAATCCGAGCGTCCATAATAGTAAAGTGAAAACTAAGGGCCATAAGTTGACATATGACAGTGTGATCTGGGTGGGTATTCAGTGTCTTTTAAAGTGACATTTTTGATAAATACATTTTTGCTGTTTAATCTAGAGCCACTGGGATGTATCTGCATGTGAGTACTGGTCTTTGTGTCTAGCTGATTTTCAGTGGCTAGAATAACTCGTTACATAACATTTTGGAGAGCTGCTTTTTTCAGTTATAAATACTATAAAGTAACTGACATAATGCTATTTTTTTGGAACAGATATAATACCAAAGTGAGACTTGTGCCCTGTGCAATGTAAAGGCCTGAGTACCAAACCTGGCTATGGCATACTGTGGCCATACTTATCTAATATGAATCCAAACTATAATCAAGGACCAAACTATAATAAAGAAATGTCAATCAAATATGTCAGCATGCTACCTAGAAGCCATTGGATGAAAAGGAACAACAAAAATTCAGCAAAAGATTCTCTTCTCTTTCCTCCAAGCTAAGTTTTCTGTTCTGTATCCAATAATTGATCACATTAACCAAACATTTAGTATATCTTAGAAATTATTAGTACTTTTCCTGTTTGTATTATAATTTTATAGTAATTAGTTTTACCATCATATTATATTACAGACAGGATATTTATCTCCAACAATGCTGATGAATCATAAAGTTCTGTGACATGAGCAAACCTCAGTCAAAAAGATTTGATTGAGAGGTCTTGCAGCATCTGTACACCAGCCCTAATAGTTCATTTGGAGTTTAATTATAATTAGATGGTGAAGTCATGTGATTACATGGTGTTACAGCCAATCAAACAGGGTGTCAGTACAGGTTTGGTGCTTCTGCCATTCATAGCAACCATCCATGAAGAAAGAAAGCAGCAGTTGCCAAAAGGCTTCTTACTCTCTGGCCAAGCTTCAATGCCAAAACTAATCAACACTGTAAACTTAACTTTCACTCTGACCTCGCTGGAAACCTTAGGGTTAACTGCCACTAAACAGAAAAATAAAGAAAAGTTATGCAATGACTAATTATCAAAGATAGAGTGGCTTCTGACTCTGCAGCTAAAAAGTAAAAACTGTGCTAAAAAAATCACAAAGCTTTGGAAGCATGCCTGTCCACGGTAACCCTGTGTTAAGGAGGCCCATTGTCACACACACCCTTGCATACACACACAACACCATACTTGTAATGCTACCTTAATTTACTGTCTAAGCTTAAAATCAGCTTTTTAGAATACATAAGTAACCACTCAAACAGCCAAACACACACACATACAAACGCACATTCTCACACATTTTTTTCTCTTCTGGGAAAAATAAATAAATAAATAGATACAATCTGTAAAAGGTGCATACTGATAGAGAGAAAGACCCCCTTTTAGATACACACGCTATCTCACACAATCATACACTCATACATCCTGTACTAAAATGCAGACACACATCCTCACACACAAATATAGTTTTACACTCACGCAAACACTACGCCCTGCTTCGATACTTAAAACCTCTTAAAATTCTTCTAAAATAAATTGAGCAAAAATACATTTAGAAGACCAGCACCCGATTGTGCAAACAAATCAAGGATAAATTAAACCAATAACATCATGAATATAAAACAAAATAGTCATGGCTAGCCAGTTTTGCACAATATTGAACTGTTAAATACATAGTGGGTGTGGTCTGTAGAGAGCGTGTGTGGCAGCAAATCCAATAGTATTCCACGCTGAGAGGAAGAGGAGGGTCTTGGAGAAGGAAGTGAGGTTGATTGATGGGTAGATCATGTATGGATTCATGCCCCAAGTCTGTTTTCTTTTCAATCTGTCGCTCCCGTGGTCTCCTCCACCCTGCCATCTCTGTTGCTCTGTTCAATGCACACACCTCCCAAAGGCTGAAAAAGCAAAAACCCAGTGACAGAGGGATGGTGGAATAACCGAAGAGGAGGGAGGAAGGAGAGAGGGAGGAGTGAGGAACGGCGAGGTATGAGGCAGAAAAGGGGCCTCGCTGTCTCTGCTTAGCCACCAAATGCTCCTCCCATTTCCTGTTTGGGGCAGGAAGTGGGTGTGACCAAACGAGAAAAAGCAGTGGAGGAGGCAAAGCCAGATCAAGGTGACAGACAAGGAGAGTTTGTCTCCTGCTGGCGTCCTATTGACCAGCGGAAAAAAGAACTGGCTAGCTTCCTGTTGGCCAGAGAGTGTCTCTCTCTGCCTGTGGCCCCCTAGAGCAGCCCTGTTGTGGCTGTTGGTCCATCCCTCAAATCCTTCCCCCCATTTGCTGGGGGTGGTGCATCACCTCAATCCCACCGCCTGGCTGGCAGGGCTGTGCTCCAATGTTCCTTTGGAAGAGGAAAAGTAAGATTTCAAACAGGGTTTCCCTTGCCCCGTTTTACAGCGCTTCAGCATCAGTGAACCAAGAGAGAGGAGTTGACCTTTGACCTCAAGTGGGTGTGGTCAGATTTGAATCCTTAAGTGACCCCCCCACAAGCTGGTCTGCTGTCCCCTACCTGTCTTCACGGCAGCCAGATAAATAACAATAACACAACACCAAAGTAGGTATAAAAAATGAAAACAAACACACTGTCAATTGCAGAAAATCCCTAAAAGAACTTCCTGCCTCTGTTTTCTTCTTTCTACCTTTTCTTCATCACACTTTCCTTTTTTGCTTGTCTCTACTTCTCTGCTCTTCACACTCTGAGGACATGATAAAACTGTGAGGCACTTTAGAGACACACTCAGATGTGTGGAGAACACACACATACACAAACAAATAGAGAAAATCATAGATTGCACACGCACACACAAGCATACACTAACATAGTATATAGTGTGGTATACTTTACTATAAACGTTCACACGAATACAAACTCATAACCCGACAAAATCGTAACCAGGTGTTTAAGGTTGCATCACTGGCAGCCATTGCCCAGAGTGGTTACATCTGGCTGAGAGGCAGACAGTGTGTGTGTGTGTGTGTGTGTGTGTGTTTGAGAGGCGGGGACAGACAGAGCCAGCCACAGCGCTGTAAGCCAGCACTGACAAGCGTCAGTCTCTGAACATCAGAGGGGCCAGCCGAACCTGTTGAGCTGACTTCTACAAACTCGTCACACATTCCATATCCTCGTCCTCCAACAGCCCGCTGTTCCTCTGCCGTGCTCCTCCAATCACAACCGAGCTTCTGTGGTGCTCCTCCTCTCTCCCTCCTGCGTCTTCCTCATCCTCTTCCTGTCCTCTCCCCCCTGCTAGCAGCTCTTGCCGCTCCTCCACAGAGGATGGTCCATGGACAGAGCCTCTGCTTCCTCCAGCCTCTTCCCCACCCTCACTTGAACTCAAGCTGGCCAATCGGTCCCTGTGCGTTGCTGCTGCTGCTGCTGCTGCTGCTGCTGCTGCTGCTGCTGCTGTGTGGATGGATAGGAGGTTGCCATTGGGGCTGTGCTGGGAGGTGGAGGATCTGCTGGATGTGGCATTTGCTGCGGTGTTGCCATTCAGAATGTTGTTGGCGGCGTGTTCCATCTCCTCAATGGTCATGTCGCAGGCGTCTGCCAACTCGGCTTTGGTTGCCTCGATGAACGATGAGTCCTGCGCAAAATGACCCAAACCCTCTGATATTAGCACCTAGGGAAAGAAATGGGAAAGAGGGAATGATAAAAGAAGGGGAAATATGAAATAAATAGAAGAATGGAGTGGGAGAGCAAAGGTTTAACGTAGTAGGAAAAAAATTAGAAAGGGTGGTAGTTAAGCAAAAACTAACCTTTTCCACCCCATAAATACATGCACACAAACACTCACCGCCTCTACCAGACTGCCTGCACTGCCATGTGACAACAAGCTGGACTCTTTTCCCAATAGTGAGGGCACTGTGAGCGACACCGGCCTAGGTCTTTGATTAGACACAGTCACACTGGAGGTGGGACTAGGGCTGTGCCCTCGACTGTTTCCATTGCTGTCACTGTACCTGTGGCAAAATACTTATTTAATACCATTGTTGTCCTACAGTATCAATGTAATTGTTATGTGTCTGTACTATAACCTGCAGCAGTTCTTTTCAGTGCACTGAGTCTTACCAGGGCCCACAGTTGACAGAGGGTAAGCTAGTATTAAGCTTTTCATGGGAGTTGGAGCCCTCGAGCCTCACAGAGGGCACCTGCTGGTAGGAGCCTTCACTGCCATGAGCTACAAAAACAAAGTCAGGAGAAACAACAGTTAGGAGAACAAACTTTGGTTAACAAACATAACGCCAAAAACAACCTTCAGTCCTTTCGTGAGTACAGAGGATGTAGTATACCTGTGGGACTGGCTGGAGGTGTGGAGCACAGCCGGCTGAACAGGGTAGGTGAGTGACTCCTTCTTAGCAGAGGACTCAAACCTGCCACTGCCAGAGCCTGGAGGAGGAGGACAGAGCAGAGAGCGAGAGTTCGAGAGGAGCAGCAAGGCAAGATTAAGGCTGGCGAACACAGCATGGATGTATTTAAAACTTGTTTATGTGTGTCTAAGTGTAAGTGAGTATTTGTCTTCTACCTGATGATGTACAAGGTGTAAGGGTACAGCCGTCTTCTGGGAAACGTCTGGCCTTGATTGTCTCCTGAGACATTCCAGATGGAAGGAGGATCTCCGCCCTGAAACCCACACCACAAATGCAAACACAGCTCAGCACACAAACATGTAAATGTTTGTAATTTTAGAATTACTTTTACCTTTATACTTTTATAAAAACAAACACGTTGTACCAAAACTTTGAAACATGGAATTTTTTTACCTTAGTTTCTGTCTACTCACCCAGAGAAGTGGGGCAGAGAAAGACTCTCCTGGGAGACTGGCACCCTCCTCCTCCTCTTCTGTCTTCTACCTGCTCTCCTACCTCCATGGGAGTCAGCTGCTTACATGTTTCATCATGATACACCAGCCTGATATGAACACACAGATTCACAAACAGGAGTTGATGACAGAAATACATGCAAATGTGGATATGCAGATGATGAAAATGTAAAAGTTTGTCAGCAGTACATTTCAGAGGAGAGCGAGTGGTCATCCTTGTGGTACTCCCTATCGTCGCCGTAGCTCTCATCGTACGTCTCCTCTGTTGACCCCTCCCCTCTCTGGATGATTGGCAGACGGCTGTCACTTGAGTCCGAGCTACAAAAAGCAAACAAGCACAAAACCGAAACAAGCAAACACACAAACAAACAAAAATGAACACAAACACAGACCACATATGGACAATAGGCAGACAGATGTACAAAAACAGAACATAAACACAAACACACAAGAGAAGCTGATTAGCAAAAACTCAGAGAGAAGCTCAGGATGAGAGACCCACTGAGGTTTAACTACTGCATGTAGGAAAAGGAAAGAGGAGGAAGGAAAAGAAGAAAAGGCTAGAGAAAAAGGAGGAGGATGCGCAGGTGGAATTACAACTGTTTTGTTAAAGCAAAATGGTAAAAAGCATTGAAAGCAACATCTGGAACATGACAAACTGATAGCACAACTGAGGTGCAGACATCTCTCATAACAGGTAATGTTACTGCTAATATTTGGAGAGCAGTATTGTGATGTAGGCCTAATGGGAAATTAAACGGGTACTTTTTATGCTGTTGTCATCATTTAAAAGGGAAGTCAGTTAAGTCCTAGAACAGGCTGTCTTAACTACTCATCAAGAAGTTGATGCAAAGCCTACAGTACATTAACCTGAATAGAATATTATAATCAAAACACCACAGCAGTTTCTCCTAATTCCTGCTCTTTTCAAATGCTGAAATCTTGGTTGTGTGGGTTTTTTTTTTCGAGCCAAAAGCTTTATCTAAATTCTGCATAAAATCAGCATTCTCTTCATATTCCAAAGATGTCTCGTCACTCTATATCTTTTTCATACTCCAGATGTGAGCTTTAAGGAGACATTGTGACATTTGAATTTTAATCTTTTCTACTTCACCAGATTGTTGCTTAAAGAGCTACAACATGAAAATAAGTCATAACAAACTACCTAGCTTGCAGTTAGCAGTATTCGTTTTTTTTAATGATGAACACTTATACAAATACAACTAACTATTCTTATTTTTCTTCCTGGTGAAGAGAAACAACATCAAATTTCTAAACGCCAAGATGTCCCTTAATCAACAGCTTTTTATGGGCTCTATGGCAAACTCTGGGTTAGAACGGCATTTGATTTGATTAAAACCTGACAGTTCTGGAGTTTGATTAAACTTATTCCATTTGGCAGCTGGGTTAATTAATCAAGAAAATTCATAGAAATAGGGCATCGGAAAGCTTATACTTTGCCTGTAATTTAAACTTAAGCAGGGTAAGGCAATGAATTGAACTCCTCTCTCTTATCAACTATAACCAGCCATTTATGAAAACTGATAGTTGTTTTGTAAAAATAACTCAACTTTAAAGTTTAGAGAGACCCCTAGAAACGGGAATGAACATGCTGGTGACTTTGCTATTCTAACAGCCTTACCAGTACTATGGCTTAAGGTGTAAAGTGTTAAAGTGGTGATAATAGTAAATCATAAATTTATGTTAATTTGGCCATGAGATTTTGAAGTTTTTGGTCTGAGGGCTGCCTTTAACACTGTCGTAACATCTTGTCATGGACAAAGTATTGCTTAAGCACAAATTTCAAAACAGGCAAAGAAAAATTCATGGAAATGTTATTTGTAAATATATCTTCTTCTTGACCAAAGTCGGATGTTGGATTGACCAAATGAATGCCAAATGGACAGATACACAAACATGGAAGAAACGATGCCCAAAAAGCTGACAATGTGTCCAACCCAGACCTGCCTTAAAAATACAATAAAACAACAGCAACAAGAGCCCTCGATAAGAAAGGTTTGGCCATGTTGACCAAACAATCTATCTCTGGCTTTGGAAGCAGATTTTATAGTAGCAACATGTAGCCTGGTTATCGCTTCAGCAATTAACACCTTGTGTGCATAGCAACAAGTGTCACTATAGCACCTTGGTAGCTTTGCAATTTTATATAGCATCATGAAGCCTTTTTGTGCGCAGTTGGGGGACTAATGCAACACACACACACACACACAGATTCTCTCTCTGTCCCCTGGCAACATACCGCATGAGGGTGTCATAAAAACACGTCCTGCTTGCCACCAGAATAAAAAAAAAACAGAGGAAGAGAGGAGGAAAGAAAAACAAAGTGAAGGAAATAGAAGAACCATTTAAGTCCATTCAGAAATGCCATGTTGTTCATAGGCTGGCTAGCTATATATTTCTAATGAGAGTCAAGAAATGAAAAACTAATAATTTTGCGCACACAAAGTAGGAAGGAAATGAAAAACTCCAAAAGACCACTAATATAAAAGAAAATTGTGTTAAACAACACGATGTAGCCAGCTGTCTGGTCCGCACTTACCTCTTTGGAGGAAAGCACCATGCAGATCTTGGCAGAAGGATGGGAGTGAGTGGCTGTCCTGTATGCCCGTCCACAGTGCTTATGGATGGGCTTGGGAATCGACTGATGCTCTGGGTCGCCACTCCGGCCATGCCAGTGTTATTGGCATTGTTTATATTGGCATTGGAGCCTGATGAAGAATAAGAGGAAGGGGTGAATGTGGTCGAGTCCATTAGCTTCTCGTGGGATGGGCTCTCGCCTTCACAAGGTGAGCCCTTCTGGCTGATATGCAAGGGACGCTGGGTAGTGAAGGACTGTGGAAACGATGTGCGACCATCACTCTGATTGTAATAGTTGACGTGATTGCCAAACAACCCACCAGTACGCTGTGGCGTGAGAGAAGAGAGAGACAAAAAGGAGAGATAGGCAGACATAAAAGAAGAGAAGAGACAAGGGAAGATGAAAAAGTAAAATAATGCTTTAGTTCAAATATTTTAATATCTTACTACATTCAAACATGCAGTCATAATTAGTACAGTCACATTCACTAGTAGCAGCAACAAAACTTCAGTCAGCCATAATGGAAATGTAAAGCAATGACCTTACCCATTTTTGAGTTATTAACCATTGCTCAAAAATATGTTGAACCATTTGTTTCAATTTGTCTAGGTTACATACAATTACGTGAATGTAACAAAATTCTATAGCAAATAAAACTGAGCATATGACTGTAGCAATGATAGTGAAAATGGAAGGCTGGTAACCAGCTTAACTCACCCTTTCAGCAAAGGAGTAGAAGGTGCCGTGTGTATATGCATGTATACATGTGTGTGTGTCAGTTCCAGTGTTCAATTATTTAATAATGTTATTGTGTCTTTAAATTCGTGGTTGGTTTTGTTTAGTGACATAACATTGTGTTTACAATTAATAGCCACTGAATCATTCAAAACCCATATGACCAATTTCAAAAATTATTATTACTCCAGTGACTGGTAGCAAAGCTTTTTGTGCAAAATGAGGCTTTTTTGAACATCTGAGCACATGCATGTTTGTGTATCTGCATGGAGCAAATATATGGCTTCATGCTGGGCGCTGATCATCTCGCTCTTTCTTTCTCTCTCTCTCTGTAGAGTGAGTGAAGGTGTGTGTATCCAACCTTTACCCTGAAGATATCATCCTCAGATGCAGCTGACACAGGTTCCTTCAGGCCCTTATCCAGCTCCTCCTCCACAGTCAGGTCACCAGAGATGGCCCTCCGAATTTCTGGACCAATGTCATGCAATGTCCGCAGGCCCGCCTACACACAAACCAAATACCATGGAGTGTTGCACTTATTATTGAATAACTAACTTATTTTGCTAATAAAACACCAAGGTAACTCTACTTACTTCTTTTATTACTACAGTTCATTTATGACGAGAAGCCTATTAAATATACTATGTGTTTATGTACCTGCAGAGAGAGAGCAGTTTTGGGGGGCACCTTGGCCACCAGCCCTTGTTCTTTCCTCTTCTTAAATTTGCGGAAATATTCTTGGATAAGGAAGGTGGCGTAGAACTTCCCCACTGTTACTTCGTCATCTGCAAGAAATAAAGATATTATAATTAAGATAAGTTCTTAAGAAAAGTACAAAATAAATTAAATTACAGCACTCTTATTGCTAGACATCTAAAAATGAGCTAAATTTCAGAGTATGAAACTGTTCAACAGAATATCCATACCACCAGCAGGGGGCACTACTTGATCCAAAAGCTTCATGCTGGTTCTTTTCCAGATCTTCTTCACTATTGCCCTCAGTTCTTCATTGGCTTGCTCCAGGTTACCTGCACAGACGCACAGTACATAGTGCATACTCAACATAGTATTTTACAGTTTATTTCATAGTTACACATTATATCACCACACAGGCGTCCCTTGTGAAAGCCTGAGCACAAGTATGTCAGTATTTTAATTTAGGCAGTAAATTGCCAGGAGTGTTGTTACATTAAGTTGTTAAAATTTGTACAGGGCAGTGAAGTGGCAATGAGCACAGAGTTGTGTGCTCATTCATCATCATCATTTAGAATATTTATATTCTTACATCATATATTTGTATTCTAATATTTTATGTTAGACTTGTTTTCATACATTGAAGGGAGATCAGTAATGGTAAGTGGGGTACCATACAATGAAAGACCTTAGCACTAATATTTAAATGGTTAACAAACGTGTATCAGGAGGACAATTGGGACAACAGACACAACAACTTTGGAGAAGCACTGGAGTCCTGCTGGTTTGATCCCTGTTTTGCTAAATCTGTGTGAATAAAGTGAAAAAACCTGAGCTTGCTCCTAACCCTAACCCTTGAGCAACAGCCTTAAACATCCACTGCTCCAGTGATTGGGTCATAAATTTAATTCCCATTTTAGTCTACATATGTAAATATGATTATGTGTATGCCATTTTCTATGTGTGTGTCTTGTGCCTGTACAGTGCCGTGGTTCTGTTACCTTCCGTCTTGATCCTGAGCGCTGTTCTGACCAGAGCGAATAGTGTTGCATTGAACATCACTGTTCCATCACTGTTCAGAGGCATGTTCATCGACACCAGACGCTACGTGAGATATAATACACAGACAGACACACACACACACAATTACACAAACTTCCAAAGTAAAACACAGGATGACAACAGATACTGACAGCAGTGAAAATAGGCAGAGAGCAGTCCAACACTAATTATCCTCCAAAGATACAAACTGTATGTTGGTGTCGGTGTCTATATATTTTCTCTTTGTATATGTATCTGTATGAGCAGTCCAAATGTCCAATCACACTGATTTCACAAGATTTTTATTGTTATTTATAAACTGGCATCAAAGACTTGTTTTGAGAACACATTCTAAGTATCTGAATTTAATATATATATATATATATATTTATTTTATTTTTTTACAGCTATACAGTACAGCATTTTTAGTAATTTGTTGGACTGTGTGTGTGTCTGTTTACCTTGCAAGCCACCCTGTGGGGACAAAGCTTTCCAAAGCCGAGAGGAGGCTGGATTCTCCGGAGCAAAGTCACCACATCAAGATGCTTTATTCTGCCCCTGAAAACAGCACAGGTATTACATTATAGACACCCTCAATACAAGTTCTGTAGACGAAAGCATAATTATTCCAATGGCATAATTCAGATATCTGTAAACTTACTTAGCTTCAGGGTCATATTCAGCCCAGATCCTCTTGAATTCATCAAGATGATGTGGCCCCAGAATTGACCAATCACGCGTCAGGTAGTCAAAATTGTCCATGATGACGGCCACAAATAGGTTGATGATCTGTGGAAAATCAGGAAATCGGTCAGGAATAATACTATAAAACTGTAATTGATTGTAAATTGTTTAAGAATGCATCCTGCAACATCATGCAGCAAATTACTGTAAAATCTACTGATTGTTACAGTAAGTAAAATAGTTAATAGTAAAACTGTAAACAAAGCTAGCCTGGCTCTGTCCAAATGTGCCAAAATTAGCCTTTCTGAAGCTCACTAATAACATTTTGTCTGACTCCAGGAAGTCATAACGTACTCACCTAACTCCTTCCTTTTCTGGAAGTGTTTTTTTTACACTTTCTCTATTTGTAATTAATTATTTTTTATACTATAGCGTCATTAAATACTATGGTTTTCTCATTTTAAAAGTGAAACACTAACAATCATTTTTTGTCTGTGTACTCACCAGAAAGGCACAGAGCATGTAGAAGCTGACAAAGTAAATAATGGCAAACTGGCTGCCACAGTCCTCATTGGAGGTGCTGTGTTCATTGGTTGATCCTTTCTCACATGGCCGATTGGGCGAGCATGCCAGCATGATTTCCTGCCACGCCTCACCTGTTGCACATCTGATAGACACATGTGCACACACACACACACACACAAATATGCATACACGTCGACACAGATATGCATGCAAAGATACACACAAGAAAAATATATAGAGACACACATGCATGCACAGATGCACCAGCATGGAGTCACATGCATTTACGCATAAACACACACATACAGACGCATGGATGTGTGCATGTATGCATACAGGCATACAAGCATATAGTGACACACACAAACACAGGTACAAAGACAAAAACAGGGAGACATACAGACATAAACACACGTGTTAGAGCATAAAAACAGCATTTAAGTGATATAAAAGATTATTCACCTTCTGATAAAGTAAATTTACAGAGAAACAGTACAGAAATGTGACTTCAAATTTGATTTTGTTGAAATGTAGATTCAAACTTTGTCTAAATAAGACATGTCTTCCATTCTGAATACTTCATTAATATTCAGTTTTTAGGGGCATTTTAGCCAGGTGATCGTTTTTAGTGAGATTTTATATTTCTTATCTATTAGATATTGAATATTTGCTGAATTTAAATTAACCCAAACTGTTAGCTACGATTGAGGAAGTGATTATTGTGTTTCTCTTAAGCACATCAGTTATGAAGTATCCAAGTAGAGCATCTTTCTGAATGGAAGCCCAGTTCTGTGATATATTCCATGAAGGGGTCTGTGCAGAATCTGAATGGATAGAAATTATACTTTTTATGGTTTTATGGCAAAACCCTTACAAAAACAATAAGCTGGCTGCCATATAATTAGAAAATGTGCACTAGTGAATTAGTTAACCTTTCAGTTTCTGTGGTTTTTGTCCCCTGCATGGAACCTTACCATCATCACAACAACACAGGACAGAGAGGTTTTTGGGAGAGGATCCAGAGTCCTCTGACAACTGTGCTGTAGGGTGTCATCCTCAGTGGACCAGAATATTTTCTGCTAAATCACCATCACGTTTACAGTAATTATTAGCTAACTACCGAACACAACGTATGTAGAGAAAAACCTTGGATGCCAAGCTGCTAAGTAACTAGTGATGCTACAGCAGATGTTTGGAGAAGAGTTTATGGAGATCATTGGTTAATATCTACAGCTTTTTAACTTTTTAACTCACAGCATGGTAACAGTTGCATGGTGTCATAGTACCAACTGGCAAAACATTTTCTCACATTGACTCTTGCGCCAAGTCAAGTCACAGAGTCGGATGAATTTGCAGCTTGACATTTACAGATATCCTGGCATTTAATTAACCCACTGCTGTCATAAAATGTCAGGGATAAGCTCTAATGTAAAATATACAGAGTTTTTCAGGCTAAATGGAAAAGAAAAAATAGAGCAGACCAAAAAAAAAAAGAAAAGGTATTATTGCTTACACATTAGCAATTAATGATGGAAAAGGGAGAAGAAGAGAATAATAATGCAGAGACAAAAAAGGAAGATAAAGGAGTGAAAGAAAGAAGAAAAACGCACAATAATGATGATAAAGAATGGAATAATCCTCCTCCTCACCTGAAGAGCAGCAGCACTGCCTGAGGGAACGTCTGGAAATTGTTGTTCCTGTTGATCTGTGTGTGGTCTCGCAGTGCTATCTTACCAAACATCTGCACAGGGGGGAAGGAAGTAGTAACAGCACATAGCATACGATGTCAGTGTTGATAAGAGGAAGTCAATCAGAATTAGAGGCCTGCTGTCCCCAGCAAATCAAATCAAAGTGTCTCCCACTCATCATCATGACACAAACTATACAACAGCTATTAAGGCGACAGAGGGACAGAGAGAGAGATGAAGTAGAAAGACAAAGGCAGACAATAACTAGATATCAATAACTAGAACATGAAGAAAACTGAAGGAGAGAAGGATGATGTGGCTGAACAGGAACAGGACCGAACAAGACTCCAGAAGGACAGACACAGGACGAAGGCTTGCTAAAGGGAAGGAGAGAGAAAAAATCAAGACAGAGGGGGGAAAACAAGGGGACAAAATAACAGCTTACCTGCATGCCAATGACAGCGTATATGAAGAATAGCATCACTATAAGCAGAGCTACGTAGGGCAGAGCCTGAAGAAGAGAGAGACACATCAGTGAAAATTTGCAGTATTATGCACCAAGGCCAGAGTCTATTCACTTTCATCCACATTTAAGAAATCCAATCAATCTACAATTGATTAAACATAATGTTAAAGGGGTTTATTAACTTCTCACAGGTAGTTTTCAGTTTTTGTTTATCAAATTAGCAAGTGCGTTATGAAAATATATCATACTTTATGAAGTGAAAGTGAACCGATCTGCAGTCCTGTGTGGCACAACACCAAAAACAATGCAGGACAAATCATCTGACTTTGGAGTGAAAACCTCAGTAAAATACAAACTGCTCTCTGAATTTAGCCAGGGGACCAGTCCCAACATTTTGTACATGAACCAAGCATAGCTAGAACAGGTATGTCTATATTTACACACCTGGGCAACTATGTGCAACTGAGCTCCTGGCCAACATTACCCTTGCGCCTGAGAGAGCAGGGCCAAATCATGAAAAAGTTAAAGTTGCATTATGTATCAATATACATTTAATGTATTTCACTGATAAATTAAATTATGATAAATGGTACAGTAAGAATAACTACAATAATATATTCATGACCATTATTGATTATAACACACTGTTAGACTGTTTTGTTTATCTCCAATGTTTCGAATTTCAATGACTGGACTGTTACATGAAGTGGCCCATTTCAGCTATCACAAGAGAGAGAACAGAATATTTTAATTTTCTCATAACTATCAAATGATTTAATTTTTTTTGGTGGAGTGCTTCATTGAACTTACACTAATGCTTAACTTGCCTATAGGGATTGGGGAGCTCTCAGGAGTAGTAGTTTTTGAGAGTAAAAAGGATTAAAGAAGAGGAAGTAGAAATTGAGAGAAAGAGAGAAGAAATAAATGAAAATTAAAATTTGTAGTTCCTGCCTGCTTCAACTTCATGTATTTACATTCCGCCCTGACTCTGCAGCGAGACTCTTAAACCTCCTCTCCTCTATCTCACGTCTTCCCTCTTTTTTGTTTCTTCCTTCCCCACAACACTGTAGGTAAAATAGACTAAACATCCATATGTCCCTTTCACCTGACGTCCTGCACAAGTAGGAGGTGCAGATAAGGAGGGAGGAGGCAGAGAAAGGAAAAGTGGTGTTTGAGACTCCACCAGTCTGGAGTTACACAACAACAAGGATATTTTTAGCCCCTTGTGACTCAATTGCAGCATCATTTATATTTATAAAACATTAAATCAGTCTATTCTGGTTTGATTGAGCAGATAATTCCTTATTGAAAAGTTTGAATTTTTAACACCTGCAACCAGCAATTACATTTCAAAATCACTACACGCCATCTGGATCATCAAACCATTAAACAGGCTGCAATCGGTATTACATTAGGGTTAAAGCTCAACCTTTTCTCTGTCATTTCTGTTCTGTGTAAACCCAATCTCCTGTACTAGCATGTTGTGTCCGGTTCTCCCCTCACTTGGAAGGATTTGATGAAGGTCCACAGCAGGGTCCGAATCCCTTCCCCGCGAGACAGCAGCTTCACCAGCCTCATCACGCGGAACAGCCGGAAGAAGGTGATGGAGATCCTGGCGTTCTCTTCAGAGTTCTGCAGTCCCTTTTTGGTGGGGTTTGGTGTTTTTTTTTTTAGAAAAAACACAGGACGCATGGGGACACATGCAGACAGGTAAGGGAGGGAAACACATTCACACAAACACACACACACAGGTAAAGATGATGATGATCATACAAACATTCACATGTGCATATGCACACAAAAATATATGCAGAAATCCAGACATCCAACATATAAATGCATATTCCCATCCACACATACATGTGATTGTAAATATGCATTACACACACACATACATACACACACGCACACACACAGACACACACACACACACACTGAGTTAATAAATGGAAATCAGCGTCCTACAAAATCCCATCAAAATCAACTGACAAAAGAGATCTGGGAGAGAATCGGGCAATCATGCTTGTTTTTGTGGCTTCATGGAAAAATCACATGGCAACAAAGAGATCAACAAACCATCGGCTTCCTGAACACACCTGCTTCAACCTATGTTTATCTTTATGAAAGGAATAAGTCCAAACAACCTCTAATGACGCTAACTGAACCATCAAAACCACACAACTACGATTAAATCCATTTTTGCAATAACATTTGTCAAACAAGCAGGGACCACTGTTGTAAATCATCTAAGGTGAAGGATTTGATTATTCTGCACTGATATAAAAACAAATTCTAAAAGCTGAGACTGGGCCGGAGAGACTTGCACTGATGGAGAAAAGCTAATTCATAAATCTAAGATAACAATTCACAACAGATAGAGTGCAAAATCCTAGTCTGCAGGCATCTCCCAGTTGCAGTAAATCATGCAGCCAGGCTAATTGTTTGTCACTGAAAAACTGACCATCTCAAAGAACAATCCACGATTTCATTCACATGGATAAAGTTATTACTGTCAAATGCTATAATGTTAAACAGCAGAAACTGATCACTGTTAACCATTTTTGTATTTGAAATCAACTATTTGGTATGTTACGGAAGTTTTTATTTTCATTATACTATGTCTAAAGTCTCAAGTATGTCTACTAAGTTCTAAAGTACAAGGTTGAGAAACACTGTAGCTTTCTAACTGTCTATTGTGCCAGAAGTCATCCACAGGAAATAACTCCATGATGAAATATTCAGCCATCTCGCTGAGTGCTATTCCAATTTAGATTTTTTTTATTTATGCTGCTGCTGCTTGTTCACCATGACGAAAAGGTGGAAAAACAAAGGTAACAGGATTTGTGTAAAGCATGATGCAGTTTATAGAGCATCTAAGGCACAAGGATATTACACAATTAAACCACAAACAACAGTAACAATTACACAAAAATGACAATAAATAATCAATAAAGCAACATGTAACTATACACTTCCACACAAATGCACCAGTATGAATAGGACAAACTTGTTTCTACCATAAGAATGTAAAAAGGACAAACTGTCTTCACTGCAATACTAAAATCTGACTGAAAAAACAGATCTGGAGCCTCTCTGACCTCTGAATCTGTTTTTGCCATTTGTGTTTTTCCGAGAAGCCATCCATCCATTATGCTAAACCCACAGAGAACACATAGTGTACTTCTAAAAAGAATGTGCCATTCTCCACACATCTTAATGCAGTTTGGGATAACAGATAATCACGTTACTTTTCAACAGAATACTGATCTGGTTTCTAAAATACTCAATAGAAATCAAAGTTTGGAAAACATATTACACTTATTTTGGTATCTATAACTAGTAGAAGGTATTTTCTAAATGTAGATGTTGCATGTTCCTGCTTTTGTGTTGATAAGTAACTCAACATGTGAGTTGTCCCAAACTCCACTGACAAAT
The DNA here is from genome assembly GCA_032362345.1 of Sandelia bainsii. NCBI lineage: Eukaryota > Metazoa > Chordata > Actinopteri > Anabantiformes > Anabantidae > Sandelia > Sandelia bainsii. The sequence continues at coordinate 9,718,379 of JAUMHL010000016.1, read as the reverse complement.
ATGCTGAAAACGACACATCCTTCTCAGGAGTGCAAAGTCTACATTGCATGTGATACCACAACTTGATCACAGTGGGCACCACTGCACCATTAAGAGATTTGGGGTAGTGAGTGGACGAGGTACAGTGACAGAGAGAGAGAGAGAGATTGAAGATGAAGAATAGTTTGAATTATTCAGAAATCCAAACAAATAGCCTGATTCATAGACAGACAGACAGCTAGATATTCAGATTTACAGACAGAATAGATAGATAGAAAGACAGAAAGATAGCAGACCAGTGGAAGACAGTGGAGAAAAGAGACAAGGTGATAGCGTGACCATGATGGCTTGCACCAAGGATGAAGCACTAAAGATATCACACCCATAAGGTAGGGTGAGCAATTGGGTTGTAGTTATATTATGCCTGCACATTACAGTGTCCTTTATAATACACACACACTCATATACAGTATATATATAATATATATAACTATATATTATATATATAATTTTTTTAACATCTAAAAGTGCAATCAACAGCTACATAAATACAATTGTGGACATGCTGCAGAAGAGCGACGAGGAGAGATGAGGAAACAAATGAAGCCAAAAGTTCTGGATCATACCATGGATGGTGTAGCAGAAGGAGGGATGGAAGGATGGAGGGATGGAGGGATGGTGGAAGAGGCAGGGAGGCGGACGAGGTTACCGTTGGAGCGTACCATTGGCCTTACCACAGGGGGGTGAGAGGAGGAAGAGGAGGAGGACGAAGAGGAGGAGGACGAGGATGAGGAGGTGTCAGCTGGCTTTAAGGAAAGGCAACAAAGATCAGCACCAGAGCAGCGCCTTAGTGGGTGTGTATGTGTTTGTCATAATACATGTGTGTGTGTGTATGTGTATGTTCTAGTGTCGAAAGCGATAATAATTTTGATCTTGCCCAGACAAAAAAAAAGACACCAGGCTAGTGAAGGTTCAGTCTTTGATTAACCATCACATGGTGAAAAGGTGAAAAAAACATAATTTCACTTGGGCCAGGATAGAGAATTCAATGAGTTATTTCCACATATAGACACTGGCCCCATCTTCCATGAGGGCCACATCAGACTGTGTTACTTCTTATCAAAATACTAGAAGACACAAACATGAAGGAATACTTTTCTGCCCCATGCCTTGAGGGCAAAAATAATGAATGATGGTCTGGGGCAGCAACAGAAAAGGAAAGAGCTGAATGTATATGTGTCTATGTGCAACATTTTTATGTAAGGCCTATGCCACATGATCCCATGAATTTGTATGTATTATGAGCGATATAGGGGCGCCTCTGTAGCTATCTGTTTTTCTTTCTGCCGGCTGAAACTACAGAACGGTAACAGTGGTTGAAGCTTTAGCTTACCCCAGGATATGTTTACCAATAGCATCTTGGCATTAAAGAGAAATGCCTGCTTTGAATATGTGTTATTCAAGTCATTCTTTGACCTGGGAATAGTCAAGATTCCATGTAAAATAAATAAGTGATGCACCTTTGTTTCTGTTGTCTGTGGTGCACCACAACATGACTTCTTTCTACTTTCAGGCCAAAGAGCAATCAAAATAGCACAATGACAATAAGTCATGGTCATTTCAGTCAGTTGCATTAATGACAAAGCTGATCTTAGATGCTTTTGGAAATTGGAGCCCAGAGGTATTTAACACTGAGAAGCACAAAGATAACATACTGTAGGGAGACACCCATAGGTCATCCCTAATATTGCCACATTATAGAGACTGCTGGGAGTGAACTAGTATTTTAATCTGTGACTCAGGAACTGTTCACTCTGGTTTGGTATTGGCCATGTTAAAATATCACACAATGAATGCATCCTTACTCCCAGCCTGACATAGAAGCAGGTACGACCACACTAGATCATCATCAGAGAGGAAAAATAAAAGTAAGAAGGTAAAAAGTAGGAAGGATGAAAAAAGAGAGAGAGAGAGAGAGAGAAACAGTCTAGCAAAATTAGAATGGAAGAGAAATTAAGAATTAAGAAAAGTAGCTAAAACAAAGAGAAGGTAGGAATTAAGCATTTAAAGGAATTTTAACAGGGCCATACACACCTTTATGGTCACACACAGTAATGATGTACACAGAGTAATAGGTTGCTATATTTTATATTTACTATTATTTACCCAATACACTTATTTATGACAAGCATTTACTAAATACAAATTTTGTATTTGTCCAGAAACCAGGACAGTAATAATAAGCATATTTTGAAATTTTAGTAAGGGAGAAATGGCTGAGAAAGAGTGACTATAACTATATAGCATAAGTGTATGTGTGTGTATGTGTGTACATATCTGATGATAAAATATGGTGTGAGGTTAAGGAAAGTAGGATGAATAGGAAAGATGGGAAGGAAGGAAGGATGCAGGGAAGGAAGATGGCACTGATACAAACTAAGGGCAGACTAAGGTAAATTGAAATGTGAATGTGTATCTTTGCCTGTGCATGTATGCGTGAATTACACAGTGGGCTAATTGGTTCAATTTACGTACAATTTAAATCTGGATTTGCTTCAATTTCAAAGTGAAATCAAAGCTGTGAACCAGAATGAGATAAAACTCAAGTTTTACTATTTATTACATTTCTAATTATGAACTAACACTAAAGAAATGATACAGACTACAATGGTCATGTGGCCCTGGAAGATCTGTGTGCCGAGTGTCATTTTAACAAATTTTCAGTAAAAAATAAATCATGTAAATAAATATACAGTAGTCCTTTCGGGCTGAACTACAGTGCATATGTGAGTTGAGGACACTGCAGAACACTGGACTTATGAGTTTATTTATATTGAACTTGTGCTGATTTCTCACATTGCATGTCATTTTTTCAAGCAAATATTTTATCAGTTCATTCAGTTCAATAGGTAACACAGGTTTCTTGAGAAGTTTTTATCAGGTTTACACCTTTTTGTTGCTCATTTTCAATGCATAAAGTATATTGTATGTGTCTATGATTAATCATGATCACTGTTTAAATATCTAATATTATAATTCTTAGAGAATTGAAAAGTATGAGAGACCCATGTTACCCAGCTTGCATTTCAGGTGAGCAAGCAACACCACAAACTGAGAAGGAAGACAGAGAAAGAGAGATAAACGTCCACAAAAGAAGAGTTGAGTGAACTGAAAAAGCTCAGGAAAAGAAGAAGAGAGATGGAGAGCAGAACAGGGTGCATTCCGAGGAAAGAGAAAGAAATAGATGCAGTCCATACTGGCATCATTTGCAAGACACCGCTCAGAGCAAATCACTATCAGTCTGTTCACACTACGTCTACTCAAACCAAAACCAAAAAAACATACAAGATTTAAGAAGCACCCGCAGGTTGCTGGAGAGAATTAGAGACCCAGGATTAACGGGGTATTCTGTTTCGATGGCCACCAAAAAAGCAGCTAATCTAAGTCAACATGCACCCAACAGAGCAGCGAGGTGGGTGCACTCATACAAGATGTTTTGGCCTTTTAATATTTACTAAAGGCAAAGTAATAACATTTTAAAAGCTGGCCTGTTACTGCACACCACTGTGCACTTAGGAATGGAATGAAAGAGGTAGTTGTTGGCAAGCTACTACTATTAGTTTTAATTGAATTTCTCAGTAGGTTAAAAAGCACTCACTTGTGATTTAGTGCCTGATGAAATGCAGTGGCAGGCTAGAATTTAAAATGTTTAACTGACAGGGTCCCAGTTCAAAAACAGTCAAAGAGTTCAAGTGCGGAGGGTTTCTTAAAAAAGAAACAAAGGGTAGCTTGGGCAGCTCATCACCCAAATCTTTGAAAATCACCGCAGAAGAAGAAAAACCAAAAACCTGGGGCATGCCTTAGGTTAGACGTGAGAAAGAAAAATAATGAATCATTCAGAAAGAACTGCAAACCATCAATCAAATGAATCAAACCAAATCAAAGTCAAACGCCAAACCAAAGTGTTAAGTGCAACTTCACAGACTTGTATAGATGACAAAGCTGTATATCTCTGGCCCAGTAAACCTCAGGACAAAGGTGGAAAATCGATCATCATTGTATACTCAGTTCCTGGCAGAAATGTTATATCACAAATTGATTTTTTTCACCCTGACAACCTTTATTAAGTGTCTTTGTTTCTATTTTTTTCTCTTTTTATTCAACAACTATACTTTGTGAATTTACACATTTATATTTCTGTGATTCCCTTAACATCACATTCCGAATGACTACAAAGAAATACTGAATCTAATTTATGATATCAAAGTACAGTTTATAGTGTTATTTATAAGAAGCTTTGTCAGCTTCTCACAGGGACAAATGGGTTCCCTTTCTAAAGGCACAAAAACAAATGCTAAGCATATACACCCTTGGGATACACTGACCTTATTTATATGCCTGACTAGTGCTGGCTAAGGTGGAACCCGCTGCATTCCTCCACAGAGGAAAACACTAGTGTACCTGTACGCGTATTCTTTCCTGCTGCATGTCCTTTAACTAACAGCACGCTTACAGTTACAGAGGTTTTCAGACAAACCTACACTTTACATGCATGACACATTTACTTTGTGGATCTGGATTTCAACAGAGATTAGTCTATAAATCTTGTAACATAATCAAAATTGCACTTATTTTTGAGAGATGAGACAACTATTGTCACTCTCATGTGTTTGACTTAAATATGAAGCTGGGCTCAGCAGATGGATAGCTTAGATTAGCATAAAGACTGTACATGTGGAAACAGCTAGCGTGGCTCTGTTCAAAGGTAACAGTATTCTCCTGTAACTTCAACCTAGAATTCCTACAATATGATTTTTGCATGGATTAAACACAGGAAATAACCTGTTAAGTAGCAAGCTACAGAGGTTGCTAGTAGGCATTTGTTAACTTTCAACAGAGCAGTTTCCAGGCTTAATGCTAAGATGAGCTCACTAAAGCTTCATATTTAATTAAGCAATTACGAATAACAGCATAAGGGATGTTTTTTGTGACATTCAGCACAGGGGTCAGACTGATCATAGTACAAATTTTTGTCTTCTAAGCCTAAACGAAGCAGAGATCTGTCCAGCCACATTTGCTTGGTTCTCAGACTGTTCTCCTGCCAAAGAGCACTTTGAATATCACAACACCAATTATCCCTGAAGTGTAAATATGATAGACCCTCAACATTTGACTTGTGTGTGGGATATTCATTCTTATTCAGCCAAACTGTTGACCATAGGGCTTCCACGTCAATAATAAATTAATTCATACATACATTTACATACATTTCACGGGTCCTGAGTAAATCCATTTATGGATCAAATTGTTCCCCAAGTCTGCACATTGCTATAGATAGGGAAATAATGCAACTGCAACTTGTATTTGTCATCTGAATTTAAAGTTTTCCTGGTGAGTTATAAATTGAGGGATTCATGACCCTTGGGTCAAAACACGATTGTTGTAAAATGAGTTAAACTGCATTCCTTCCTTCTTTCCAGATAATCTTACTTTGCAAAAATGTGGATATTTTCTCAGAGTATATTTAGTACCAGGCCTTGATATGCCACCTTTATATCTGTCATGCTATACAGTGTGCATCATGCCAGGGGAATGAACACTACTCCTTTAGAAGTGGTAAAGAAAATTCAGATAAACTCAGTGTGAAACCAAACCAATGCTGGGACAATGCAAAAGGCTCTATTGACAAATGCAATGCTACTGATGTGCAGCAGACCGAGCCATAAATACCTATCTGAAGCAGTTTTAAATATTAGAAAATCCAAACAAAATACTAGTAAATAAAGAAAAGAATGTTTAATATGCTGCCTTACTACGCTGCACAGTAACAAAGTACAGGCATCAGTTTGATAACAACTTGAGAAACACGTGTTTCTGCAGCCTCTGTTATTATAATCTTTACAGCTGTGCAAATTATATGAGGGAATAATAATAACTGACCATGTCAAAACATATTCAGATATAAGGGAAGAAAATAAAATAACTTTGACTAAATATATTTTAACTTACATAACTCCTCCAAAGGGCACTGAGATCTTTTTTGATTGTGCTACATCTGGGTGTTTTCACTGCCAGATTTACTCAGCCATCTCTTAAGTTTAAATGTTGTGCAGCTGAAGTTTCCTAATCATTTGAAAGCATGCGAGATGGGTATCGGCACTCGGTCTGTTTGTGTGTGTGGGAATGGCAGAGCAGGCATGCAGGAAGGGAGGGAGGGAGTTGGACTACTTACGTTAACCTCAGTGATCGCTATGTCAACAATGCTACCCACAACTATCAAGGCATCAAATGTGTTCCATGCATCAACAAAATAATGCTGCATAGGGGTGGAAAGAACAGAAAAACAACAGAAGAAAAGGACAGAACATAAGACATTTAAAAATGGAAAAACAAAAAGTAAAGGAGAGAGAAGAAAAATAAGATAAAACATTATATACATGAGCACTGGAGTTTTAGTAGGAGGAGAGGGGGAAAGAATCAACAAAATTAAATAGCAAAAAAAGAAAAGAAGGGGCACTCTCAAAGAGATGGACAGCAGAGGAAGAGCAGCGGCGACTGGTCATGCTTGTCCATGTGGGGTAAACGTCAACAACAAGAACCACAATAAAGAACATATTGCAACAAAATCATAACTAAAAACCACCCCTGTTACTGCAGTTAAAAAAATGAAAAGGCAAGTAAGGCTGTTTGGTCAGTGAGTTAGTTCAGTTAGTTGGGGAATCAAACCTGAGGACATGTCACAGTTTGACAAAAAGCGGTAAAAAAATAGATCCCAACAACATTTGAAATACTGTAAAGAATACGGACGCAGGACAGAAACCCTTTGCGGTCAAAGCTATACCCTGCCTGTGTTGCTTCTACATTTTATGAAACCCAGGAAGAAGCTTGTCCTTGTTCAGGAACGCTTGTTGATGGGGGGGGTTTAAGGATTGGATTTAAGGATGGAAGGAGAGAACGAGAGGAAGAGAGAGAAGAAAAGACAGCACAACACAGAGTAGCCACAAAGGAAAGGAGAGTGGAAGGAAATGAAAGATTTAGAAGAAGCAGGAGAACACAAGATAGAGAGAAATAGAGAGGGAGAGACAAGGAGAGTGACAGTGGGCATCGTACTTACGTTGATCTCACTGAGAATGACGTCTATTATGCTGCCAATTACGATGAGGAAATCAAACACATTCCAGGGATCACTAAAGTACCCCTACACAAGATGAGGTGAGCAAGAGGAGGAGGGTTAGAAGGAAAACAACATCTGCTGCCACTTTGCAGGCCTATTAAGATGGTATGAGGTTCTACAGCGCTAGTATGTTGAATTCTAATTGTAATGAACAGAATCAACTTGTTTCCTTTCCATATCTGTTCATCAAGTGCAGCTGAATTTCCTGCTCTGTTAAGGATGGCGTGTTGTATAGCAGTTATTTACGTGCTCCATCCTTGGGTGATTCTGCAACACTGTGGCAACGATTACACTAAACACCACTATGTTTACTTAACCTATTTTGGGGAAATGATAATCTGCAGTGGTATAAAACTTATGAAACAAAACATCTACACAGCCTCAGACCAAAACAGTATTATTTAGGCTGGTATAGTAAAAGATATAATCTGTACTGTAAACTGACTACTAAAAAGTTATGATGAACCTGGGATTGTGTTATTTCCTCGTGTAGAAGCAGAGCTTGATTTACACTTGAGTGAACTTGGAGGGAAAGGCATGATGTGACAAAGAGTTATTTTTTTAAACTGGCCTGGCACATGGCCGTATAGAAACATTTCCATATGCTGTACTGCATAACTAATAAGATCTCATACAGATTCTGGATGACTTTTCCAATAGCATGCTCCAAATCTTGATCACTGGTGGTTACGAGGGGTAATATGTTCCCATGTTTGCACCAATACTACAAAATTGCAAGAATTTGTTAGTTACTGTATTTCTGATGACGTGTAAAAGTTGATGCAGGGAAAGTAGAAGTGTCACTTTCTGAAAAATTAAATATAAGACTTCTAGACCCTCTAAGTCTTTTTTTTTTGCATGTAGTGTAACTATACAATTTGAAACCCAACATAATGCTGAGCCATACACACAAACAAATCCCACTCAGTTGTTTGCATCAACCTGGTAATATGGTAGATAGAGGGATGCTAATCTACCTTAATCATATAGATTAAAGTGGATCAACACTGATCCATTTTAATCTATATTAAAATAAAAATAATAATCTTGCCATAGAAAGAGGCACTGGAATAATTTTGTTAAGTTATAGTAACTGTTAAACCAGAGTTAAACATTAGCAATGAAGGGCTCAGCATTAGTATAAAATACTGGAGCGTGGATTAATTAAAGTGGACAAATTAAACATATATACTGTAGATTAGATTACACATGATGTTTATAACAGTGAGTTGGGTCATAATGTTGTGATCTTTAGTGAACTATTGCACAAAAACAACTGGGAGTCAGTAAAAATTTACTCAAATATTCAAAATCAATATAAACATTCAAAATAACAGTAAATACATTAAGAAATCCTTGCAGCTGTTGCTGTTCCTTGGCAGAAACTGAGATGGCAAGACCTGTTGAAAAGTTAAAGGCATAAATCTTCTCCACAGAGCAAAGATTACTGCTTCTAATTCCAGGAGCATGTTGATGGCTGTAATATCTGAGAAGTAAAAGTGTTAGTAAGCTGGTCCTCTCTGTATGACTGCTGTTTAGGGCAAAACTTTATTGAGGTCAAACAACAGACAACATGCTAAAGTTGCAACTCACTCACACGTTAAGTGTTGGGAAATAAGTCAGTTTCATTACGACAGTTCAATATGGCTTGGTGTGTGATGTGTCATCATTGTGCACTACAGACTGAATTCATCAAAGAAGGCAAACACATATATATTTTTTACACTTGTTTTATCAAGTTTTGCAACTCGTACGAAATCACAATTCTACTGAAGAAATCCGGACATGGTAATTTTTGGGGAAAAAAATCTACAAAACTGGCTTCAAAATCTAGCGAATTAAATAAGCATTACTTCAGGTAAACATAACACTATATAAATAGTGCAGCGCAGAATGATGCCAATTCCCAAGCCCTTAAGGTTGTCCTGCACAGATTGGGGATTATTTCTAACAAGGGTCACATGTGCCTAAAATAATAGAAGACATGCATTATGTTGTTCAGGCTTAGTTGTCTAAGTAGATAATTGTTTTCAAAAGTCGTAACAAAAAAAAATCATTCATCTTAATAAAAACACACATTTTCTAGACCTGAAAATTCTCCTTTCTTATACAGATCTTTCAATTTGAAACCTGTACTATTCAACACAAGAGATAAAAGTAAACATATTACATTAAATTATATTTTCACTAATTATTGGGATTAAGGATTTTCCACTAACCCCGCTCTTATAAGGGGAAGCATTCCCATCTGTTATTGTTTAAATAGGTGATGTACCAGGGCATTTTAAGATTGGACAAATAAACCCACAGCTACATGTAAATTGCAACAACAGGGAAACAAGGCAGCAGTGAAGTAAAAACCACATGATGTTGTTTACTAATCATGTTTTAAATCCATAATATTGTAATTATCGTCAGGAGGAAATGACATTGGGATTTGGAATACATACTTAACATCTGTAAGCCATTATTTTGGAATGTGAATTACTGGGTGTCCATTTTATTCTCTTCTATATTCTGTTTGATCTATTGAGCTATTCTACTGTACTCTAATCAATGTCAGAGATGCTGTTTGCTAAGTCTACTGTTATCCTATCCCATAGTTAGAGAAGAGAACCTACCCTTGGTTTGAAGGCAATCAATTTAAGAATCATCTCCACAGTGAAGAGTCCAGTGAAGAGCATGTTTAGGATGTTCATGGCATCAGTGAAATTTTTCGTCTGTCCATGATGCTACAAAGACACACAAACAACTTCTATGGGAGCTGTTTAAATCCCTGACTGCAACATTTCTCATTTTCTGTGTAAGTTCTCATCTGTGAATGTATAAGTGTGTCAGACTCACCTGCATGGCCAGACAGATGGTGTTGAGAAGGATGAGCGTGAACATCAGGTACTCAAAGTAGGTGGAGTTGACCACATACCACACCTTGTACTGGTAGGGGTTCTTGGGTATGTAGCGACGCAGTGGACGAGCTTTCAAGGCATACTCCACACACTGACGCTGCAACACACACGTGAACATGCACAAACAGTGACATCTTACATTAACTTTTGTCTGCCAATGAAGTTCCCAAAAGCTTCATCTCTTTGTTTCTCTGTACTCAGACCATCATAGAGGAACAGCTGTAGAACTGTCTTTTGGCAGTCTAAAAAAGCCTTTTCCATCACAGACTGTTTTTCTATTTCTATTCTTCTACCCTCTGTTTTCATTTCCATGCTGTTTCTGAGACATGGATCATCATAGAGAACACAGCTGCAGGGGCTTGGCCTAGCTCCGTCTGTAAGCTTTAGACTCATCTTCTGACTGAACTGATGCAGCTCCCTCCTGGCTGGACTCCTGAAGTAGCACAGCCCCTAAAACCCATGTTTAGCCTCTCCAGATTCTTCCATGTCTCACTTCAATTGCCTGGCCTGCATTCTTTCTCCCTTGTGTAACTTGAATGACAAAATGACTGTCCCACTTCAGTCAGAACAGCAGAGTCACTCTGTCTTCTACTCAAAAAGCATGTCCGTCTGCAGTAACACATGCAAACACACAAATTCAGTAATAATCTTATATCAAACACACACAAACATTACCTGGTTCTTGTCCAGCTCACAATTTTTATATTCCTGTTCTCCTTGCTCCTGGAATGTGACAATGACGAAACCGACGAAGATGTTCATCATGAAGAAGGCAATGATGATGATGTAGATGATGAAGAAGATGGAGATGACCACACGGTAATTGTAGATGGGCCCGACATCCTCAGCATGAGAGTCTATGGCCCGGTATAGTAACCTGAGGACAGGGTAAGAGGTGGACAATGAGGGATAGAAAGAGTGGGAAAAGAAAGGCAGAAACTTGAGTGCAAAGATTTACACAAGGACATTGCTAAAAAAAAAGCAAGCACAGAGTATACATACACTTGCACTCAAAATTATGCAATTCAATTGCAAATTATGTGTCAGAATTTGCAAACTTTCAGCAGTTTGCAATGGACAAATCAAACAAGAAGAATTCAAACAGCTCAGTGCTACTAATGTTGCAATTTATTTATCCAAATTCAACACAAAATCCAACTTTCAATGTCTACTGCAGTCTCAATCTTCCTCATAGGCAATGGACTCCAGTTCACTAATGTTCTTGGGTTTGTGTGTTGCAACTGCCTTCTTCAAATCCCAAATTGAGATTTCCTATGGAGTTTAAGTCAGGTTATTTTGATGGCCACTCAAGTATCTTCCAGGTCTTCTTCTGTAACCAAGCCTTGGTGGACTGTAAGTTATGCTTGGGATCATTGTCCTGTTGGAAGGTCCAATGATGCCCAAGCTTCAGCTTCCTCACAGATGGCAAGATGTTTTCTCCTAGGATGTTCCAATCCTTGAATAAACCCCTCTTACCTTCCACATGCTGCAGGTTTCCAGTGCCAGAGGAAAAAAAGCAGTCCCAGACCATCACCGAGCCACCACCATGTTTCACTGTAGGGTGCAGGGTGTTCGTGTCAGCGTATGCTTTATTCTTCTTCCTCCAGACATACCACTGATCCATAGGCCTGAAAAGATCCACAGAACTCTGCCGAACAGAATCCCCAAACTTCTGTGGCTTATTTCTATGATTTTTAACACAGCTAAACTGACTTTTCTTATGGTTTTGGGTCAGTATTAGTGCACGTCTTGGAGTCCTTGCATGGAAGCATGGAAGTTTTTTTCAGTCGCTCAAGGATTTTCCTCCACCTGCTTTCTCAGAAATCTGGTTGTTGGCTTCCTTTTGCTTCTTTTTTAACTTTAAACTTTTAACTGTGCTTCCCACAGTGAATCTAGGAACATCCAGTGCTTTCACTATCTTTCTGTATCCTTGTTTATGAAACGCAATGATGCCTTCACTTAACGTTTTTGACAACTTTTTTGACTTACCCATAATTCTAACATGAAATCAACATGTAATCAAACATGAAACTCAACAAACCCCTAGCCAGTGTTGCACACTTGATAATTTGCATCAGGTGTACTTAATACAATATCTGATTTGCAAATGTGTGCTCTTATAAGGAATTCTGCTCAGGGGGTTGAGTAATTTAAAAGCTGCAGTACTCATTAGAAGTTTCATTTTGTGTTGAATTTGGAGGAACCACTTGAAACGTTAGTTGTGCCGAGCTATTTAAGTTGTTCTTATTTGTTTCATTCATCTGTGCATTGCAGGCAGCTGAAAGTTTGCTAATTTTGCCAATGGGGGTTGAGTAATTTTGAGTGCAACTGTACAATATGCATATCAATAAACACCCGCATTGTGTTTGTATGCAGACACACACCCTGGCCAGCCCTCGAAGGTAGACACTGCAAACAGAGCCATCATGCCTTGCAGGACATTGTCAAAATTAAAGTCACTGTTCTCCCACACTCTCAGGGCTCTTTCAGGTTTCCCTACATCACCATCTTTATACATGATGTAGGACCCCCTGTAAATACAAGCAGACACACACATGTTCACACATTTCATCCAATAGTTAGACTATAAAAGAGAGGCTGACATGGCAGTGTGCAGGCCCTCTTACCTGCACTCTGCCTGAGTTTGTTTAGAGCTGTCGGTACAGTAGAAGAACTTGCCCTGATGAAAATATGTAGGTATTTAGGACGCAGTATTAAAAAAACACACATCATTACAACATTACCACTGATGACATTTCACAATGCCTGCAGAGAGCTCTAGGAAAGCCTTGCCTTCTTACTCTCCTTTCCTCTTTACCTTAAAAAGTTGTACTCCAATACAGGCGAACATGAATTGGAGCAACGTGGTGACGATGACAATGTTGCCGATGGTCCTGATGGCCACAAACACACACTGCACCACATGCTGGAAAACACACCAGAAATGATTGTGAGTCTCTTTTGTTAAGAAGAGAGTATGTGTGTTTGTAGCCAGATGCGTTTGTACATGTCTTTATGTGTAGGGGTGCTAACCTTTAGTCCCTTGGCTCTGTTAATGGCCCTCAGCGGTCTGAGCACTCGCAGAACTCTCAAGATCTTCACCACATTAATTGCGCTGGACCTAAAACATACATATGATAAAATTACAGACCAGTAGATCTGATTAACACATTTTACTATGACATTATACTATTAAGACCCATCCTAGGGAATCTTAGTGAGGTTTAAAAGTATCTGTGCTTAGGCTTTTTACCACAAACAGTGGAGACTGAGACAAGTCAACATACAAGGTAAAGAAATTAAATGATCACGATACAGGTAAAAAAGTGAACCAAAATTGTGCCTAAAACTCAGTGAAAAGAATGATACAAAATAATGCTGAAAGCACTTAAACAAGAGATAAAATAAAGTAACCCTGATAAACATAAGTAAATTAGTTATTACAGATATTATCTTTACAGAATGTATGCTGAAAAGCAATGAAATATATATTAAAGTATACAATAGGAAAATATATTAAAGTATATCACAGTTGTAACAGGGGACTGACAAAGAAGAGATACATATACCTAACCATATATTTCTGTTGTTTTTTCTCAGCTACTTGTTTGTGCATAATATTCATACATTCACAATAAATTATCTTTGATCAGTTTTGTCTTTTTGATGTATGTACATGCGTTTCTTCCTGACACACTGCAATTGGTACTATGTGTAAGTACAATGAGATCCACAAGAAACTAGCGTCAAATTTGTAATGATGCTAACTCTAATTCTTTATGATACATATATTTTTAGTTTGTTTTTGACTAATAGCACCTCCTCTGATAAGAAGTGCTGATTATCCATCCAAATCTGGTTTTGTACAGTGTCACAGAAGTGCATTAATTATACATATAATTCAATATGGATCACTTTCAAAATAAGGAACAAACAGCATGGCTTCTCTCTATAACACAAACTGTATACAATAGATTCTAGTACATACACAAGTACAACACAAATATTCTAACACAAATAGATATTTACAGGCAAACAGATTGTTCTTGCGCAGTAAGAGAGAGTCAGTACAAAGGTCTGTTTGACAAAGGTCAAACAGTGTGACCTTTTAAAGAAAGTGGTTCAAAAGAAAGGTTTCTACATACTAACGAAAACGATCAAATTAATACATTGGCATTTTGAATTTTACAGTAAATGTTCGGGAAAAGATAAATTATTGGTTCTCCAGCAATCTGAAATAGGCTGCACAATATACTTACTAACTGATGTCTGCAGGTATCAAAGATGCTACAAATCTAGCCTGCCAGAATATTTTTCTTTTAATTATAAAAATGAAGACTAGTGAACCAGTTATTCAGTTAACTGAAGAACAAATACAAAACCTTTTCCCATAATGTGACAAAGGCAGTAGAAAAAAGCATATTCAAAATGTCAATGTATTTTTTAAGGGAGTGACTTTTTAAATTGGTTAAAAGAGTGATTTAAAGAGAGTGACTTTACTCTGTGTTGACTTTTAAACAGAAAGTAAGGAAAAGCCCCATTGTGCTATTTCTTACACAGGAGGGTCAAGTTTAAAGGCAGTTAAAGGTAGTTCACATGGAGTAGGATGTGATCAGTAACATATCACAGTCAAACTAGCTGTGAGGATTTCTTTTAGTGTTAGTACAAGCCATACATATCAAATTCCTTTAGACATAACTTTTTAAATGATGCAAAAATATATGCTGTGTAAGATTACAAGAAGAGACAAATGATCTCCCATATCAAGATATACAGTATGAGTTTTTATATTTTGTATATGTTGTTTACTTTTAGTGACTAAAAATATATTTTTTCCTATCTCCTTTCTACATTTCTACAGGCACCGGATACTTGATTACTGTATAATCAGAGTAGTAACACCATCAGAGAAAACTATGAAAACTATGACTAATAATGTTAACAGTTTGTAGAAACTACTGAATGCAATCCGACACAATTAATTGGACTGTGATAAAATAAAGAAAAATCCCCCACACACTGACTACCTTTAACAGGCAAAACCCAGTGAGTTTTAGCATTAAGGTATGATTTCTATTGCCCAGGAGAGTTCAGTTTATCTAAAAATATGAGAACTGAATTTGACAAATCTATGTCAAATACCATTAAAGATTAGTCAAGATTAGACTAAAGATTAGATTAAAGAAGCTGAATTTGAACGGAGACTATAGTATTAAATGACCCAGGTAATTTATCCAAAGAAACACAATCTCTTGTTCAAAACTATTTATGCTGCTGCCTGTAAGTATGAATTTTGGCATGCATCTACTACAAACGGATACCATGGGCTCATAAAAAGTTTGCACCCATTTTACCAATACAGTTTAATCCCATCATTACAGATGAGAGGGTGGTTTTTCATTTTGTTGCCCTGAAGGAGGCTTTAACTAAACTCTCCAAGACCATTGAAATACCAAATCAAAAGAGTGACGACTTTACATAGTTAAGGTGAAGGTCTGTTAGGGGGGGGGGGTTATT
This sequence comes from Sandelia bainsii, assembly GCA_032362345.1. Classification (NCBI taxonomy): domain Eukaryota; kingdom Metazoa; phylum Chordata; class Actinopteri; order Anabantiformes; family Anabantidae; genus Sandelia; species Sandelia bainsii. The sequence goes on along the minus strand of JAUMHL010000016.1, from coordinate 9,702,803 downwards.
AATATGGACTAATATGGACTTACGTCGAGAAGTCTAGTCTATTAAGCATTAGAGACAGAGAGTGTGGTATAGCATATTAAACATCAGAAATATCACAGCAATTCAAGGAGTTATTTGCTACAAGAAGCAGAGAACATTTTTAATAAACATCACAAAGAGGGAAAGGATTGGGAGTAATGAAGTGTAAAGTTGTTAGAGAATAGAGACAAATGTGAAGCATGGGGCAATTTACATAAAACAAAATCCCTACTTAGCCACTTCACAACTTGATTTGTGTGTTCTCAAACTGTGTGTCATACAGTAGTCCCTATGTGTCTGACTGGTCCAATCTTTTAACATGTAATAACACAAATGTACATTTTGTTCTGCTGTGAAATGCAATAATTTCAATTAGGACTGTTACATCTGACAAGCATTATAATGAACTCACTGTATTCCAGAGGAGATGAGGGACACACTAACCACCACCAGGTCCAGGATGTTGAAATAGTTTCTACAGAATGATCCTTTATGGAGGAAGGCTCCATAGGCTGTCATCTATGGAGATCAAAGTTTATAACAGGTCCTGATTCAGCAAATCCATCACACTATAAACCAGGCTGTAACAAACTGTCAACAACACAACCAAATATCAGCAGTTATATTACTACAACATATCATGCATACTACCTTAAGAATGATCTCTATGGTGAAGAGTCCGGTGAAGACATGATCAGCATAGCCCAGGATCTAGAAACAGAACAAGGAAACAGACGCATTATGTTATCAGTTGTATATGCCATAATAGTAAACTATGAAAAAACTGTGACTGAACATCTTGGAAAACAAAACTGAATTATTTCAGTATCCATCAAAACATAACTCTGTGAAAACCAGTAACAACACATTTCTTTCAAGGCTTAAATGGAATTGTTTACTCAGCTCAAATTCAGATAGAAACAGGATGAAGGGCCTAATTCTCCTGGGTTAAGGCTGAACATATGGTCAGCATGGTCATGGATGACGCTACAATTTATGGAAATGTTAATGGTTCAGGTCTAAGGATAATGAATTCTATTTAGACTGAAACAAAATCTGAAAACAGAGCAGAATGTGAAAAATAGGATGCATTATTTCATTAAGGTTTCAGACAAAGGTTAACTGATTTAGACTAATCCAGAGCAGCCTATACCAAAGCCAAGAAAAATCCAACAAAACAGATATTAATTAGCCCTGGGGCACTTTATCTTGATTCTATGATGTATAGATAAAGGAACAGTGTTCTTTCTTTACTGTACATTTTACTACAGTTCACAGATACGGCCTCTAACTCAATTACAGCCATGAGAACTAAACAGCATTATTACAGTGCCTTACAAAACTATTCATACCCCTTGAACTTTTCCACATTTTATCACGTTACAACCACAAACTTAAATTTAATTTATTGCGATTTTATGTGATAGACCAACACAAAGTAATGTATTGAAATGGAAGGCAAATGATACATGGTGTTCATATTTGTTTACAAATCTGAAAAGTGTGGCGTGCATTTGTATTCAACTCCAGAGTTAATACTTTGTCAAACCACCTTTCGCTGCAATTACAGCTACAAGTCTTTTGGGTTATGTCTCTACCAGCTTTGCACATCTAGCGACTGCAATTTTTCCCATTCTTCTTTGCAAAACAGCTCTAGCTCAGTCGTGATGGAGAGCATCTGTGAACAGTAATTGTCAAGTCTTGCCAAAGAATCTCTGGACTTTGACTGGGCCATTATAACACATGAACATGCTTTTATCTAAACCATTTTGTTGCAGCTCTGTATGTTGTCCTGCTAGAAGATGTACCTCTGCCCCAGTCTCAAGTCTTTTGCAGCTTCTAACAGGTTTTCTTCCAGGATTGACCTGTATTTAGCTCCATCCATCTTCTCATCAACTCTGACCAGCTTCCCTGTCCCTGCTGATGAAAAGCATTCCCACAGCATGATGCTGCCACCACGTTTGACAGTGAGGATGGCATGTTTAGATTAATGTGCAGTGTTAGGTTTGCACCACACATTTTGGTCTCATGTTTGCTGTGTCCTCTACGTGGTTTGTGGCGAACCGCAAATTGGACTTCTTATGGGTTTCTTTCAACAATGGCTTTCCTCTTACTCTTCCTTTCTACAGGTGGACTCTATTTACTACTTAGGTGACTTGTGAAGACAGCAGGTTGCACTAGATTTTATTTAGGGGTATTGGAGTAATGGGGGCTGAATACAAAAGCATGCCGCACTTTTCAGATTTTTTTTTGTAGAAAATTTGAACACCATGCATTCCTTCCACTTCACAATTATGCACTACTATGTGTTAGTCTATCACCTAAAATCCCAATAAAATGTATTTAAGTTTGTGGTTGTAACATGATAAAATGTGAAAAAGTTCAAGGGCTATGTATTACCTGGTTTCTAAAAGAATCATTCTTCACTGGGTCCTCTGCTGCCAGACTGATGCTGCTGAGCAGGATGAAGAAGAGGATGAGGTTGGTAAAAATGTTGTGGTTGACGATTTTATGGCACAGAACCCTGAATCTAGAAAACAAAGTAAGAAAAACAGAGGTAGAGACCGGGTGAGATAATCTCATTTAAGTCTCTTGTTACAAAAATAGCAGGAAATCTTAAATGATCAGAACATTAGAAGATGGGAATAAAGAGAAAAACAGATAAACTGGAACTGCCAGAAGAGAAGGAGAAAGCAGAGGAAGAAAATGAGGAAGCAATGACAAAGAAAAGATAAGAGGCAGAACTTCAGTTTATTTTTACTTGTTGGTATGGCTGAAGATGAAGAAAGCACGGGCCTCGGGCATGGGAACAGCCTTCTCCTTTAGCTGAATGTCGGACAGTGGCCGCGGCCTCGGGCCCACTGGCATCTCTGGCTCTTCGTCATCATCGTCTCCTGATGGGGAGGAGAAAGAGAAGACATGGGAGAGCAAGATAAATAAAATGAGAGCAGATTGAAGAGTGAAGTTTCTAAGTACTTCTAAGTAGCATAAAGGAACAATTGTACATTGCTGACTAATACAACACTGAAACACAACTGAGCAGCTATTGTATTGTATGGACATCTACATGTTAGCAATACCAACTTTTCTACATCTAATAAAGATGAAAATGTGAGGAAATGCATTATTCCTTGACATGTAAGCACATTTCCCTAAGTAAATAAGTAAGTCAGTAAATAAGTAATTCAACAGGACAGACACACTAATCTGTGTAGTTGCTTGCAGAGTACAAGTTGTCATTTTCATTCATTCATTCACTTACTCGTTGATCCACTCATTCAAAATTCCTAGTACATGTGTTACATTACCTATATAATCATTTGCAGGATATGGGTTCTTCTCTTCACTTTCATCTCCACAGTAGTCATCCATGTTGATCTGCAAAGGGAGAGAACTGGATTTCTATATACTGTAAATTCATTAATTTCTCTCAATAAACAGTACACTTACAACTCTCTTGATGCGTGTATCTATATATACCTTAGTAGCAGTGTTAGGCTCTCCGTCAGAAGTGATGGATTTCAGCTCTATCTTCTCCTTCTTCTCCTCCTCCAAAGGTGGCTTCTCATTGTCATGTCGCTTCTCTGGACTGGCCAACCTGGAGAAAGAGGGAGGGAGAGAAGATCCTCATCTTTCCCCTTCTTCTAACCCTAGCAATGTCAGTGCCTTGTTAATCCACTTATTTGTACTGAATCACATTTAAATTAACATCAGCAGGAAAAAATAAACACTTAAAATATTTAAATAACAGAGGGAGGCTGTGCTATTACAATCAAACAAAGCGGGAAGAGGTCAGAGAAATAATTGTTTTCATCACACTTTTTACTCAGATCGATGTAGGTTGTAACAAAGGAGGAGACATTTAATGATTTGTACCACTAAGGGAATACTATCTTTCTCAACTGCACTAAAATCTCACATTATCATCGTTGACAAATTATCTTTTGTAGGAAATTAGAAGCTAAAACTACTCTAATAATAGAAAGAACAGCAAAGCAGGTAAATGTCAACCTGTCTTAAAATTCTAATAATACATTCATGTTCTAATTGTTGTGCATTTTTATTTGTTATTTGATTTCAAACATCCAGTACCAGCATTCTCAAATGCCTTTGGTTATTACTGACTACATACAATACTGTAAACTAAAGCTCTCCCTTGATGCCTTTGGCAAAACTCCCCCACTTCATCAATTACCTTTTTAGTATTGGTCAGACACAATGTCTTCTTTATCAGCTAAATATCTACCTCTCACTCCTTCTCTTTCTGGTTTACCTGGCCAGTTTTTTCCTCTCCTTCTCCTCTTCCTCTTCTTTCTGAGCAGATGTCAGGCTCTCAGCGTCTGCCAGATTGTCTACAGCGATGGCCAAGAAGACATTCAGCAAGATATCTATTCAAAGGAGTGAAGTTAAGGATGCTGCTGATCCATCAGATCATCAGTGCAGTGGGCTGCTAACAGTATTGGCAGGATAAGTGAATAATTAGCAACCTGTCTGTATCTAAAAGACACTGAACTCCCAAGTGCCTGAGTAGAGACAGTCAAACACAGCTTTCTCTCCTGCAACTGCAACTTACAGCTGGGGTAGAAATCAGATCTATTCAGAACTATACTCACTGTATTCAGTTTGATAGGATAAAATTTAACAGAATCAGAAAACAAATTTCGCTTTCAAACTTGCAGTAGGTCCAGACTGTCGTAGGTTTGTATTTCAGACCTAGTCACTCAGCACCACCAAACCATCTTTCAGATCAACATCATCTAGCCTGCTGTGTAGCTATCTCGTGTAAACCACTGGTGTGATAGGATACAGTTTCCGCAGATAAAGAGGATGATAAAGTAGATGCAGACAAGCATTCCAGGGAAGGATGGTCCACCATATGCCATGATACCATCATACATCACAGAGTTCCAGTCCTCTCCTGTTAGGATCTGTGGAGAAAGAAGTAATTATAATAAACTCTCATGTATGTGATCCAGTATCTTAATTTCCTGTCTCATACTCATACTAATTCAAACGACATGTAAATGTTTTAATGTCTGCATTTTTTCTGCATTTTTTCAAAGTTCAAACTTTTATGGACACAAGCTGAGAATGGATGATTGACCAGGAAGGAAGAGAAAACAGTAGCAGACCAAGACAATGAATATTTACAGTGTCATTACCTGAAACACAGTAAGCAGAGACTGGGGAAAGTTGTCAAATGTGCTGCGTCGGGTCTCGTCGAAGTTAAACTTCCCCCCAAAGAGCTGCATGCCGAGCAGGGAGAATATGATGATGAAGAGGAAGAGCAGGAGCAACAGGGAAGCGATGGAGCGAACTGAGTTTAGAAGGGAAGCTACCAGGTTGGACAGGGAATTCCAGTATCTGGGGGAAAGAGGTCCACTTAAAACTGCAAAATCGTTCAAGACAATGTATGTGTAAATAAATAGACTTATGTAGAGACTTATCTCAACAAAACACACACAGTCCTGACTTTGTTTTCCAATAAAATGTGTCTTTGACACAAATATTCTCGGTTTCTGAGGTCAAACTCATGCATCCTGTGGGCAATTGGTAATACAATAGTTCTTTCATTATCCAGTATTGCAGGAAGTGACTTCCCGAGTGTGTGTTTGTGCAAGTGAGTGTGTGTTTGTGTAGAAGGACACACTCCTGAGCAAAACTCTGTTCAGTAAATATCAATATAACAAGTGCCGTTACTAACCTGGTTATTTTGAAGATTCGCAGCAAACGTACACAACGTAACACAGAGATGCCGAGAGGAGACATGATTTTGGTTTCCACCAAAATGGTCTCAAGAATTCCTCCACATACTACAAAGCTGTCAAAGCGATTAAACAGTGAAACAAAGTATGCCTGTGGAGAGAAGTTAAAAAAGGTAGAAGAGAATTATCTAATAGGCAATTTAAGCCTATTACCACATTACAAACAACATTGACTTCTTAGCATTAGCCTCCTACCTGTAGGCCCAGACTGTACATCTTCAACAGCATCTCACCAGTGAAGAGTGCTAGCAACACTTTATTGGCTATGTCTGTGGAGAAGGGAAAAAGGGGAAACAGAAAAGATGAACAGAGGAAGAAGACACAGCATGAAAAAGGAAGCAAGGTAGAAAGGCCAATAATTTAGTTCAGATCAGATATCAGTCAGTGGTTGTGTGTCTATGCATGCATGGGGTGAGTTTATATACCTTGTACATCAGTTAACCACTGAGGCTGCTGGTGATGTTCAGAGGCAATCGTCAGAGTGTTGAGGAAAACCAGGAAGATGACCAGCCAATAGAAAACCTGCGATTTGACCGCTGCCCGGCACTTTCTCCTACACAGACGGTTCCACCTCCGAGAGTAACGACTGAGAAAAAAACAGAAGCAAAGATGGAGAGAGATGGAGATGCAAGAAAAGATGGGAGAGAGAAAAGTTAGGGAAAAGGAGAAAGTTAAAAACAGAGAGAAAGAAAAACAGGAATGTTAGGGACAGTAGACAGGCGAAGGGACAGGAAAAGAGAAAGGAAGGATGACGGAGAAATGAAAGAGAAACAATGCGAGATCAGAAGATGAAATATAGACATAGATGAGGGAGAAAAGAAATATAGAGGTAGAGTGACAGAAGAAATAAGAAAAAACAAAGAATGCTCATAAGAAACAAGTGAAGAAGAGAACGAAAAACAAACAGAAGAGGAGAGAGAAGAAAAAGAAAGATTCAGTTAGTCTGTCTACAGTGTAGTGATGACAACATCCCTCGTCCTGTGGTTGTTGTTTGAGAGCAGAGCTGCGGGGCAGAGTTAGTCATCCTCAAAAACGCTTCACACCAAAGAGAAGCCAATATGAAGAGCTTTGTTGTACAGTGCGATACACAACATTTGTAAAAAAAAAGAAAATTCTTACTAAATGACTGAAAGGGACAAAAAAAAGTATTTTGATGCAAATTTAAACAGAAGTGGTTCTACATCACCAGTTCTATATTCTAGAACAGTGATTCTCAAATTATGGTACGCGTACCACTTGTGGTACGCACGTTCCCTCTAGTGGTACGCAGGAACACTTGAGGATTTTTTACGAAAATTAAATAATAACATTAAAGACATAACACTACTATAGTTTACAGGTGAACTGTCTCCGCTCACTGGACAACGTCTGACTTGTATACACTTCTTCTATATACATCTCCATAAACATTACTACCAGCATTAGAGTCACAACACCGCATCCCGATCTCTCAGGCTGTTTTTACGCACGGTCACATGGACAGAAACAGCCTAATTCACAGACATCGCTGAAATCTGTTGGTTAATAAACTGAGAGTACGTTTTACTAAATGTGTCATACAGCCGCTTTGAAGCCCAGTGTGTCCCTCTCTGGCAGCTCAAAAAAGCCACAAAATCATCATAGTTTACATGTGAACTGTTTCCGCTCACTGGACAACATCTGACCGTCAGACTTTTATACACTTTACATCTCCATAAACATTACTAACAGCTTTAGAGTCACAACACTACATCTCGAATTACAAGTGTTAGTTCAAACTATACAGTGTTTTCATTCACATGATGTTGTAGCAGAAGTCTGGTATCTGGGTATCTGTCAGCTGGGTGTGCATACTTCACCCGTTAGATCTCTCAGGCTGTTTTTACACACGGTCACATGGACAGAAACAGCCTTATTCACAGACATCGCTGAAGTCTAGTTGCTGAAGTCTGTTGGTTGATCAGGATGTAAATGTAAATCACCTATTTCTGAATCTAGAGTGAGCTAACGGGCGATCTCACGGTGAAGTGTGCGCATTTGCTGTCTGCCTTCTGCGTGTCAGCAGGAACCAACTTCAATCAATTCAGCGACCTTATTACTTATTAGTGATCATTGTTGCTACGTCTGATTTGTGAAACTAATGTCTAGAATAAATGGTTAAAAAAAAAGTAACAAGTCGAGTGTTGTCCAATTTAGCGGAGTAAAAGTAGCGTTTCTTCTTCACAAAACTACTCAAGTAAAAGTAAAACGTATGGTACAATAAAACTACTCATAGAATTACATTTTTTTCAAAAAGTTACTTAAGTAAATGTAACAGAGTAAATGTAACTCATTACTATCCACCTCTGGTCATAATGGTGGTACTTGGAGAGCCAAATATTTTTTTGAGGTGGTACCCAGTGTAAAAAGTTTGAGAACCACTGTTTTAGAAAATTCAACATGTTGTTCTCTGTTGTGCTGTGAACAAGGTCCTTTGTACTTGTCTTTCCCTGTTGTTGAAAATAAAAGTTATTGTTTCTGGTGCTTCTCAGCTTAATAGTTTTATATAGACACATTAATGTATAACCGTCAAGTCAAAGAGCCATACAATTTTTTTTATACCTACACCCATGTAGCAGTAATTCAACAAGTGTAACATCTCATACTATAATTGTCCTTTACTCAGTAAACAAAGTCAAAGCAAGTGAAGACAGTAACTGGTGTTTTAGTGGAGAAGCACTGAAGCTTGAATATAGAATTTAGGTGTTATATGTGTCAACCTAAGGTACTGAGGTATAGTAGGTATTTAATAAACCAATAATTACCTTAACAGTTAATGACAAAGAAAAAAATGTTAATAAAAGACTGCTTTAAAACAAAGAGGAGAAAACGTAGGCAGCGATCTATCTTCTATTTATCTATCAATCTTAAATCAAGTGAATCTGCCCAGACCACGAGTGCCTATCTGTGTAATATGTGGGTGTCTATCCACTATTTGTACTTGACCCATTTATCCACCACACCAGATATGATTGCAAGGAGATTTGTCATCTACTGTAACTGCCAACTCTCTTCAAACAAATTAACAGAGGAAGTCTTCTGTCTCTTTGTATATACAAAATTAATGTCTCACCAGTCTTCTGTTTAAGAGTGTGAGAGCTGTTTAGAGTCAGTCATTGCACACGGCAGCTTCTGCCATGATGCACACACTGAATGTTACATGAGACACAACTCACAGCACAACACAAGCAGACATGCGTTCTTACAGTAAAATGTGTCGTTGATATGTTTGCTTTTAATTTGGTAAAACATCTCGGTGACCTTTCAAAACAACTTGTTACAGCAATTCTTGAATGATATTTATTAATTATAACATATTCAGAATGAAAGCATGTCTTTGAAGGCAACATAATGTCCTACACGTCAGTGTTCTGAAAATGATTTAAAGGAACAGTTTAACATTTTGAAAGATGCTTACTTGCTTGCAGAGTTACGGACGATTATATCTCCCTTAAAAGGGGTAAAACGGGGAGACAGCTAATCTGGCTCTGTCCAAAAGTAACAAAATCCAACACTTTGCAGTCTGCAGGAATCATCTGTGTCCAGTTAAGGAATCAGTCCACAACTTGTTGTTTTAATTTGGATTAAACAAACTCGATATAACATGCTAACAAGTGAACTTCAGGGGTTAGACATGTCTTGTTACATTTGGACAGAGCCAGGTTTGCTGTTGCCCAGAGTTTATAGTCTTTGGAAGCAAAGCAAAGCTAAGTGGCTGCTCCCTCTAGATTCACATTTCCTACAAAGATGTAAGAGGGGTGTTGATCTAACTCTTGCCAAAAACAAAGTTAGTGTATTTCCCAAAAAGTTAAACTATTTCTTTAAATAGCAAGGCTCTCTAGTTTGTCTGTGTACACCTGCACACACACACACACACACACATTCAGAGACAACACACATACCACAGGAGTTGAGACATTAGAGTAGGTGAGTTTAAAGACTATGGTAAACAACATGTACTAACCTGAACTTGGATTTGGAGATCCTATTTCTGGAACACAGAAAACAAAATGGATTATACACACACACACATAACACACATATAGACAGGTACAAAACATGAAAGGGGTGATTTGAGAAAGATAAAGGAGAACAGATTCCCCTATTATCACACATGCCTTAGCAAAATTGTTCCTTGTTCAGCTTAGCTGTGTGTGTTCAGTATTTCCTGGACTTTCAGATGTGATCAGCTTATGCCACATTTGCTAGATTAGAGGCTGAGGTGAAATACACACACACAAGTCTCTGAAAAACTGAAACATGACCAAAAATAAGTTTGTCCATTTTATTTACCCACTGATGACCAATTGTGGGTACAATATAACAAAGGGAACATCATCATCATCACCAACTTTTATTTTGAACAAATCACCTCCTGTAAACATGTAAACAGTGGCATCCAGTCAAAAGAAGTAACATTGTGAGTCTGGATTTCCTTCAATCAACCTTCACCACCTTCACTGTGAAAAATCACAGTTTAATAATAGAGTAGAAATTTCTGTTGATTGTTCACCACTGTAACAGCAAAAAGTACATACATAGAAGAACTGAGGACAAGAGATTATGGAAGACATTTAGTCTCAGAGAAGAGAAGAGAAGAGAAGAGAAGAGAAGAGAAGAGAAGAGAAGAGAAGAGAAGAGAAGAGAAGAGAAAGGGTTCTTATGCGGTGTAAATTTGCAAACCTATTCATTTTAACCTGTTGAATTCAGATAAAGTTTGAAAATATGAGATAAAAGCAATAAAGTTGACTTGAAGCTTTTGGGGAATTGTCATGAATGGTGTTTACTGATGTTGCCTGTAGAAGCGAATGAACTGACTGACCAGCTGACTGAAGCAATGAAGTGACTCACTGACTGACTGAATGAAAGAATACAATGACTGACTGGCTGGATATGAAGGCTGACAGTACACACGTCTCTTCTCTCCATGTGTCTGTCTCGATTATAAGATCAGCGAACGCCAAAGTAGCTCCTATCCCGAGGTCTGTCTCCATAGCGATGTGAAGAAGAACTGACAAACACTGAGACTCTCAAGCTTTATCTCCATAATAGTATGAGCAAATGCCCCCAGCCAAACTTGTTGCAGTCTTACAGAGGAACGATGGGGGCTTGCATTTCCAGTCAAAGTGAGGTTTGCTATTCATTTGGATATTGATTGTGTTACTATAAACTTACTTAAAAGGAGACTGATCTTGCAGGCATATAATGCACATTTTTATGTGGATTTTCAAACCAAATTAGGTTTATACTTTTTTAGAAGTTATGAGTAAGAACAATTGACCCTGTATAACAATTGTTACAACAAAAGTGTTTGTTTGTAAGTAGACAGCATATAATTTAAGAGTATTTAGACATAGTTAGGTATAGGGTTAGGTATAAACTTACTAAATATTTTTTATTTACTGTGCACATTAATCACTCGATGAAATCTGTATTTCCTGCACAACATGAGAGTTGCAACAATTAGTCCATTAATCATCCCACAAAAAATTAACACTAAATATTTTGGATTCCTTTTGGATTCAAATTATTGTAGTTATTTCTAAAGCAAAAATCAAAATAGCTGATGCTTCCAGCCTTTCAGATGTGTCTGGGATGTCTTTGTTTCTTAGGTGTGGGCATACACACCATGCATCTGAACTGTACTAAGTAATTTTCAGTAATGTCTATTCCTGCTATTCCTGCCTTTGGAGAAATTCTGGGAAATATGTGTTGAGTTTCTGGCACATTCTGAAATTCAACACTTCAGTTATGAGATATTTAATTTTGACTTGTTTTGCGCTGACAGGGGACAAACAAACAACATAACAAAACACAAAGTAACAGATGGACAGCAAGAGTACAGATAAACAACAGTGTGCCATCCAAGTGTGCCTACTGGCTTTAACATTCCTCTGAGTATCAGTTTTATATCACCTCTAAATTGTTTATTTTATACTGCACACACACACAATCATGAATAATTTATTATGTAGGTGTGTTCGCTTTTGTGTGCTGAAGTGGGCCTGTTGGGGTCACAGCTACTGTGCGGCCTTGTGTCTAAGAAAAAGCAATGCACTTGTTTGAATAATGTAAAAAATAAAAAGAGAGGGGAGAGCAGGAGTGAGTGAGTCAGCTGTTCGTGAGCTCCCACGGGGGAGGAGGAAAGCACTTCACCAGCGAACACACAGAGTAGAGAGGAAAAGAGCAGAAACAGAGGGAGAGAAAAAAGGAGCTAGAATTACTGGATTACTATTAGATCAGATGTAGATGTGCTTTTCTACTCTTTGTAAGGTCCTAATCATAAATGGATTTTCCTTACACCTTGTGAGTCAAGAGGCTCTTCAGCCTTGTCTTTTTTTCTCATCTCTTCCTCTGTTAATGTGCTTGTGTGATGTTTTCAGAAAATAACATTGTAGCCAACCACTTAACAGTAAAAACTATAACCATGCTGGATATTTTTTTTGATAGATGTTCAAACAATAAACCTGTATTTGTTAGTTTGGCAAAGAAAAACAAATGTTTCCTCTCTTTTATTTTTCATTTTGGGCTTTTAAGAGTCAACTAACTTAGAACTAACTTCAGACTTCATCATTGTAGTATACTTACAAAAAATGTACATTGTCTAAGGCACAGTGGCTGTTGCATTACTAAGGCATTTATGACAAAAGATAATGTAGCATCAGAATAAGATTAATTCTTCATGTCTCATCAAGGTCACAGAAGTAATTTCATCGACTGTAAAATGAAAAAGGCTGCCCTCTGGAAACAGCACCTGTGGTTACTTATCTCTCCAGATCCACCCATGCTCTGCTTCTGAAAATTTGATCAGTTTGTACTTTGATGACAACCCACTCTATTCTGCTCTCCTCCATCCAGAATTGAAGGGTAAATTCTTCCAGACCTGCATGAGCTTGATGTGTCAGAGGTCTGGCTTCATGAAACTAGTGAGGGACAGAGGCAGGCGGAGCCACCGTGCCAAACACTCACATGCTAACACAGGAAAGATGTGGGATAAAGTTCAGCCTTGGAATTGATAAGAGGTGACAGAGAGAGCTGAAGAATAGAGGGAGGAGAAGAGGCGTGAGTGTGAGAGAGGTTGAGGTACTTACGCTAGCCGGGTACAGCAGGTCTCCCCCTCCGCATCTCCTCCGGGGGCGTTGTCTGTGTTGACTGATTCATTTTCACTGGCTGGCATGCTCACTGAGAGACAGAGAGGAGCAGCGGCAGAGAAAAAGAGATGACAGACAGAGAAAATTAAAAGAAAGAAAGAGAAATATGAATTAACAAGACAGAGAAATAGGAACTAAAATACTGTGGACTCCAAAATGTCAATTTACAAATGTACTACAACAGAAATACTTAAAAGCTCCAAAGTGCATGCAGTCTTCCATAGGTAAAAACTAAAGAGTCGCAATGGACACTGGTTCCAACAGTCAAACGAATCTGTAATTTCTCTAGGATTATGAAGTAATGCTTTTTCTTTTACACAATATAAAGTCATCTTGCCCAGTATACAAACTAAACACAACTAATTAAAAATGGTATTGACATGTAGGGATTCTTAAGTCAGCATTGTCCAACCCCACTAATTAAGATACAGTTACACACAGACCCTTGAGTCAATTAAACCATTCCCAAATTTTGCACTGATTGCCTAAACTAATTACATATTAAGTTGCCATACTAGCAATATTTACTGGTTAGGGATGCTGGGACACAACCTCTGCAACAGCTATTAGGATGGATTTCAACTTCTAAGCTGAGGGATTGGTTATCTCCAGATGAATTAAATCTTAACAAAATCCTTTTGTGAGTTTATAGCTCATGAAGATTCCCCCCCCAAAAAAAGTAGACTCTGGTCATAGGTCTGCAAACACTGTGGGGGATGTTAGAGCTTAATTGTATTCAAACTGCGAACAAAACCTTGTAATGGTTTTTGTTCAGTCTTTTAAACTTTAATCAAACTGCGAGGGCTTGGGCAGGAGTTATGTCAATGCAAACATCGGAAAATTAACTTGATCCAGGGATCTTTTTACAGAGATGTAAACAGGTAGAAAGCTCACTGAGCCCAATCTTTCTTTGTTTAGGAAGCCACAAGGAGACTGAAAATGTGTTAGTTTGTTCTCCTCTAAAGGCATGTGTAATGATGTGTAAAGATGGAAAGATGAATACCAAGAAGATGTTTACAGAGACTCCTGCAGAGGAAGGACAGGAGTAATGTGAATTGTCAGTTACGAATGGAAGAGCATTAAAAGAGGAGGCTTCGAGGGAGGCATGGATGGAGGGAGAGGGAGAAAGAGAGAAAGGGACGAATGTGGGGACGGCTGCTTGAGTGAGTGATATGAAGTGATACATTGCTTTTTATTGCTTCTGTCAGTCTTTGCCTGCCTGCAGGGATGATCTGCGCTCGCCTCACTGTCAGCTCAAACACTTATTGTAACGCCCTCTGGGTACCAGAGTCAGATACTGCATATGAATCTTAACGTCTCTCATGTTAAAATAAGACATACACTGTTTAAAACAAAAAAGCAAAACCTACTCATGCAAAGTCACTTCTAGTATAAAGCCAAGAATATGATCACCACTTCAGATGTCATACAGTTCACAAACTCTGTGTTCTTCCCAAACACAATTTCAAAGCCTGACTTTAGTACTCTTGCAGTTCTACTTAATTTTTTAATATTGCTTTGTTTCATGATGGGAAATCTGCTAAAACATGTCCATATAAAAAGGACAGACTGGTGGTGGTTAATATGTAGCTTGTGTATAAGTTGTTATAACCTCGAATAAAGGGGAGTAAATTATTGATTTATTTTTGATAAAGAAATAAGCAATAATAACCAGTAAATAACCAGTAAAGCAAAGATATGCAAGCAAGCTGTCTCTCTCAGCATGCAATTGTTCATCCCAAACTAAAACGGGCAGCATTCATTAAATCATTCATTTTTCAAGTCATAAGAATAAGCATAACAATTTGGAAAATGTGGCATAACGTGACAGTGACAATAAAGCCTTTGGATATTTTCTGTAGGCCAACCTAGTTCCCTAAGACAGAATTCCAAAGATTTTTCTATTGGATTTAATTTTAAACATAGTAAGAATAAGCGACAGTGAGTGAACAGTTTATGAATCTAGTGTATTTTGATAGATGGGTTGTGATGGATGAAGTCAGTGTTACAGATCAGGATGGTATCTATGAACATTAAGGCCTTCGTTTGAACATGCTGTTTGTTCCCTCACATCAACATGTGCCACCTGCTGCTATGCCACTTAGTTAAAAGCACTCAGGGCCCTCTGGTCTCTCCTGAGGCTAAAGCCTTTCAAATATAAAACCAGCCCTGTGCCTTCTCCTCTGTGGAGCACTGAACTAGTTTAATACCTATTGTTAGAGCAAACCCCAAAGACCAGTGTCACAGAGAGAAGGTAGGAAATGAAGAGGGAAAAGCAAAGAAAAGGAACGCAGAACATGGCAGGGAGATAAATGACAGGAGGGAGGAAGAGAAAGTTAAAGACAGGGTAGGGTCACACTTTTTCAACACAAAGAGGAATTCCTTTACTCTTACCAATGTTGGCATGTGTTACTGTATTCAGACATAGCACTGAATCTCAGATCTGTTCATAGGTATGTCTGTGTTAACATACTAAAATAGAGAATGAGTCATATTTTAATACTTCAGTCTTTTTTGAAAAGTCAAATACCCCAAACCAGACCAAAAATTACTGTCAACTCATAGTTTGAACCCTTGTCTCTATATTCAGCACATCCATTTTTTCTTGTGCCTCCTCTTGCCACGATTCAGTCTAACTTGCAGCAATATTTTGAGTTTTTGTCATTTTCCCTCACAAGGCAATTGTCAAATTGAATTAGGAAAAACTATTAAGAGGCTCATTACCATGTACATAATCATGAGAAAAATGCTTTTTTTTTTAGTGCTGGTGTAAAGAAGCAGACATAGCTTATGTCTCTATTGAACAATGTGGCAATTGCCTGGTGAAAATGGCAACAAGGCTAAAAGTCCAGATTTCAAGCTACTTATCTATTGTCTTGTATTATTAAAGCTAGCATGGCCACTAACAATGCAGGGAGATTTTAATGAAAGGAATCTGAACCAACAAAGAGAGGACTATGACATCGCAAATATTCTTTATGTTTTTAGTTGTCATGAAAACTGAGTAAAATGCACTACACATTTTTTTTTCTGTGATGACATTGTTCTCCCTTTTCAGACATTTCCTTTCATACGGAGCCATATAGCAGAACAGTGGCTTCATTTCATACATTAGTGTTGTTTTCTCTTGTCACCTTATTCCCTTTACTCATAATTCTTGTCTGTGTTATTCATACAAAATTAAAAGTTGAGAGCCATAAAACATGGTAAAGGTCTTAATGCAATGAAGATACTTGTGCCAGAAGTGGATAACTTGTGGCTAAAGGTGTACAAATGGGTTGAGGAAAACAACAACAATAAACTTTATAACAGTGTTAAAAACGCAGCCACTGTCCACTTTTGCTTTGAAGCTCAAAAAATATGCTATTTCAATGCAGTAGGAGAGGAGAGGAGAAGCGATAAGAGAGAAAAAGAGAGGCCAGAAAACGTATCTAGCAAGGAGAAAGGCCAAAATCATGTTTCCAGTAAATCTTAAACTAGTGTTTGACCATGCAGACAGACGCACACGCCTTACGAAGGAAAGCCGCATTTTTCTTCATAGCTCCACGCAGAGACTGAAAACGATGGCTCTTACCTAGGGACAAAGAGTATGGCTCAGCAAGACATACACACACCCATACAGACAAGCACACACTGATACACACAAATAGGTACTCACAACCAGCACATATGTGGAAATGCACATAAACTGTAAGTACAAACACAAATAGGCAGGTGTACTCATACTGGCTTTGATGCTGAACACAACCAGTTGCAAAAAACATGACTGCTTCGGCAAAAAATTTGATTCTCGCTTCACAGTCACACCTCATTTCATTACTCCAGTTATAACTATTATTTGAGATGTAGTACTGCCATTATTGGCAAGAAGACCTTTCAGTCTTTTTCTCTCTTGTGCCATTTAGTCTTTCAATCTCTATTTCATTTCTAGACTTTGCCATCGTATCTGAACTAGAACTTACTCATTCTCCAAGGTAAAAAGACATATTATAGAGGAGAAAGTGAGAGAAATGCTGTAGAAGGTGGGAAGGACAGGAACTGGGACTTAAACATTCATTCACAGTTTTCCTGCTCTGCTCTGTTTCCTGCTCTCTGACACTCTTTACATGATTTTGAGTATGTAGATTCATATTCTTGTTCCTCAATACTGGAGTCATTCTGTTGTTGGATTCTGCTCATTTTAGTCAGATGCAACTGACCAAGCATGTCACACTACAGAATAGTATTAGCAATATTTCTCCATCAGTCCCACTGTACAGTAGCAGGAATAAAAAAACAAATTCATAGATACAAAGCATGGGGTTTAGCAAACATACTGTATGTGTAAATATACACACACGCTTAGCAAACACACACATGTACACATATGGTAGATAATTATACAAATATCTAAGTTAACCAGTCAACACGCACAAGAATCAATAAAGCTTTCAGCATGTTGCAGATGAAAATGATAAATGAATGATGACTGTATATAAATATGTTTTTTCATCACATTAACTGACACCAAACACAGAAGGCATTTCATCTAACTTCTACACACTGTAGCGTGCTAGGGCTTGCTTGAAATGCAAAAAAATATTATAGTTTTCCCAGAAAAGATTATGATAGATAGATTATATAAACCTCACGGTGTGCTTGGATTTGAATATAAACACATGTCACAGACACAGAGGCACAAACATACAACACTGACCCAGGGGGGCTTGGTGCCAAAACAAGACAGCAGCGAGTCAGAGCATGCAAGACACATACACACACAGACACAGTTCAGTATGAAACTGAGATGACGGGAAACAAGTGTAGAAAAACACATCATATGATACAGACTATACATAAATAAATAATGAACTACCACACCGTTCACATCACATTATGTATGATCACATTA
Organism: Sandelia bainsii; assembly: GCA_032362345.1. Classification (NCBI taxonomy): domain Eukaryota; kingdom Metazoa; phylum Chordata; class Actinopteri; order Anabantiformes; family Anabantidae; genus Sandelia; species Sandelia bainsii. The sequence goes on along the minus strand of JAUMHL010000016.1, from coordinate 9,684,960 downwards.
TATTGTGTGTGTGTGTGTGTGTGTGTTTGTGTGTGTGTGTGTGTGTGTGCGTGTATTTGTCCTTGCCATGTGTGCAACCTCAGAAATCATAACCACGTCTTGACACATGCACACTCACATACTGTATTGACTGTTGTTACTAAAACAGAGAAAATCAATACAGTAATTTCACCTACTACTTTCTGTCATCAAAAATAACCACACTCACACACACACACACACACACACAATATAAACATCTGTCATCATAGAGTATGAACACACTATTGACATCATACATCAATACTATTCCTCTGTATCTCTCCATGTAAAGACGTATGGTCCCATCTGTTCTCTGTCCCAGACAACCTCTATATCTATATCTATACACACACTCACACACAGTCACTCTCTATTTCTATACATGTATCTCTCTATCTCAACATCTATTTTCCCGTCCATATCCCTCCTATCGACTCCTCTGTTCTCCTATCTCTACTTAGGACATGTGCGTGTGTGTGCATGTGTGTGCATGTGTGTGTGTGTGTGTGTGTGTGTGTGTGTGTGTGTGTAGGGGCCTATGCAAAATGTCCTGGGCAGCAGGGACAAACTGCCCTCATTCATCTTCCCAGAGGAGGATCCATTCATCGAGAAGAGAGGTAGGCAGAGCAACAGAAAAAGCAAGTGACTTGGTTTTCCACTTTCACAAACAGAGGGATGATTGATCTTTCTGATAGAGCACCCTGTATCACACATATGAATCATTCTGTCAGAGCACCTAAATCTAATGACCTAAGTTATACCATTTAGTAAAAGTAATGTGAAGACTTAATGTTGCATGTGATGGATATCTACACTTTTGATGGCAAATGTGTTTAAGTAAGAACTATTTGTAGTGTAAGCTTACAGTTTAGAACTAAACAATACCAAGCACTTATGCATTATCTTATGCTTTTCCTTACTACTAACTTGGAATTGTCTAAATATTGTACATAATGATGACATGTGATGATGTTGTGGTGACAGCATCTCAATATTGCAGTGTCACATTTTGCGAAAAAGGGGACCACACTGTTAATGTGTTTTTGCCACACTGATTGGCTCAGGGGAGCCTAACAGTAACAGGTGAAAACAAGTAGATTTATTAGGGACAAGCCACAAGGGTGCTGTCCCTTATTTTCATGTAAATTGAGTAATTGCTCATTTGACCATATTAATTTCTTGAGGTTCACTGAAAGATTAGATCATAATTCTTTCTTTACCTTCTTCTTCCCCTGGCAGTCATCAGTGTTTCTCAGAATGAATCACAGTCCTTTGCAGGAGATGAACAGATTAGGCTATATGTGGAATGAATGCTCTGCTTCTGTATATTTAGTCTTCATACTTTCATTATCAATATGAGGAAGCTATGTGCCCAGCCTTTATAAAATAGTTTATAGCACATACTGTATACACTGAACAGTACATAACCAAAAGTACAGGCACACTTTTTCCTCCCTCTTTTTCTCACCATCCCTCCCTCACAGGTTCTATTTATCTTCTCTCTCTTTCAGGTAAAAAGAGGCCAGTGCTCTGCTCTCCCCTTCCCAGTAAAAGTATCTCAGTCCTGTGAAGCCATGTGCCATGTGTGGCAGCCTCTCTCTGGAGGTGTTGTAGAGAGATAAAGACAGGGTGTTAATAAGTGTATATAATTTCTGTCAGAACACAAGTACACACATTCCAAAGGGTGTATACTTACAGTATGTGTGTGAGTTTGCAGATGTGCGTGACTGTGTGTGTTTTTTGTGCGTATGCAAGCATGTGCCCAGAGGCTATTAGCTACAGTCTGACACATTCCACTAATATCTAAACAGGTTTCAAACCTCAGGAGAATTCTCTACCAAAACAAGTAGACAATATTAAAATCCTCTCAGTCAGTTACTCTGTCAGTAACTCAGCTATTCATTCACTGACTGAGCCACTGCCATATGAAAGAGAATGCAGTGAGCTCACTACTTATAGATCAAACGCTAGATATGACACAAAAATATGCACACCCACACACATGCACAGTTATCCTCACAAATTCTTGTGCAATATGCACAAAATATAAACACAAAAATTCCAACCAGCCTTTATCAAACAAAGTCTTACTGTACCCAATATACAGAAAATCTTAACTGCAAATACTACCACACAACAAATCCTGAATCACATGTACAGTATATGTGCATATCACCATTAGAGCAAATAGATCTTCACTCCCTTCCGGCCTCTGACTCGCTCTTAAAAACACTTGCACAGGTTGTAGTACTCACGGTTTCTGGGTTTGTCATCGTCTATGCCTTCCTCTTCATTCTCTGGGTCAATGTCTTCAGCCTGAGTGATCCAGTCTAAATAGCCCTGTATACACAGACACATATAAACACACAGACAAAAAAAGTAAGAAAGCCAGATGAATGAAATACTTCAACTTTCATTATGTCCCATGTACCTGTACCTTCTCTTATACTATTACACTTTCTAGGTAATGTAAGGGCATACAGTAGTAGCTGACCCCTATACTTCTTTCTTGTGAGCGGTAAAGGATGTTCTATATTAAATAAAGCTGTATTGACTATAATAAGATGTCTATGCATATCTTGTGGTCTTGTCTGAATGTAGTAACAGTGATCTTAAAACAGGACTATTCTAAGGTGAGTTAGCCAGGGGGGATCAGCAAAGTTCAAGGTTAAATTCAATCATGCTTTTTGAAAAACTGACAGCAACAAACAGTGAAACATACTGGCAGACCAACACCGTTAAAGTACATCCTCTTTTAGAGCAGGACAGAGCAGCCTACCTTGAGGTCCTCCTCCAGTTGCTGTTTTTCTCTGAGTTTTTGGAAGTCACCACGTGCCTTGGCCTTCTCCCTTTCTTTGGAAAACTCTCTGGGAGGAGAGAAGCAGGATGACGGGGTGGGGGGACAGAGAGATGGAAAGGAAGAGAGAGAGAGAGAGAGAGACAGAGGGAAGAGAAAAAGAATCTGAAAATCTAGACTGAAGGGTTTGCAAAACTTATGTGACAAGATTGTGATAATGCATAAGTGTATACTTCAGAACAGAAAGGAGGGGAAACCTGCCAAAGGGAGAAAAAAGTAAAGATGGAAAAGCTCTGCCAAAGAGAAAAAATGTTAGTGTGTAATCAGAAATAAAAGCACATCTAGACATCTTAACACATGCAGTCAAATTCAGGTCTAGTTTTTGTATTGATAAATACTGTATGATAACACACAACAAGGCTTCATATAAATGTGCAATGCCAAAGGAGCTGCAAGGGCAAGTAATTCAATTTGATCAAATCATCAATGCACTGATTGTACTGTACTATGGTTAGTTTATTTGTCTGCAATTTGGTCCCACTACAAATCATTTGAATTATGACAGTAGAATTCTGATCATTATGCCTGTGTTCTTAGAATTGTGAACTATGACTCCCATACTGACTAACTGAGGAGAAAGAAATAGTTGAAAACAAACCTATTCCACTGTGTTAGAACCAACGTTCAAACCAGTCACATCACCAGGCTGTAATTTGGCTACTCTGTTTTATTGTCACATTGTAAATGCTAAATGTTGTCTTTAGTCTGACTGCGAATTTGGTCCCAAAATATACAAGTGTGCAAAAGAGTAATTTTTCTTTCACATTTAATTTAATTTATCTGTACTGCTGCAGTGTAGGGCAAAGGGTGCTCCCAAGCCTGCTGAGAATTCTGCAGTGTGTTCTGGGTCTACGTCTAGTGTCCTCCCAGTTGCAATGTACTTGATACAAGCCCAGAGGGAGGCACAAAGAGGGCACCCTTTACCAGCTGTACCACCTCAGCTTGCTCCTGTCAAATTGGAGAAGTGGCTCTACACTAAGGTTGTCCTGCTTCACTGAACTCCTCACCCTTTGTCTGCCATCTCATTCTTTTGGTAACCACCCAGATATACTGGCCAGAGGTTGTAATGAAGCTGCAGTATACTGGTAAACTGTGGTGTTTATTTTGTGCCCCAGGATTTTCTGCCTCCCTGCCAGCGATAGCCAGAGCTGAGGGCATTATGTTTTCGTGTTGTCTGTACATTCGTCCGTTCATCCATTCGTCCGTCTGTCTGTAAGGCCACCCAATCCTTGTGAATGTGACATCTAAGGAATGCTTCAAGAGAATTCCTTCTATGCCTGCTTATTTTGCTGTTTTTGTGCCAGCCTGCCAGCTTAAACTCAATTTACTACACCTGCATGCTGGTGAGTCTGCATTTGGGTCTTCCCTGCCTGCACTCTGAAACTGGCCATGACACAAACAAAGACAAAAATATAAAACATTGAAATATTCTGATGAAACCTGGTGAAATTACACCCAGGTGTCAACATGGAAGAAAGAATTAAGAAGCATTTGATTAAACACGACATTTGGGGAAGGTCAAAGGCAGGCTAAAGTACAATGTACATTTTCACATTTGAGGGTCCATTGAGAATTAAAATCAGGTAGTGCCTTCCTATCATTAATATTTTGAATGCACATACAGTACAGTTAGGCCTGGAAGTATCTATGCAGTTACAGAGTTTTTATGATTTTGCCTTTATACATTACCACAATGCATTTGAAAGAACAATCAAGGTGTGATCAAAGTGTAGACTTTTATCTTTATTTTAATAGGTTTCACAAAAATGTGGCATTTACCATTTAGAAATTACAGACACTTTAAGCATTTTTGCCTTCAGTTTTGTCTTCCTTTAACTGAAAAGCATGCTCTATTAGGTTGGAATTTGCCAACTGACTTGGCCTTTGAAGAATATTCAATTTCTTTGCTTTCAAAAAGTCTTAAGTTGCCTTTGCAGTATGTTTAGGGTCATTATCCATCTGCACTGTAAAGCAGCAGCACTACCAGTTTTGTAACATTTGCAGAATGTAAGCACAGAGTGTAGCCCTATACACATCAGAATTCATCTTGCTACTTCTGTCAGCAGTCACATCATCAATAAACATCAGTGAGCCCATTCCATTGGCAGCCATACATAGCCAAGCCATAACACTGCCTCCACCATGTTTGACACATGGTCAATCTGGTACAAGTTTATTTTGGTTTCATCAGTCCAAATAATCTTATTCCAAACATGGGAGGCTTTTTTATGTGTTTTCTAGCAAAGTCTAATCTGGCTTTCCTGCTATGAAAGCAGTTCCTGCATTGAGATCTCCCTGGGCTTCATATTGGTAGCTCCAGTCAAACAGCTGCCAAATGCCAACTCACTACCTGATATCAACTCCAGACCTTTTAGCTGCTTCGTTTGTCTTGAAGTAAAAAGGGGAATGGACCACACCTGGTCAATCAACTTCTTGTCAGTCAATTATCCAAATACTATTGATCCCCTAGGAATGGTAGTCTGTTAAAAATGGCTGTAATTCCTAGATGGTAAATGCCATATTTTTGTCAAACCTCTTAAAAAAAGCTACAATGTCTACAATTTGATCACATCTTGATTGTATTATTTCAGGTCCATTGTGGTTGTGTATAAAGGCAAAATAATAAAAACTCTGTCACTGTCCAGATACTTCCAGGTCTAACTGTGTCAGTTAAGTTTCCTGTACTCTTGGGTTTGGACAATGTGGCTTAGTTAGCTGCATACACTCACGCTTAGTTTCACTGTTCCTTGGAGAGCATCCACAAGCTGTATAATGAAGTTGTATAGATTGTCGTGTCGTTTTCATTGATTTTTACAGCCAGTCTATAGGGGTGAGTGTGCGTGTTTGAGAGAGAGTATGTGAAATTTAGAGCACACCTACAAACACAGATCAGTGAACATTAGGACAAGCTGTTATTATCCTGCTTGACAGCATTAGCAGGAGATCTAGTACTATTGATCTGTGTCAGTGTGTTTATAAGCTGCATATGTGTGTAACTGCAGTTGGGGTTTTAGAAATCTAATTTTACCATTATCATCTCATTTTTCCAAATGATGTTTAAATTCTCTTTTACCCCACTTTCTGTTCTGATTTCTTTCTGGACACTGAGTCTCTTTCAAACTAGCCTCTCTCTGTTCTTCCTATTCACATATTATATCAAGTCCAGACAAATGCGGGCACACTCAGTGTTTCTGTCTCTACATCTATCACTCTCCTTCTTCCTGTTTAGCTATTACTTATTATGCCAATCTGAGACCCACACACACCATGGAAGAAGCAGTTGGTAAAAGGTCAGGCTGCGTAGTGTGTTGACAGCATCATTAGTCAGAAGTCAGACAAAGAGTCAGACAGCCAAAGTCCCCCCCCCAAGCTGTTTTGGACCAGATAGACCTCTATTATTTCTCCCACAATGCTGCTGTCACATTACTGTGTGTATCAAAAGTCAGATCCAGGGCAGTCAGACAGAGGTGAGACATTTTTCACTCCCCTAAACCTGTTTTCTTCCAAACTTCATCATAGTACGGAACCATCAGAAAAAAGAGAAGACACAAATACAAAATGTGAAACTTTTAACACACAGGTTTTTCACACATCTCATATTTCAAATTATACTTAATTGGAAAGTTAATAATTCTTTTTTTACCTGGTGTTCATTAAACACCAGGTTATGGTTATTAAGCCAAAAAACAGTTATGATTCAGTGATTAGATAGTAACCAATGGTACCCATGATCCATTAATAAGTGTGAATTATTGTGGCTGTAAATGTGATTTATGTGAACCTTATTTGTGTACGTATATATTTGGGTGTATTTTCTTATGTGATTTCATGTATTCCCAAAAGCTTAAACCCAACTGCAATCTGCAAGGTGGTCTACAAACCCAGCTTTTATTTGGTGTGATATTAAGCTGGTGTCCTCTGGGGGTCTGAATATATTCAGCACAGCTACCCTATGTCTCTCTTCATTTTAAATGGAGATAGCAGTGTTTTATGCTATCTGAGTAGTACTAACAGTTGGGCATTTTACAGTAATAGTGCTTTTCTGTAAAAGTACAGCAGCACTGTAGAGCTGCATTTACAGAGGCAATATCTAAAAGGTCTTAGTGACAGAGAATACCCATCTGTTCTGCTGAAATGTCTTGAAGCCAGATGCTGAAGTGCAATTTTACTACAGTCAGCTACAAATGATTATGACAAGAAATGTACTGTATAAGCAGTTAATGTATCGCAGTTGGTGAAGCTCCAAAGTCTCCTTATGTACATATGTGTATATTGGATACAAGCATCACCAAATGATCAGTGTGTACATTTCCTTGTGTTACATGTGCTACATGTACTATGCTTCTTCCAAAGTCCTCAAACTATATCTGAATCTGAACATACTCCCGTACATATTTTGTACTTATAAACCTAAACACATTTACTAGCAAAAACATGAAGAAGGAAAAAACGAAGAGCTCCTCTGAGTAAAGACAAGAAAAAAGCTCTGCAAGAACAACAGCAAAAAGCTGAGAAAGATGTTAGTATCAAATGACCTGTGACCCTGCCCTTACCCGCTCAAGACCCCCAGAACCAAGTTTAGCACAAAGAAGGACCCGATGATGATTAAAGTGACAAAATAGACCCAAGGCCACTTATAATCTACAGCATCATTCACCTAGGAGATGGCGCAATGGAAGAGAGGAAGCAAACAGATGACATAGAATAGATAGAAGGTAAAGGATGGAGTAAATTTAGATAAGATTGATTAAAAGGGCAAGGATGAAAGCAAGAAAGGATCAATTAGGGAATGTTAGGGCAGAAAGGAAGAAAGAAGGGAGCAAGGGAAGGAGTTAAATCTTTAGTTAACAATCCTAACAGACAATGTGCTTCTGCAGGATCTCTGCAGGGATGCTGCATTCACAGCATTTGTCAGAGTCACTTAGTGTACCACATGGCAGTGTATTTGGTCAGCTGTATTTAACTTGGAATTGAAAAATTCCAAGTTAAGAGATGAATGCTTTAGGAGGCATATTATAAATTAGCCATGCAAAACAGTGATAATGACAAAAGGCTATGACTGATAAATAATAATAAACAAAACAACTCTTTAAATTACTTGTGCAAAGAAGCTGAGCAAATGTATTTCCGTGAAAAGAGATGGTAATAAGTTAAATGTCAAATCAGCCCGTTTGACACAGTTTCAGAGTCACTGTGGAAGAATTTGAGTTAGATACTTGAACAGATTGTGCAGCAAGACTCCCATGGATTGGACATTATTACTGTCCTCATGACAAATTATTCTCTCTCAATGTCTATAAAAATCCATGATCGATTTCTTCTATATTTTAATTAATATTTGTGTTCTGGACTCATGCATTCATTTATGTTGCATATTCAAGGTTCAGTGTTCACATTGTTATTACCACAAGTATTATTATGGCTGTGATTATTGTTCTTATGGTTATTGTACTGTTTTTAAATCTGATCTCCAACATAATGTTTTCATGGATGCTTAAAAAAAATCATTTTCCTTATTCAGTGCTGTATTTTCTCCAGATTCCACTCCTTTCTCAGAAGAACCTTTTTTGCCTGTTCTGTTTTCCCTGTTGTGCAAGTTTTTTAGCGTTCCACCTCCACAACTGACCTGAGGGGTGCATTATTTATGCCCCAGTGCATCCCCACAGGCCGGGTGGCGCTTGTACTCAACCTGCGTGACTTGGCAGAGCATGACGAAACACTACCCAGCTCACCTGCTGGAGCAGCATTTATTGCAACAAAACACACACACTAAACATTTAGGCACATGCACAAGTAACCTAAGCAGATACAAGCTAATTTGCACATGAGACCAACATGTAAAGTATGGACACCAACACATATGTATACAGACAACATTAATGTTTACACACATCTGTGTGTGGTGTGTGGATACGTCTAGAGTAGTTCAGCCATCAATTATTTTCACCATAAACTGATCTTAAAATAAATGATAAATTAAGGGAGTCTTGTTACATGGTCATTTCTCAGAACATTAACACTTCATACAGCTACATTAAAAAGCACATATAAAGTAGGTACACACATGACGACAGAATAACCTCTTACCCGCTCAACACCCCCAGAACGAGATTGAGAACGAAAAAGGAGCCGAAGATGACGAGAGAGACAAAATAAACCCATGGCAGCTCATAGCCCATAGCATCCTGCATCTGAGAGAGAGAAGAGATAGGGGAGAAAAGGAAAAAGGTAAAAGGGAGGAAAACAAGTCAAGAGTTGTTAGAGTGGAGGAAATAGGAAAGATATGGAAGGTGGAAAGGAGAAACAGGTGAGAACAATAGAGAAGGAAAACGAAATGTGGGAGACAGAGATTTGAGAAAAATTCCATACAGTGAATGAATGGGAGAGGGCAGTAGAGGTCAAAGACAGAAAGCAGGGAAGGGACAGAAGACAGGCAGGAAATAAGAAAAGAGCAGTGCATGTTAAAAAGAGTCACAGAAAGACCTGGTGAAGCAAGAGTGTCAGTATTGTACTGTATGATGAAATTTGGTCTTGATAAGGTGGATAGGCCTTATAGGGAAAATACTATGACTTTACAATTCTTTGTATAAACCAACTGTTATCTCTTATTGAGGATTTATAGCACGTGATCATCTAGGTGAAATCCATTAGAATAATTAGTTTCAGGACATGTACTTACAGAAATTTGCCACATATTTATCTGTATATTGTACAACAGAGACAGATGTGGATGTGGACAAGATATTGCTTAAGCCCTTTATAATTTATAACAAAGAGTCATATCATTAGTCTGCACATAAATTCAATAAAGGGGCATTTGAAAGAAAATGTAAGCAAAGCTGCTTATTTTTGGTAAATTGAAGAGCCGTCCCTTTAACAAAGAAACTACTGGAAAGAGAAAAACAAAAAGGGAGAGGATGGAGGATGGGAGACAGGGGGTTCATTTGCTACATTAGCACCTAATGCTGGATGTCATTAATCTATATTCCTGAATATGTGTGACAATAAAAACTATAAAAATGCAAGGCCCAAACTTGATGAACCATGCAAAACAAATATTTTAAAGGCTTGGTATTGTCTAAATGTTTTTCCATAGTCATTTGTACTTATAATTCCTAATAAATAGGCCCCACTTATTATAAAGTTAGGCTACAGTGGTGCTCTCATAATAAGTGAGTTGTGTGCAAAAAGTTGCAGCAGACAGTGTAGTAGAAGAAGGGGTGTAGAGCTAGTAAGCTGTCTGCTCCATGTGTATACACATACAGACACAAACAACTTGCATAATACTACAATTCACTTACATACTGTCTCTCACATTTTCATGCATAAAACAACCCTAACCCTAAAACATGACAACTGTTGTTTAATGGCCTTATTAGTTTTTGAAATTTAGCTCTGACACCTCAATATAAAGATAATTCATGACAAATCAGCACAAATTAGAGCTACCTGACAGATAATCACTGTTAATACAAAACGTATTACTTAATAATCTATTAAATATGATAATGTATAGATCTGTACTGGTGCATGTTCCAGTGATGAGACATGTCACAGTGTACAGGCATATGCTGCACTTATCTGTTATAATTTGGCCAAGTTCAGTCATTAATAGCTGACTCTGCATAGTGACAAATTAACACAAAGCAGAGTAAATCAATGCTTACTAAGTATAGCGACAAAATCACAAATCTAGTTAATGTCTGAACATAGGTCTGATACACAGGTGTTAAAAAGCAAAAATATGATAGCTTTAATTTTCTTTATATGCCTACCGTATGAGGCTGAATGTGTGTTGAATTTGCATGTGTGTGTGCATGCATGAATGATCACTTGACACTTGAATCAAGAATCAGGATTCTACACACGTTCTAAATGAATCGGTGCCCTCAATTACATAGTGTATTGTCAGCATCGATTTAGCCTGAGATATGAGCTAACACACACACATCAACACAATCAGTCTTTGTGTGTTACTCTCTCTGAACAACCTCTGTGTGCATACCTGCTTCTCTGATAAGAGCGTTCGTGTCATAGCTTTAAACTGTTAATTCAAAAGCGCTCATGTGCCATTGACGTTACAGAGACCACATATTGGCTACACACACGTTATGACACTCACTCACACACAAAAAAAGACACTATTGTGGTGTCCGGCTCACCCAGTACAGTACGTCCGTCCAGCCCTCCATAGTTATACACTGGAACACCGTTAACATGGCAAAGGCAAAGTTGTCAAAATTGGTGATGCCGTCGTTTGGGCCCTCCCATCCCATTCTGCACTCTGTTCCATTCTGTGCACAGTGTCGACCATAAGCTCCATCAGGTGCGCACGGTGCTGGCTTTTCCTCTGCAATGGTACCTTTGGCAAAAAATGTCAAAGCAAGTGGACACTGTTTTACTGTATCCTTTTATCATTTAAACCTTTTCATGCCCATCTAAGCCTTAAAAGTTCTCAAATTGTCCTATAGTCCCCTAATGTGTCTATGCATAAAAATGAACAGGACCTTTACTTCAGAAAGAAATACTAAATAATTCATACATTTTGAATACATCTACATCAAAATATAATTTATCAAAAAGAAAAAATCCGACAGCACATCTAAAGAAGGTTAAATGACACATTGAACTAAAACCAAATAGAGCAGTAATATAAAAATCAAAGTGAGAAGGTGTACTAATTATACAAAACAAGCTCTCCAGGGTGATGTATAGCATAACAGAGAGCATTCAACCAGCACTTACCCAGCGCAAAGCTAATGCCTCTCATGGGACCTATAACATCACTATAACAGCACTCAAGTCCATTTATACCTGGGGGCCTTCACTGAAAATTGTTTGAATCATTTATGGTGGCTGCTGTTTCAATTATAGTTCAAATTGTTCATACACAGAAACATAAATTAAAATTTAAATAATTAATAGAGGTTACTGTTTAAGGTATATGCTCTTTCTCTCTGCCTTGTTGGCTGAAGGTTGATGTCTTACTACAATCAAAGATTTATACACAAATCATTCTGACTTATAACCTTAGAAAATATTAGAATAATGAGAGTACAGCTATGGCTCACTTAGATTTTTCAGTTGAAAGGCTTTATGTGGTACAGTATTCAAACAAGTGTCTGTGTGTGAATATATACTTACTGCAGCATCCTATCACACACAGTTGAATACCTGCTTCAAAATGTATCTGAGCACTGAAGTGCAATATGCAAGTCTATGTGTTTTATTATGCATGTTTTATTTGCATCTGTGCATTAGTGTGTGCAGAGTCTAGATCTGTGTCTCTATGAACAGTCAGTTGTGTGAATGTCTATATGTCTGTGTATACCTAAATGCTTGTAAACACAGGTCTTGTGCATCTTGCCCATGAAGAGCTCCAAGCCGATGATGGCGTAGATGATGATAACGAAGAGGACCAGCAGGGCGATGTGGAGCAGAGGGACCATGGCTTTGATTATGGAGTTCAGTACTACCTGTAAACCTGCAGCACACACAAACAGGACCTGCTGAAGATGCATACATAAGTGGATGAGCACAAAAAGACAGGAAGTACTGAAACAGTGACTCCAGAATGCTGCAGCCAGAGTTCTGACTGGAATTAGAAAGAGAGATAATATTTCTCCTACATTAGCTTCTCTCCATTGGCTCCCTGTAAAATCTAGAATAGAGTTTAAAATCCT
>JAUMHL010000016.1:9636080-9672279 GCA_032362345.1 Sandelia bainsii | reverse complement strand
TAAACCTTACACTGTAAAGTGCCTTGAGATGACTGATGTTGTGATTTGGCGCTATACAAATAAAAATTGAATTGAATTGACTTCTAATAATTGCAATGATGAAGTCAAAGCATTGACATCATCTGCACAACATCATGTCACACTTCGTATTATATTTGTTCTCCAATGACTGGCTTCAAGGAGTTTCTCAGAATACAGAACATAGGTGGTCAAAACAGAGCATGTTTTATTTACAACTTTCCAGTTAATTCGCTGAAAGCTTTGATGGACATAGACACAATGGAGCATAGTAACCACTCCCAATAACTGTAATGGGAACATATTACTATTTATTACTTAAGAATATTGAAAATGTTTTGTCCAAAATTATCTGTCTGAGTAAAGACAGTTTTGCATACAGTATAATTATATATCATTTGGTGAAATAAATGTAACTGCTTAACCAATGTAGGAGCATCAATAACTCAAGAATACTTGGAGTGGCCCTCTTATCGTATCTGTTCATTAAATTACACAACACAGGAGGTTCATTACAAAGCTCGACTAGAGATCATTATTATGTGAATTCTACTGTACATACAGTTAGGTACAATGCCACTGGAATCCATCTGTCTGTCAGTGTGCTAATCAGCTGGTAAACATGCCACTGATCAGTTGCCATGACACCAATTCAATACACACTCCAATGTGTTTGGAGGGGGTTCAGTCTAAACGATGTGAAATGCAGCACTCATGCTTTTAAGCCAAACAGAGTGCGGGATGTGTACTAGCGTCCTGTGCATTTGTTTGGTATTGTACGCACAAGAAATGCCACACATACAGACACACACACAGGTTCACACACTCACACAGCTGTCCTCCACTATATCTGATCCTCTCCTAACTTCTGGCCTGTTGGATTATTGATTTCTGTAGTCACTAACACAGACAGGCTGACAGACAACTCATCTACTGCTCGTACTGTTCCTGATAACAGGACAAGAGGACTCTATGTGTGAGTGTGAGTGTGTGTGTGCATTTGTGTATCATCGTGCCTGCATGTGAGGCATCAAGCACCAATATCAGCTGCAATCTGTGGTTCATTTCTCCTCCACCTTAGCCAATCACCATTCACACCTGATCCCCCAAGAACTGTTACTACTCTCTTTCCTATCTGTCTTTCATTCTTTCTTTCTTTCTGTCGTCCACAGCTCTCAGTACTTACTGGGTACTCCAGAGACTAGTCTGAGGGGTCTGAGTACTCTGAATGCCCTTAGAGCCTTGACATCAAAGCCAGCTGCTTTCCCTCCAATGGGAGTGGCCCCATCCCCTTTGGTGGCCTGTTCCAAAATCGCACTGAATAACCTGCAAGACAGAATGTAACCACTTAAAAGATCATCTTCAGGTGGACATCGCATTTTCACATACTAGAAAATTTCTTAGTGAGACAAAAAACAATAAAAGAGATATACTAAAGACAAACAGTGATATAACACATCACAGCAATGACTAACGTAAATGCCATTGTTGTCATTATGGCCTTATTTTCTATTTCCTCTATTACCACTGAGGAAACTGGCACAATATACATCACTTTTATCATAATCTATTAAATAATCTTCGTATTGTAAATTTAGACATCAGCCTAGTCTAAGACCACATTTTTAAAGTGAAGGAAATGGTGAAGAATATCTGCGCAGTGTTTCTTGGAGAAAAGTCAACAGTACAAAATAAAACACCTTAATTAGTTAGCTCTCCAACACAACAATAGAAAGCGTTTCATCTATTCCCTCTGTTTTTCACAGATAAGGAAATGTGAGACACTCAGCTTTAATGATTTGACACCGAGCTCAACAGAACCCTGCATGTCTGCAGTGACGGGAGTTGTCTCCGAAATGTGTTTACAGACTCGCTTGTGAGGACTCACCTTCCTCACGGGGACCAAATGCTGGCCCCACCCTGTAAGTCATTGAATACTGTGACTTTGTTGTAAGGTTTAGATTCAGGCAAGTAGTAGTTATGGTTAACATAAAGGAAGGTTAGGTAATGTAAGTTTCTATGAAATGTAAGGTAATGAAAATTCCCCCCAAGGTAAAACAACATGATTATGTGTGTGCTCACAGCACTGCCAGATTGAATATGTCACAAAATTAATGTTACACATCCTTAGTTGTGTAACCTAAATACTTAAAGATTCAAATTACCATCATCTATTTTAAATGTGTTATTACACTGTTGACTTCTGTTAGCTGCTATCCTTCATGAAATTATTTCTAGAGATCTCTTTGCAGAAGACTGGCCCACAAAGTTGAATACGTGAACTCTGTAGTATATGACAGAAAGTATACGGACACCACTGACCAACGGGGTGGTTGAGACCCCCCACTATACTTACAGGTTACACAAGAGTAATAGGAATGGAAACAAAGCAGTACCCAAACATACTAGCATTCTTTTGTCTGAATGGGGGCAAAACCCTGAAGCCATATTCACAATTCTTGTATAAAGCCTTCTAAGAAAACTGGAGGCTATAATAGCAGCAGATTAATGTTTAGGTATTCACACAGATTTGACCTTACAGTACAAACACTTAAGTAGAGATACATAATAATGCAAATCTTATCTTCAGTAAAAGAGCTAAACATGTTTTATGCTTATGTCTTGTTACCCATTATCCCCTATGAAATTACGTAGAGACATCTCTTTAGCGTGAGTGGCTCACACGCGTGAGTATGTATGCATGTCCAACAGAGCTTATCACTCTCCCTTCCTCTCTCTGTCTCTCTGAGATCCTTTAGAAATCACTATACAATACCATTTTCCAGCTAGCGTGGCTCAAAGGCCAGTCAGCGGCACGTTAGTCATGGAGAATTATCAATTAGCACAGATGAAATGGCCACTTGAAAAGACCTCTCAAAACATATCGCCCTCTCTCTCCCTCTCACTCTCTCTGCCTCTCTTTCGCACTACCTCCCTCTCAATTTAGTTCAATCTCTCTCTCTCTCTCTCTCTCTCTCTCTCTCTCTCTCTCTGTGGGAAGCATGCCTTTGAATCAGAGTATGAAAAACACGTCAAGGATCCACAGTTTTGCACCATCAGCGTTTCACCCAACATGTTTTGCTGTGATGGGGTGTTAAATGATAATTAGAGGCTTTGAGTGTAGCACCACGTAATAGCTTGTGTACATCCATAGCTAAAGATAGTATATTCATGTGTACATTCATAAGGACAACAGAGGCTTAGAGTAGCAAATATCAAAACATCAACATCACATTAGTACAGAAAAAAAATCATTATAAATGTCAAAAAAATATAAATTAAAAACATAAATTAATCTATTGTAGCACCCTGTAGCCGAAAGGTTATAGTGCATGCCTATGCTGCATGTCACACTCCTTTCCTTCTCTCATGTTTCATGTCAAGGTAAAAAATACCCAAAAAGAAATCCACAAATGAATCTATTGATTGTTTTGAATAACATATTAATAATTTAATATACTGAATGTCAAAGTAGTAAAAATCAGACCAATCTATTGTCAGACCAATAGAACAAAGCCTATAGATATTAAATCAACAATGAAAGCACACATCCTGCAAAAAGTGGACTGAGCATGTGAAGATGTGTAAAACAAGAGTAGCAGCAGGCTTATGGGGAATGTTTATACAAGCTTTTATCAGACTGCACAGGGGCAAAAAACTGGTTGTTTTAAATAAAGGAGCAGTGTCATTTGTGCTGATAATTATTGATTACTGATCAAACAACACCAATGGACACAAGTCTAGTAAGAAGAGAAATCTACTATATGTCAGCAGAGACTAAAGAGAATCTATATGTAGTACATAGTCATACTGTACATGATGCACACAGCGCATTGAACCTTCACTAACCCCCTAGGTATGTGTCAGTAAGTATATGGGCCCTAGCTTTTGTGTGTATGTGTGTGTGAGAGTGTATGTGCATGTGTGTGCCTCTGAGGCTGCTCGGCACCAGGTACAAACTCTTTCACCCATATGGTGAACATTCCAAAGGGAGTGAACTCTGTCACTTCTCATCTACACAGAAACATCCACACACCCAAAAGCACAGGCAGGGTGACAGTTAGGCGCACACTTGCACTAAACAAACACTCACTCATGCACACACAGAGATTCAGTGCTGTCACAGCTGAACACTTCCTAGATCTGCCTGGATCTGCGTGTCCTCTCTGAGTGTGTGAAAGGGAAGAGATGTGTGTGTATTTGTGTTTATCACTGAGTGCTGGTAGGAAAACTGGATGCTAACTTTGGTCTCTGTCTTTCAACAAACAAGTGATACTGCTATAATTACTGACAGGTTATTATTTACATTATCTGCAAGAGGTAAACATATAGGGTGTTTAAAACTCTCTGAACAAATGACCAGTGGTGTCATTTATCTGGTGAGTACTGTTTCCATTATCATGTTTTCACACTGGTTTTTGATAGATTTCAGCTCTGTATTTTTTTTGTGTAAAAATCTTACTTACTACATCAAAGGAGAAACAACAATTTTGTCACTTGTCAGTTTGCTTATTTCCACAAAAGACCCTAGGGAGGTCTGTGAAGGCCATCCAAGTTGAATCTCCCAAACCTCCTTGAGCAACACACCTGAACCCTGTCGACTCCAGAGTAGCTGCTTGTACCTGACCTTCTCACCTCTCTGTGGCAGGGTTGCAAGAAAAAAGACAAGTTCCTTGCAGGAATATTATTAAACATTAACATGCTGTGACGCAGCATAATTGTTAACATTACACAATTATGCGTCACAATAAAAGCCAAAATTCAAACAAAGACAGAAGGAGACTGAGAGAGAGAGGCAGACAGGGAGGGTAGATAACAGCATAAGAGTGGTAAAGGTTGTGTTTATGCCCGGGGCTCTGGCACCATGATACCAGCCGATGGGGTGTGTGTGTCTATGGGGTGCAGCCAACCATGTTCAGTTAGTGATGGCTAATTTGAGTGAACACTTGACCGGCAATGAACAAGACTCACTGAGTGTGTGTGTGTGTGTTGGTGCAGTCACAGAGCCTCCCTTCAGGCTTAGGGGTGCTTTTTTGCTAAGCCATCCTTTTGTACACACACAAACACACACGGTCAATTAGACCATTTCTATGGCATTAATGTATCTGTCAGGTCCACTGGTTATTGTACCATTACCCTCACACAGAATTGTACACAAAACACAGCTGGCAGGCAGGGCATGCGCACACATCCACAACACAGGCACAGAGGGTTTAGCAGATGGGCCATGTTGCTGAGTTGCAGATAAAGAAAAACAGAGCAGAGCTTTGCTATCAGCATCTAACAAGCTAATCAGTTTAGGCTTCACCAATACACTGTTGGGCAAAGTTTACTTGGCTTTAATACAGATACACTGTGAAGAAAGCTTGTTTTATGACCGTACTTCTTTTAAAGGCTTTTATGTATTTACTTCAGTACTTTAATATTAATAAAATACCACAAAAATCAAAACAATCAAATCAATAAAACCTAAGTGAAATTTTTTTTATCAAGGATAAGAGTCACTTTCTTGTCTTTGCTACAGTAACCAGAAGTGTTCACAGGAAAAAAGATCTTAATCTTGAAAAACTAGCAGTGTGAAAACCTCTGGCATTAGACAGAGGGTGCCTTGGCTGTAGTTTCATTTGTTGACAGTAATTATACCAAGGTACTGTGATTAATTTGCCAATGATGTGCTGCTGTTTAAAAATGTGTCAGATAGCACTTTTAAAAAACCTGGAAAGAGAGGGAATTACAGTTACAAAGGACTTCCTATCTTTGTCGATTCCTCTATCAAATGACACAGATTCACTTAGAATAACATAAAACCATTAAGAAGCATTTCAAAGTTCTCTTTTCTGCTTTTATATTCACTCACCCTACGACTACGATGATAAAGTCGAGCAGATTCCAGCCGTTCCTCAGGTAGGCGTTGGGGTGGAAGAGCAGGCCGTAGGCTATTACCTTTAAGAATGCCTCCACAGTGAAAATGATGAGAAACAGATACTCCACGCGCTCCTGTAGAGACAGAAAAATAAGATAAGTTAGTTTATTTGTAGAAAGAACACAGAAAGAGTTACTGTAGTATGAGAGAGAATGTCCATTAGAGAAAGATAAAAAAATAAAGTCGATGAAAGAGAGAAGAGATTATAGAAAGGCATGTTGGGGTCAAGTCAGTAGTAAGCAGATTAGGTTCATGTGAGTGATATTATTACATGATACAGGGTACCATGCTCTGAGAAACACCAGTCAAATGAGAGGAACACCAAACACTGATTCCAAATTCCTAAAATTTAACAGCCTACAGTAGATCTCTATTCTTTTGATAGGTAGATTAGTTAAAGCAACTGTCCATAATAAATCACTAAGATTACCATTACCATTACATTATTTATTTATGCCCACATCAACATTAAAGACCTTGCATGTGACCTATGAGTGCTAACATCGCTGGCTTCTTACTCTCTACCCCTTTGATTTTATTAGCCTGGACGAGATGTTCTGTTACTATTTAGGTGGCTTCTTGTGGTGTGTGTGTGTTTGATTATTTATGTGTGTCTATTTGTCTAACTTGTCATGTCCGCAGTCACAGCATTTTGATTATTTAATCAAAACTGTTCTCTTCCTGTCCTGAGAGCCTACTGTCTGAAGGGAGGAATGCATGCGTGTGTCAGTATACACACAAATGCACATACACAAATTCAACCCATCTACTACAAAGTTCCTCAGAGATTGTTGTCATTGGGATGACCCTGGTTAAAGGGGTCCTGGGAAATGTCCTGAAATATCCTTAAACTAGATTAAAAAAAAGAGAGGGGATTGTATAACTTTCTGACCATTCTGAAATTTAAAAAAAGAAGTCCTTTTTCTCAAGTTTATAAACAGGACCAGATCAAGGCAATGGGGCAAAACTATTAAGCTCCTGTGTAAACAGAAGAGATAATATTCTATATTTAGACACAATATACTCGCCATTCCCTCTCTCTCTGTCCCTTTGAGGTATACAGTTTTTTTTAGATAAAAATATATTTAGCTCTGTCCATCCATCTGTCCATCCATTTCTGTGCTTGCTCCGCCTCCTGTTCCCACTGTTTTGCCATGGACACACACATACAGGGGCAGAGGTTTGAGACAAAAGGCCAACCAGGTCTCTCCAGGCTCCAGCCTCATCCCTGGGAAGAATCAGTTAAACCTGGATCTGGTGGGACGGGGTTTCTTTGTGTCTCCAAGCTTAGCGAGTTGACAGGGTTAGCAAAGCATCCCTGTCATATGTCACAGTCACCTTGCGAGTTAAATAGGAAAAAATACAAACAAAGCCAATTAACTAGCTAGCTTGGATTAGTGCAGTTGTTCACCAGACATCAAAACTACAGCTTGCGTTTATAGCAACAAATGGTTATTTAACTCTGAAAAGCCTTGGCATTATTGATGCCCAAGTCCAAGCAAACAATGAGCTAGCTAATTTCATGAGCTGCTGCAGAGCCTGCTAAAAGCTTGGGAGAGTGGGATTTACTGAAGCTGCAGTTAATCATCACAATAAGCAACATCCCACAATAAAAGCACCACCATAAAACATGATGCTATGAAATAACAAGAAACTTTAGCACAATTGCTCCAATAGAACATAATTAGCTGCAGTACAATACCATATTATAAACAAAAACATGCATTTCATCTCATATATTTCACCATATTTACTGATTTGAGTAATTTAACTATTTATCTTATACTGGACTATTTTGGAGATTGCAACAGTAAGGCTACTACCAAGTGCTAGAATCTACTCATACTTTGCAGTCACACAAAAATAACTGTCAACTCTAAAAGCCAACCAGTACCAAAAGATTATGATTTTATATTTAACACATACGCTGCAAATGATGCCTAATAAGTGATTCTATTAAAAGCCCATGTTACTGTTTAATAAGCTATACAGTGGGTGCATTAAAACTAGTTCCTAACGCTAATCTGAGGCCAGTGAGACAAACTACCATTAGCCCAGTTAAACTACACACACATGCATGTATCCTCTGCCATGACAAACATTTATTCATATAACCACAGTTACAGTATTCATGACACCACTGTCCTATTTGTACTTAAAATTTTATTGTCAACTACAGTTAGGTGCAGAGCTGGCTCTTGGCATAGGCGAACTAGACGGTCGCCTAGGGCACCACTTGCTGTAGGGGGCACAGCTGCAAGCCCTAAAAAAAAAAGTCACTTGCAAATATCGTCAGTCGCGGATTTTTTAGCTTGTTTTCTAAAGTGCAGTTACTTATTTGGGCTTTGCTCCCTGTATGAACCCCTTATGATTCTCTCCCAGCTCTCCACAATAGAGTGGAGAGTAGTTAGACCTTTTCAAGCCAGGACCCATCCACAGCCCCGTTTCCTTGGTTACCGCGCCCCCCCTTGCCCGCACAGACACACACATGCACAACTCCACCTGACAGAGCGACAATGCCCGGGAATAGTGGGGAAAATGATGGTGAACAGTTATTCAAAGTTTCTATGTCTATCACGAGATCTGGCAACACTGATCACAAGTAGATCATCTCGCCTAGGGCACCAAAATGGGTAGAGCCGGCTCTGGTTAGGTGTTTGTTTATACTGCATTTACAGAGCACTATATAAGTCTGTCGTCATCAGAAATGACTCGTGCATCACAGCTGGCATCAGATTACAACTACTAGATACTGATAAAAGATTTTGATGTTTTTATTTTTGTTTTAATGATGTGATTATCATACAAACTGTGATTTGGCAGTGTTTTCCCACTCTTGGAAATGTTCAAGAAGCTTGACAGCAGAGGGAGTGGCATGAATTATAATACAGCGGATTTGCACAGTTTAAAAGAATGACAACTTGAAAGGCAAGTTGATTTTTCAGGCCAGAAATTCTGCACCTGAATTGGCTACTCTGTAAGAAAGCTGTCTCAAACTTGTTTTGTTTCCTTTTTTTTCTAGTCCATCCAGTGTTCTTTATTGTTACAACAGTATCCAACCTAAAGGTAAAGATTAAGATTTTCACATTAAGCAGCTGTCTTTCTATGCTATTTGTGTGTGTGTCAGTTTCAGAGACTTGAGAATTGATTGTTTTAATATTCATCATTCATACTGCAGACCCTCCGCCACACACTGAGTATTAGTGAATGTGGAAGTAATTAATCTCACCCCAACACACACACACATACACATCGTCCCTCTCAAACACACACAGATACACACTCACACGCAGGCTGTGTATCTGCCAGTGACAGGCAGACAGTGCTGCGCTCTGAAGAATAAAACACAGAAAAACATCTGGTAGGAACAGCTCAGCCTGACACATAACAAAGCACTTCTCTGCCTCCTTTCCTTGCATTTATACGGACCCATAAAGGGCAAAATCCATAAGGGGCATGGCTAATCTGGTTAGTGACTAGAAAGAAATGAGAGAGAAATGATGAGAGAAGGAGAGGAGGAGGATGGATGAAAGAGAAGGAGACAGAAGAGAGAGAGGGGAAAGGAGAACAGACAGGTGAGTATATGGGAGCAATAATTCAGTTATCTGTGATAGGTCAACCAAACTGCCCATCCATCAACCAGGCCAATCAGATTATAGTATCGACATTCTACCATACAGTGGACAATGATACCACTCGCCATGGATGTGTGTGTGCAGCAAGACAGGAAAAATCCCACATAGACATCATAGTCTAACATATGTATAGATGTATGTTTCTTTCATCCAGTTTAAAATACATAAAGAAGAAAAAAAAACCTTGAACAGACTTTATCTGTGTGAAAACACAAAGCAGCAGGACTACTACCAAGACAACGTTTTTATTTCAGTACATCTTACATCAAGTCTACAGCACACAAATTAACTGTAAAGAAAAGATGGACAAAACACCAAATGTGGTACAACACAATGACTTAACACCTGACAGCAACCATGGTGAAACTAAGTACAACATTATGGATGTGTGCACTTTTGTGTGCACACAAACAAAGCACTGTAACTGAGACAGAGTGAGAACAGGAAAAGTTTTATTACATTTTTTGGATTTTACATTTTACTTTACTTTACAACTTTATCATCTGTAATTGTACTCAATAAGAACACAGACTAGTGGTTAAACGGGAGTCAGATTATGGTTATGGACTGATGTCAAGCTGTCAATCAATCAACAACAATTACTACACACTGTACATAAGGCATATGCTTAACACTTCCTTACACTCTGTCCTTCCCAGCACCCTACATTTAAACTTCTCCTATCAACTCCAGCCAAATACCTTCCCATGCGATGCACAAAATGATGTCAAAATGATCCATGAAAAACTTTCTCTGCTTAACACTCTTCATCTGTCTTGCTAACGCTTAACTCCTTCTCACCAAGTTTCTTTTCTCTTTCTTTCTCTCTTCGTACTGCTCTGTCCTCACTCCTGTGTCTTCACTTCCTCTCTCTTTCCTCCCCTCATCTCTCTTTCTCTCCCTTTCTATCTATGTAGGTGCCAACCATAAGTTACCATGGAGACCAAGATGGGTTCTGACGTTACTATGGAAACTGTGGGCTGCAACATCAGACTTTCTCTCTCTCTCTCTTACACACACAGATGACACTGATCAGTATTGTACCAAGAATATCCAGAGCACATAGTCCTAATTACTACTCTTCAGTCAGCAACCAGACTTTCTATTGTGTGTCTGTGTGTGCACATGTATTCCTTTTTCTTTGTCTGTGTGTTCACCTGTATGTGCTTGTCTTTACAGTATGTGTGACATTGTTTGTGTGCTTGGCCTGTTCCAGTGGTCCATGTCATATACTTACTGATCACCTGCCACCAATGATAACACTGAATCTTTCTAATGTCAAACTTTAGTGTCTCACTGTACACTGGCATTTGATTTAATAATGTTTTCATACCTACGACAACATGTCACACTGTTTACAGTACAACAGAATAGTTGTATAGTATAGTTTCAGTCCACAGTTAGTAAAAAAAAATCATCCCACATTGCCAACTTTGAAAAAGGATGAAAAGGGGTTCAACAGGTTTTTTACTTTTCAAGACTTATTGTCAATCCACGCATGTTTACACATGTGGTGAAACGAAATTACGCACCCAGGTCCCAGATAAGCCACAGAGCAGGTAATACACATTTTAAACATAAGACAGATGAAGAGTATATACAAAGAAATAAAAACCTTATCATGACCTATTTATTATTTTTGCTTCAATAGAAGTAGACTTTTTTGATGGAACTCGTTAGGTTAAGTTTTAGGTCAATGAACAAAATTTGATCTGTATTTCTCTAAGGTTGTAATTGCTACAGAGATAAAAAAAAAAAGAAAAAGACTTGAAGTCAAACCTGCCAACACTCTTGCCTTGAGCTGTAGATTACTAATGTTGTATTATCCTTTGATGTGAAACCCACAGAAGTGAAAAATAGCAGCTTTTTACGGCACTGTCTCAGTACTTAAGACAATGTTCTTGTTAAGTGAAGCATTTACCACATCTAATATCTACGAAAAGAGGGAACTTCAACTTGAAAAACTCTACATCCTCTGTGTTGCACTAAGGACCTAAAGCTATAAAAGAGAAAAGAAGAGAATCTGGGGAGGCAGCAGCTAAGAGGTTAACATTTCTCAACGCTCTACTCTCAATGCAAGGTGCTACTGAGGTGATACTGAGAAAGCAATGTTGAACTATGATAGCACCATGGGTTGTACTAAAGACTGATATACTGTCAATCATCTTTGTCAGCTGCCCTGTGCTCTTTTAGTACAAAATGAAAAGTGTTTTCTTCTCGCTACACTCACTCCTGTTGCATGGTGCAACAGGTCTCAAAGCATAGGTAAACAGATCTCTGTTTTTTAAAAGGGTCACACGGTGTTTCTACTAATATGGAAAGTGGTAAAATAGAGATACAGAGTTTCTATCAAAGGTTTTATATGCTTTAAAATTCACCCAAATCACATTTGCTGTGGTTTTACTGATATTTATCCGATGAGAGACTGCTAAGATGTCCAGATGTCAGCCAAAGTATTGAGACTGCCAATATGATTTCTTTTGAACATGTCTGACCATTATATTGGAAAAAAACTCAACACTCAATACTTGATGTGTGTGTACATGTGTGTGAGAGATAGAGAAAGACACAGAGAAATCAAATTATCTTCATCAGCAACCTCTGTCCCTTGAAAGGAAACCAGATCCACAATGGGCAGAGATAAACGCACACGCACATAACTACATACACAGACAGTCATAGCCTTTGCTTTTACACCCAACTGATCCATATGTTGTAACACCAGCTTGCAGTAATGTGGCAAGTTATTTTTTTTTGTGGAAAATGCTAGCTTAGGCTGTAGATATTCAGAAAGTAGCCAATTTTTCAAAGTTTTCTGCATTAATGTTGACACCGCCTTATTAAATCCATTTATTTTCTTCTTGTGTTTGTCTTGTGTTTCCTCAAGCATTATGAATATCTAAGTTTAGAAAGTTTTCTGTTTCCAGGCAACAGGTTACAACATGAACAGAAAAAAAAGCAAAGAAAGAAATAATAAAAGAAAGAAAGTTGATATTTGTGTGCATGTGACAAAAGTTGTTAATTATCACCTGTATTTTAAATGGTGAATCCAGCATGAAATTCACTCAGTACTTTCTTTACACACAGTGAAAAATGTCATCTGTCATCCAGTTTGTTGCTGTCTTACACAGAAAATGCAATATGCTATTTATTTCTTCCATCTATATACTGTATATGATCCACTCCTCCACTGTTGACAGGGAGACTACTGCTGAAATGTACTCTAGGAAAATAGCACCTGGATTACTATCAAGCTTCTACTTGTCTAAATTTAAATTTGCTTTCTTCATCTTTTTCTCCTGTTCTAGGTAACAAGGTCTGAAGCCTATCCCAGCATGCACTGGGAGGCAGGCTGGGAATGCCCAGGACGCATCCAGTCCATTAATAGGCACTAACATAAAAAATCCAGTCTTCCATCTACAGACACAAGATACTGTACAGTCAATCTGACCTGCATGTCTCTAGGTTGGAGGAGGGCACCAATACTGAAGGTAAAACAAACATTTGAAATAGTCTGCAAATACAAACTGAGGTGTAGAAAACAGGAGACAATGTTTAGACAAGGATGGCAAAATAGAGAGAATAGGGAATAGAGAGAAAGAAATGCAGAGACAAAAAGAGAGAAAGGGTAACAGAGTAATTGGTCTAAAAATAAAAGAACACAGGAGCATAAATCACCTCATATCGACATCCGGTGAGTGTGTGTGTTAGTGAGTGTGTGCATAAATGTGTGAATGTGTGTGTAAGCTAGTTGCTATCTGAGGGGAAGGTAACTGATACCCTTGAGAGAGGATAAGAGAAGATAAGAAAGAAAGCAGGAAGAAAAGAGAGTAAGACACTGTAAGGTAAAAGACGCAAAATTAAAAAGGTGAGGTGAAGTGGTGGAGAAACAGCAATCTTTTGTTCTGTTTTCACATATCCCTCCATCCCAGCTACACACACTCTCTTCGTTCTTTCTCCTCTCAAATGATGTAAAAATGCTACCTCTCCAGTTCTACATGCTGTGTGTGTCTGTGTGCATGTGTGCTGACTTATCACGACTTCTCCTGCCTCCTGCCTCACTATGCTGGGAGACAGATGCTGCACAGCCATCCATGCAGGCAGACACACAAGCTGAAGTACAAATGAAGACAAAGTGAAGTGACACACAAACATACAGTTCACTGTAGTGCATCAAGATCAGAGTAGCTGCTTGCTAAACTGACAGGATAAGATAGATTACTATACTCTACTATAACTCATTGCATGACTCATGGTACAGAGCTTGTGTGCATTTGTGTGTGTCAATACAGCTGATAATGTTATTGTGACTTACAGAAGATGAGAGATTGAGTGATTGACAGGTGGAAAAGAATGACAAGAACATAGAGCAGAACATGTGGCAGCATATCACAAATAACATATTCATCAGTTGTACTTAAAATGTCACTTTTGTTCGGTGATCCATTTGAATAAGACAATGATCAGTAATAACCATAGAACACCAACATTACGAACACTATGAATGTTTTTCTGACCTAAACTTAATAATCACAATTACTGATTAATCATTAATTAGTCAATTAATGAATTTGTTAGTAGATAAAAATAATTTGAAACTATTCAACCCTGGGCAAGTATTTATCTGCCATTTCTGAAAATGTATAGATAAAACTAGTAATTGAGAACACAACAGTCAGAGTACTGATAATTAAAATAATTGTTTATTGTAGCCCTGATGATATCTACACATTCTTTTCTTTTGCTCTTTCTTTTGACCAGGAGTAGTTTGGACGTTGACAATACTGGATGAGTGAATGACAGTGACGAAGAAGCAGAGGTCAGGGAAGTTAAGTATGAATGCAAACTAGTCCCTTTTAAGTGATGAAGGGGTGTTTCTTGTGGATGTTCATGTGTAAATGCTTGGCAGTTATGAGAACATGAAAAAAATCCTAGGGAAACATTTCATTGTATTTATACAGAGCAAATGTGGACAATTTAAACAACTGGTGCGATGTGTAAAAAATAAATTATTGTCATTACCAATGTAATTCTTAGAATTTATTTAAATATAGATTTTCATCCCTGTGAAATGAATCTGTTCTGCTCTTCGTCTCTCTCTTTGTCCTTTCCTAAATACAGAGTCAAACAGTAAATCTATGCTTGTCAGCACATTCTTTCATCTGCTGGCCTTCCCTCCCTTCTCACTCTTCGTACTTTCCCTCATCCATCTTGTCCATATCCATCTCTCTTACTTGCTCTCGTTCTTCTCCTTTTTTGTCCATTTGTTTTTCTCTTCCTGCCTGTCCATTTCTCTCCTTGTGCTCTCTGTTCTCTCAATCAATTACCCTGTCTGCATAACAGGAAGATACAGAAATAGCTGGAAGAATGAAAGAGTTGAAGTAACATTGAAACAACTGATACAAATTTTAAAAAGAGCAGTACTACTGTCATTGTGATCAGTAAAAAACTGCAATCGCTCATTTTTTGTGATGCAATCTGCATGTTCCCTGAATGATTAACCAGAGACTTGTCACCCCGTGGCTAAACAAATGAGAAATACCAGGTATTGCTTTCCCAATATAGGAAAAACAATATAAGAAAAACAAGTTCTTTTAGTTTTTTGTTTGTTTTTACATTAGACCTGGATCCCCACACCCACTGTCTCAAGTTCCAATTTGCAATAACAAAAAGTGTACAGTCAGTACACAAAAAGGAAAACTCACTTCTTGTTAATGTTGTATTGTACAGTATGTCACACGCTGAAATAACATAAATAACAATAATAAATTAAGCTGCATCCTGCTTAATCTGACACTGACCCAGATGCAGAACTGATATGTTTAGCAATCAAAAGTTGCTCATCAGTTTATCAACATTATCATGGGAGTATTTTTTTTAATCACCAAGCCCTACACTGCACAACTGCAAGCATGCACACAAAAGTATGAAATGAGAGCGCAAACTCAAGGACAAATAAATAAAAATAACTATATTAAATAAGTATTGACTAGACATAACCTCTTGTCATTGCTGTAAAATCTATCTATCAATAGATTTCAGTTCAGTTTTTCTCTCTGTAGCAACTGTAGCAGCACTGATCACCAGGAAATATTGATTCACTCCTGCGTGAAAAAGGATGCGTTCAATGTCTCCCTGCTTTTTCATGTTTAATCCAAAATCTTGTGGAGAAAAATTTCTTTGGCTGTTTCTTTTGCTCTCTCTTCTGTGGTGAATCAGAACCAAACAAATGACTCTATCCTCCAGCAGGGTGCTGGAAAGCCCCAGTCTGTGAATGAGACTGCGTGTGTTTGTGCGTGTGTTGAGGATCATTCCTCCCCTGGTTAATGTCTAGTGGTGCGAGACCAGAGCACAACCCTGTGAAAATAGAGAAATGAAGATAAAACAGGAAAACACTGAGATGTGTGTGTCAGACAGAAAAGTGAAAGTAACAATGATGTGTGTATATAAGAGCACTATAACAATTTTCCTTCAGTAAAAACATATGGTTTAATTGCTGGGCTACTATGTGTACTGTATCAGATTTCCACTACAAGTTCAAGTACTACAGGCAAAACTGAACTATGTATTTGATTTGTCTTCTTTTATCATTGGATTATCATTAGTGCTTTACATGTATAATAGCACTGACTACAGCATTACAAAAGAAAAGAAACAGGTAATGACTCTCTACGGATTCATCACTATATTTTTTTATGACTTTCTATTGTGATCCAGTCAGTAGCTGTAGGTGTGCGATGTGTGTTATGGTTGTGCTCTGTGTAACTATCCTACTGGGTGCCATAGCAATGCCATCCTGACACCCAAGAAGGATTAGCTGCTCACACCCACTCCCCAGCTGTTACCATAGTAGCACTGTTGAAACACCCACAAGCTATAAAAAGACAAACTTCAAGAAAGCGAAATGTGACATAGAGAATAAAGTAATTGAGATGAGTGGGTGTGGTAAAGAGAAAAAACATCTCATCGTTGGTTGGCATTTAACATATTGGATTTAACTAACGCACTCTGGCTGATGGGTCAAAAAGGGAAAGAGCAGGAAAGGAGAGATAGAACAAAATGGCTGAAGACGACTTTTAACAGGGTTATTAATCAGGACAAATGAAAACAAATTTAATTTCTCTCTTTTTTTACTGTTGAAACCTCAGTGGATCTGTCCTCACCTTGTCTCCTTTCAACCTCTGCATTCTCTTTCTCTCACTTTCTATCACTTCTTCTCTAAACCTGCGAAAGCTCCATCTCCACCACTTTTCTTTTTATCAAACGGACAGGAACACCTGGGTTTTGTTGCTGCCTCTATTTGCGTTCTCACTGTCATACTGTATATTATATGACATTTGGGCTCCAAAAATTAATTATCAAATTATTACAAATTATTTTCATTATTGATCAATGTTGATTATTTTCATGTCATGACCACGGAAACTCAACCAGTTTAACTGGGTAGTTTATTTTAGTATATTGCTGTCTGTGTAATAAGCTAAAAACAGAAGTAAATTTATTTGTGAAAACATGTAAGTTTTATTTCAAACATTTCTGATGTTTGTGTGGATATGGATGTCTAATTAGATATAGGTAGTAAGACAAAAGAGATCTGAGGAACAGCTTAAGGGAAAAGGAGAGGGAAAGAGCGACATTACCTGTGCCTGTGATGTATATGTAAGTTTTTTCCTGCATTATTCATTACAATCATAGAATATTCTACTTGTTCGGTATTATCCCTTAAGTGTATAATTGTTTAGTCTATAGAACAAGAATATACTGGTTTTATCTGTCCAGTAAAAGTACAGGAAACCAGTAAAAGTCCTTAAGTTTCCTTAAGCACCACAATTGTATTAACTCTGTTCTAATTCTAATCAGAACTAGTTCTAATCAATTAGTCATCTAATTGCAAAATAACTCTTATTTCCTGTTATCAATATGTATATTTGCACTCTTTCATTTGCTCAGTCTACTCAAAAAACATTAAAATGTTTCTTGATTGGTCTATTAGGAACTGTGCATGAGGACCCTGTCAGTAACAAATTCAATACCACAAACAGACAAAGATATAGCATCGATGTAGAAGACAGAACGGAGCAGAGAGTTTAATACAGTCACAAGATGTGGAGAGACGATGAAGGAAAGTGCGAGTGGTAAAGCTGAGTGAACCTCCACTGCATCATATTAGTTCCGTCAGAGCGCTGAAGTTGCACACGCCATCAGCTGATCAGTATCAACTGAGTCGAGTTATATAATCTGACAAGCTCGCTCTCTCACTCTCCTCTGATCATTCATACTGAGGCTGCTGTGACTGGTTTTGCTGATTTATTCCTCCGGCAACCCACCATCATCCTGTTATGATTTCGTACCAAACATAAGTTTTGATAGCATCTCTTCCCTTGCGCATTTTGTATACTCCACATCTCTTACTGTATGAGTGTGCTGGGCTTTGCTCCATACACACCAAGGAGATTATTGTGTTCCCTGTGGAATGGGTTGCATGCTCCATCCTCAAGAGCAAAGCCTTTTCTACACTGATTTAAATATAACTGTACACTCCTGAACTACTACCTTTCCACCATACTGTATCTGTAACTTTGATACCACACTTCCTTTCCTCCTTTTTTCCTGTAACCCATCAAATTATAAAAAAAATGAGAAGAAAAAATAAATGTTCTGTTTTCAGCTGTTGTGTATACTATATGTATTTCTCAGATCAAAGAAAAACACACCACCTTCATCTCCCTTCAGCCCAGTAGGGAACACAACGACTGTGGCTTGTGTCCTTGTTACCTACTGTATAAATATGGCCATCATTACCAATACAGACAGAGATACACACTTCCCACATTTACCTGTAGCTACAGCATAATTAGGCTATACCTCCTGTGTGTACATATGTGCCAACACCACAATTACAGGATACACTGGGTGTGCGAAAAAAGTTAGAGTTAAATAGGAAAAAGGGGTGCATAGAAGCCAGAAATAATACAAAAAGGAGAGAAAGGTAAGGAAAACAGAAAAGGAATAATTAAGTCAAACCAAAGAAAAGAAGAAACATGGGAACGTGAGCAATTTCTTAGTCTTTTCACCTCCATACTTTGGTAAAAACAGACGTTCAGCAAAAAGATTTGGTACATGGTTTACCAGCGGTGGTCGGTTTGATGCAACTCTGATGGGAATTTTTTTTGGCTGTGTAGTGGTCAAGTGCAAAGTTTTAAGCTGACTGGGGTTTTTATGAAAAAAAAATCAGCTGGCCTGTGCTTTTACTGATTCAGCTAGTGCCACAAGACAAAGTGTGTGTAGGTATGAGAGCCGTTTTTGCCTGGGTATCGATTTATCATGTGTAGTATGTGCAAGTCAATGTATGTTAGGTGGAATTCCAGACTTTCTGCGTATATGTTTGTCTGCAACTAACAGCATAATAACACAATGCTTATGTTTATATTGCATACCTGTGTTTGCTCCCACCTTTTCAACACATTCACCACTTTATCCTCATGTTAAAAACTCTTTAGTAAGGGACTAAACTAACGTGTCTTTTAATGCACTTCTACTGCTACTCCATGAATTCCTTACTTCACCCTGGGGTGTCTTACTGGGGCGGAGACAAGCCGAGGGAGGGACCCTTAAGAATAAAAATACTTTTGTTGCTGCTCCAATGTTTATTTCATAAAGCTCTGGTTCTGATTTTGAAACCAGTGCTTGAAGGGAAAACTACAAACTGAATACAAAGAAAAAACCTTCTCTAAAATGTGATAAAACAACTGCTGTCTGAGAGCAACTGTAACAAAAAGTAAAACATTTGTTTCTGTGCAGACTAAGCCAAAATTATCCCTTAAGTGAAAAACCTGCCAAAACCAACCAACATTTCAACTGAAGATGTGATGCTTAATGACAAAATATGACACCACAATATAAACAACTACATCTGTGCATGTTAGTCACAGATGTACTTCTGATGATGTGACGGAACAAGAGGTGTACATAGGCTTTACAATCCCTTGCAACATCTCTATGCCCACTGCTTCATATATTTTTATATTTTTTATATTACAAGTGTGAATACCATTACAGACTTGATTAAATTATAAAATATAATTTATAATCCTGTTAAAATTGCAACAGCAAGATGCAAGAGATTATCACCCCTCCTTTATTTTGTATACCTCTAATTCCCTTAATGCAGTTACATACAAGCAAAGTGATAAAAACATGAAGCAACTCCTGGAGCAGTTTACCTGATATCTGACACAATTTGAGCAAAGAAAGAGAGGTCAAGAAAGACAAATGGAACTTTACTGTTTAAGAATTTTAAATTAATCACCCAAAAATGATCACTCCGCCTCTGAAGCTAGCAATCTAAATAAACTAAAAAAGCCCTGGTCAGTGAGACATAAAGAGACATGGAAAGAGATGAGGGAGACAGAAAGAGAGATACAGGGAAAGATGGGTAATAAAATTAGTCTAGTTTCTCATGAGCTCCTTCACAGTCTCCTTGATGTTTTACCCTTGCTGTCACTTACTACATATTGTGTCCCTGCTCTACGTGTGTTTATATGTATGAGGGTGTTTCAGTGGGAATGTGTGATGAGCAATGAAAGGATAATGGATATGGGAATGTCAGACACATGCAAACACACAGCCACAGACACACACCCTTTGGCCAGACAGTAGTATATCACACAGACTAGATACAAGGACATAATCTGACTTTCTCCCTCTGCCTCTCCCTCTCTCTCTCAGTATGCCTCTGTCTGTTATCTCTCTTCATATACCCACTTACACAATTTCTGCTATTCTAACTGACACTCATTTCTTTCTTTCTTTGTTAAACACTGTCTGTTATAACTTTCTTTGTAAACTTTCTATGCATGTTAGTACTTTGGGAATGTGCATCAGTGTCATCTGTACAGTATGGGTATGCTATGTGTTATATGTCAACACCCACGACTTGTTAAAAGCGGTGTTTGCACATTGTTATTTTTTGATTGAATCATTTAAAATGGCTCAGCCCTGGCTGCCTTGTGTACCCGTGTCTACCTATGTGTGTGTATCTGTGTGAGCGAGAGAGTGAGAGACTTGGCCTCTCATTAACTCTCCATCCAGTGTTGTGATGCAAACCCCTGCTGACTCTGGCATGTTGTCCAGCTCTTGCAATCCATCCCTCCATTATTATCACGCTTTGTTTTCTCTGCTTGACTTTTCTCTGCTTTTTCTCTGCTGCCTACAAGAAGTATGAATTCTAATAAAAATACAGTATGGACCTTTTTCCTTCCCCCAAAACAAACAATGGTAACATTTATGTGGTCTGTTTAGCTGCTAAATACTAATCTCCATAAATCAGGATGAGCTTACCAGGCAATTGTTGTGCCTGTTAATTATTTATAATCCAGATCACAGTTATTTAATATTTTTACATTAGTGTGGTGCAAGCTAGACAATGGCTTCATTTTTAATGGAAAGTGGATGCAGTCAACAGGCATGACAGCAGCAGCAGGTTGTTACAGTTTATTGTTTGTTTTATTATGTGATGTACTAGAGTGCAGGACATACATTTTTTCATGCTGCTGGCACTTAAACTGCAAGTGATCCCAAGTCTGACACTGCAAACATGAGTTACTGTTCTGGATTGTTGGGATAAATTGTCTAACTCTTGCATATAGCTTTCTTTTTATTACAGTTTCTGTTGCCACTGTATGAGTGTCCATTTCCATGGTTAATAACAGTACAATGTTTTCAGACTAACAGGCTAAGCACCTGATAGTTAACACTGACAAAATGTGGGATTGTGGACAAAGCAGGTCATGTACAAAATATCTTCAACATTATATTTTGCATTCACATCAGTGAGCATACCACAGTTTAGCTCTGCAATGGACAATTGTGATTGGTTTAGGAAATTCTTAAAGTTCAGGACAGTTCAGGACATCTTCACTCTAAATGATAAAACACACCCCAGTTCAAATGATGTGTCTACTTCTCTGATGTAGAAAAAGGTATTCAGCACTAACTGAAATTCACAGTATGGTAGACATATGTATCTACAGCTGGAGGTTTACAAGTAAAAAAATCTCATGATGGCAAATCATGTCATAACGTCCATTAAGATGTTTACAAGCACCTTTTAATAGTTAGATTTGCTACAAAGCAAAGAGTGACTAATGAGTAATGGATGAAGATGGCATTTTAATGTAACAATAGAAAGACTGAGTCTTCTTAGCTATTTAACCTCAACACTGATCTTTCTGTCATAATACTCCTGTGGATATGTTTGTATGCAACTGACATTAAACTGTGCTTTGACCTATTCTTGTGTTATCAACAAAAATGCTTGTTGCCATGTCTTGCAAAATTATTTGCAATTACTAGTATTAGTTTAAGGTGTTTAGAAGTCAACACTATTAATAAAATCTGTACTAATATAGAGCATTCCTGCTTTAATTGCAATATGATTAGACTGTGCTTGTAACCCTAGTCAATTATATGTTAGTCTGCTTCTCAACTAACCCTTTCAAATAATGCTTATCACCATGGCAACCTCTTCCTTCTATAGGAAGCACATCTGTAGGACAAAGTGTTTGCTACAGGGTGATGACCAGACACAGAGGACAAACTGTACTCGTCTGGACACAATGATGACACACAGCAGATAGGTCACAAGCACACATGGACAATGGACAAGTGGACACACTTGAACATGGAAACATATGGTACATGTGTAGGAACACAAACGCACATATCCTTCTGTCTGTTCCCCTGTGTGAGGACAAGACGATGACAGAACAGTGGAGAGAAAGGAGAAAACAACAACACCAAGTAAGTGGAGGCTTGGTGCATGGTAGGAGATAAGAAAGGAAAGACAGTGATGATGACAGGACAGAAGGGTGAGAGAACCTCCCAACCTCCTCTTAATAGGATTGGTTAGCATGACATCAAACATTCGCAAAACAGATTAACTTCCCTTTAAATATTAGATTCAGCAATAAACATCAGTCTAAATGTAACGTCAGCATTTGTAATTTAGCATTTTATTTAAATATTAACATGGTATATACTGAAGTTCTTCCATTCTCCTTTTCTTTCTGCCTTTCACTGTCCCTCTATCTGCGCTTAATCCAACAGCATAAATCATATTGTCATCATTGTTCCCTGCAATATGTTTTTCAACATACTGCAGGGAAAAAGGGATCTGTGTGGCTGTCCTTGTACTGTATTCCATGCCACAGCTAATTGTTTATCACCTGGTGCATGCCTTCCTTCAGACCTCCCTATCTTTGTTTTTTCTTCACTGATTCTATCCCTAAGTAGTCCGCAAATTTACCTTTTTCCAAATCTCTGTCTGCTTCTTTGCCTTGCTTCTAAAGTCTCTGTGTATCTGTCAGTCCATCTACCAAACATATGCACCTTTATAAAAGCACACCTCTCTCTCCTGCCTCCCTCCCTTCCTCCAGAGGATGCCCATTAGTTCTGCTTGCTTGGTGTTTGATGGAGCCTGTCCCCCACACCAGCCTGGAGCTAGAGCTGCCACGGAACCTCTGATTCATCAATCTCCCTGCAGCTGGCAGGAAACTGACCCAAGGGGCAAGATCCCTGCTGGCCGCCTGGAGCCAAGATGGCTAACAGGGCAGCAGAGGGAAAGAGAGGAAAGGCAGGTGGAATGCACAGGGCCTTTGCAGATAAACAAGGGGGAACGGTTGTGGGGGGAGTTGGAGGATGTAAGAGTAGCTGTTTGTGAAACTGATTGGAGGTTTGTGTGTGTGTGGTACTGTCTTAGATACAATAACTGAGCACCTGTGTGGGAGAAAGTCTCTTTTTCCTCTCCCTAATTTCTTCTACACACACTTCAGCATGGTGCTCTGTTATTGTGTGGTCATCTCTCTTGTGTGTGTGTGTCAGAGATAAGCAAGCTTGGAGCTAAAAGGAAATTTCATGGTACTAAGTTGATACACTAAAAGCACAGTGAAGGGCATCAGGGTTAATAAGCATTCAACAAATGGATTTATAGGGCTTCATGTAATCCCCCAACATACCTAAACCCACACAAGGCACGCACAGACACACAGAGTCAAGTGTACACACCCATGCGCAGCAAGGTAGCCACATGCATATTATCTGGGGCAGTTGATTTAAATATCACACAGACTCTAAAACAATGGGAGTACAGTACATAAGAGAGGCGATGAAGAGAAGAAAAGAAAGATTAACAGGAAACAGAAGAGCTGTTATTGCAAGCAAGCCTGCAGTTTAATGAGATGTCTGTGACAATGAAATTTATAGATTCCTTAGCCTGATCTAACTCTCTGCATACAGATTGGCTTGGAATTGCTGTTTGCTAAAATAATGGCAGTAATGATGAATCCAAAAATCTTGCATCTGTGCAGACTCTTGCCACAGCAAAAACATCGTGTGCAACAACACCTCTTTGTAGTCATGATGTTGCATACTCACCCCTGGGAGCTGCCCAGTGTAACTGCAGTCCACTATCATTGACCCTCGAGCAGCTTGACTGAAGCATCTTGGGTTAAGTGCCTTGCTCGAGGGCCACTTGATCATTGTTTCAGAGCCAGCAGAGAGTGTTGCTCATTCAGTTTCCCTACCTGGATTTTCCCTGCGAGTCTGGACAACATCCAGTCTGCTTCCTTAAAATGCTGCCTGCCATAAGTCAACCTTGACTTACCATCATAAAATTCAATATTATTCCCAGAATGAAAGTACATTCAGTACCTCATCTGACAGTTTGGGATGTTTCAATGAGGGATTGAAACACTGACATTTTTAGCCACGTCTGTACATAGACACTTATGGGGTGTTCAGACATACAACTACAAAAGCCTGGGTCAGCAATAGCTGCCCATTCATTGTCAGTGGAAAGCCAGCTATGCCGCTCTGAACCCACCCCACAGAGTACTAAAGATATGACAAAAGCTCAGCTACGTGACAGCGGAATATTGAAAAAGGCTCAACTTTACACAAATATGCTCCAGCGAAGTTCAGCTACAGCCAGGCAACAACCAATCAGGAGCATCTTGATGCCAGCAAAAACAAAGCACAGAGTTGGCTTATTACCCAACATGAATGAACTTTAAACCGAACAAAACCCCCTTTCCACAGCCTCCTGATTTGTTTGTTTAACATTTGAAAAAAACATCAAATGGTGATTTCTTTAGAGCAATATTATGACTGTGATTTGGTTTGTGATTTTTTTCCTGTATTATTTATCATGCTCTCTTCATGCACTACAGAGTTACAGTAAAGTTGCACTATGTTGAGGGGCATCATGTCTTTCCCTATAAATTTGTCTATTGCCTGAACAATTTCCTGATAGCATTTTGATTTGCTTCCATATGTAGTGATGACCACTTAGCAACCTGTTGTCATTCACTTCCTTTACAGTTTTATATGAAGCACACAGGGGCACACACATGCGTGAATACACACACACACATAGAAATAAATATATGTGAGCAAGGGCTGGGGTCTGTTTCAGACTAGTTGACTGGGCTAACAGTGAGTAGCAATACCAGTGGGAAACACAGATGCATGCCCACTCACAAACATACTCCCCTCTTTTTCACTCTCCCCCTGTGGGTAGGGACACAAAGTACATTCTGGGCTGTTGTTCAAAGCTTAGCAGGATTAGCTGTATGATCTTGCCACTTTTTTTTAATATATATTTTTCACGAGTGTTTGGGATCATTGAAGCAAGACAGAAAAGTACTTTAGGATAATCAGATAGATTTCATCTCATATTATGGAATGTGGAAGGTCCAACCATGGTACACTATGAACTGTATATGGCAAAAAGCATATAGACACACCTGTACATGTTTTTGTGTACTTTTGGTTTGGGACTGTATATCATGGTTTGGATCAGGTGAACTAAAATAAATGTTATTTCTACAGAACAGTGATATTTTAGACACATTTGCAGCAATAGTATTAGAAAGATTATGCCCCCCATGCACAAAGCGAGGCCTATAAAAAAAATTTTTTCTAAGTTTAGTGTGGAAGAACTTAACTGCTCAGCAAATCCAAGCCTGGCCTTAAGTGTCTGACCTTGCATCTCAGTGGAACTAATCCTGGCAACAAGTTTCCAAAATTCTGTCTAAAGCAATTTCCAGCGAGTGTAGACTGTTATAGCAGCATATTAAAGAATTGAATATTATATAATATTGAAATAATATGTTAGTATGTGATGTGTCCATGCTTTTGTGCAATCTAATTAATTAAATTGGACAATTAAAAAATTAAGATGAAGATTAAATTTAGTTCTGTTTCAATAAATCAACTAACTTTAGTGTTTACATTCTGAATAGCTTCCTGCAATCTGACATAAACCATAAGAACATGTTACTTGAGTAATGAAGTCATGTAATGGCACTCATCTCATTCTAGCTCTTTTTAAATAGTCTCCTTGGAGAAGGTTGACTTTGCTTTTTAAAAGCCAGTGCTTGTGATTTGTGAGTCTCCAGTGAATTGTCAGGGCTTGGTTTCAGTAAAGCAAGCAGTAGCAAGACGTCTCTGCCTCGTTTGATTTCACATTTTGTCCATTTTGTGTCATTTTTTTCCTTCTGTAGTCAATCTCTCACTCTTTTACATCTTGAAGCTATCAGTATCTTGGCAGCAAGACAATAGAGAGGCAACACAGCGTGTGGAGAGAACATACCCACAATTCCACTGCTGTGTCCAATACACATATACTATAATTCCATTGTGTTAACTACATGGCAGAAAGGCTACCTCAGTGTTTCCAAGGCAACAAGTTTGTAATTTTAGCGACAATGTGGTACATTGTATGTGCGCATGTGTGTAGCTGTAGATATTTTATGAAAACAATATTAAAGACATATGAAAATGCAACACACACCAACACATTTGGAAATTGTGACCAGAATACTTTTGTTCTCCTCCCTCTTTCTGCTCTGACAGCTCTGTGGCCTCTCACGGGATAGTGTTTACGTCAACGTTTGTGTAAATGACAAATGCAGACATGAATCATAATGTGTCTTCTGCTGAGACGGTTTTTGCACTGTACCACCCAGATTTCAGTTTGATGTCTTAATACTTTTAATGTGCTGTTTTTAGAGCTAAAGAACAAAGGTGATGTTTTTATATGTTTTTCTTATTTCAGCCAATCCCATGAAAAGATCAAAACTAACAAGAAGTAAACAGTTCATGTCTTAGATATTTAATGCAAATGAGCATGTGTAGCAGCACTATGGTGTATGTGGGATTGATACAAAATAAACTACAGTGCCCATATTCAAGTTAATGATGGAACAGACCTGTCAGGACAACATATGGCTTACTGATGTTTTTTAAATACTTTTTGAACAACGCCGGATGCCTGTGGTACAGACTAATAAACATCAGGCTTTGGATACACAAGCAATATGTGTTAGTAGGATTCATTCATTGATAGGTTGAGTCTTTTATGTGATCTGTTGACAATCATAAATTTTTATGATTGTCAAAGATGGGCAAAGAAGACAGGAAGGGGTAAAAGTAAAAAGAAAAAGAAAGGAATAGGGCTGGGTGGTAAAATGGTATACCAGCATCGTAGAAGGACCACATGCTCCAGTCACCACCAATGAGAATGATGACCTGGTTGGTAAAAAGAAAACCAGCGGTTCAATAGTTTGAGGTGGTTCAGATTTCCAGCAGAAAAACATACTGTAGAATATACCACAAAGAGCTTACATCTAAATGTGAAAGCACGTCAAAACTTTATGTCCGTTTACAACAGCGCCACAGACTCCTAACTTTCCTGTGGTGTGTCTTATAAAAAGAGAAGAGCCAAGTGATAACTAGATATCAAACGCAGTAAGCTACCATATCGCTAGAGACACGGTCTCCACAGCAATACAAACACAGCAAAGATTGTTTTAAAAAGCTGCTAAAAAAGCCGGTACCAGTTGCCCACTCGCCAGTAGTTTGCAGCAGAGGTGCTGAATGTCTGGAAGGTTCTTAGTGACCGACTTACTAATGTGAAACATTTCCGTCTGACCAAGGACATATGGTCAAGTCAGACGTGTGAGTCTTACATGAGAATGAACATTATATAGAAGACTGGTAAAAACAGCGTATTTCCAAAAGAGCTATTTCGCTAAGTATCAGGCAATTCATTTCATTTTTATAATTTACATCATAGAGGCTTTCTTTACTTCAGTCATTGTTTCAAAACAAGAAAAAACATGTCTCAAATATCAATTCTGATGACAGTCTGTTGTAATAACATCTTATAATATAATTCTTATAATGCGTTTGAATTGCACCTGAAACATTTTGTACAAGAAAATACCGGGATATAAAAGGTATAACGTGACAGAGCCAAAATATACCGGGATATGGAATTTTGTTCATATCGCCCAGCCCTAGAAAAAATTCATATAAATGGGGAAAAGAAGAGATTCAGAAAAACATGGGGTAGTATGAGAAATGAAGTGCACATACAATAGGTATGTACTGTATATGTCTCTTTTTCCTGGCACGTTAGAGAATTAATTAATTAAAGATAGACTTTAATGGCAAGATTTACACAGATCCTCCAAGACAGTGTTAAATGTCTTTATATTCTACCCTCTATCCGTCTCTCAAACACACTTGAACACACATACACAGAATAAAACTTGATTTATCAGGCCTACAAGAGGCTCTGACACGTAGGGATGCTGCAGGCCATTATGCTGAGTACTCAGTAAAAACGCAAACACTTCACAATGTGTATAGTGTATACTACAGGGATTATGCTAGTATAAAGAAACACACACATGCACACTGAATGGATTTCACTAGAGACACGTGATGCCAGTAAATTGAATAAACAGTAAGCTGCAAAATGTCTTCTCTTGAAGGAACCACGCAGTAGGAACCAAAGCTAGATGGGGAAACATTCTGAAGTTGCACTCTATAGAAATTCACAAAAGAAAAACTCTTTGTGTCTATGTTAGTGTATCCTGTCCTACCCAGCTTTGTTTGTGTTTGTAGTCAAAGCAAAGACTGTTACAACTGTTAATAAAAAATATTAAAAATGTTAATGTTTAAAGTGTTTTTCTTTTCATCACATTGACCTGGAAAAAATAGGAAGAGGCAGAGAAAAATGTTGAGAAAGGAAGGCAAGAAGGGGGAAAATGATGAAAGAGAGATGGAAAAGCGTCACTAATGTTTCCTGCTAAAATATTCAGACTACTGCCGCATGATGCGTCACCCTGTCCCACATATACACACTCACACACTTGCAAATGTACACAGAGCAAGAGACGTTCCTAGCCCCTCTACTCAGATTAACCCACAGGGGAGCACACAGGAGCTGGCGGCTATAGTTGACCATGCTGAACTTCTTTTTCTTTTGAACACACTTTTCTTACTCATAATTGGTTAATAATTTAGGAAAGGGAATTTGATCTGAGATTCTCTGAGTACTGTGCCTAAGAAATTAATATAAACCAACTCTATACCAACCAAGACAATGTATCCCTATTTTGTAAGGCTACACGTAGTCGTGACTGTGGAGGGCCACATGTAGTCTGAATAACTTAAAAGTAACCTGACTGTTTCCCCTTTAGATCAGATAATGGGAA
Organism: Sandelia bainsii; assembly: GCA_032362345.1. Classification (NCBI taxonomy): domain Eukaryota; kingdom Metazoa; phylum Chordata; class Actinopteri; order Anabantiformes; family Anabantidae; genus Sandelia; species Sandelia bainsii. Next base: position 9,643,138 of record JAUMHL010000016.1, on the reverse strand, counting down.
AGAACAGGGAAAATAATGAGAGAAAAGTAAAACAAATTAAAAAAAAAACAGATGTGAAACAGACACATTTCAGGAAAAAGATAATGAGCCATAAATTACGGAATATCTCTGTGGAAACTAAAAGATTATGAAAAAAACAAACAATAGTGGCAGTACTTCAGTTGGTAGAGCATTCGTACGTAAGACACTGGGACCCTGTACTAGCACCATAATCTACATCTATGTGCAGCTGTCCAATGATTTCTCCAAGGGGACTGATAAAGTAAAGTTAAGTATTATTAAAAAAGAACAAACAGTACAGACAGAAAGAAACAAAAAGAATAGCCAGCTCTTGTGTAACAGCTATCTTGCGTGCTTATTGCTGGTACTGTTCTTTCTTCCCTCCATCCTTTTCTACCTTAGACCCAGCATATAAATCATTAAAGCCTATAGTCAGCTCAGGCGCGCAGGGCAGGTAAAGAGGAAGAAAAGAGAGAACAGGAGAGGAGAGAGCAGTCTCCACTTGACAGATAAAGCCTAGATGGAGACATGTGTAACTTGTTGAAAGCAACACCCAGATGTGGCCAATGTGTTCAGTAGCAACAGCAATTCTCAGTGGCTGATTTGTTAATGTAGTGCCTCATACTGCATTTTCTATATTGACAGGAAGACGGTAGATTTAAAAGAAGTCATAATAATGAAGACATGATAGAAAAAGTCTAATTTGTCTCTCAGGATATAGTCTAATTTTTTTTACTTTACTACTTTTTGTGTCTTGTGGCAGCTTTGATTTGTATTGTGTCATTGATATAGACATGAGACACTTTCCACACATGTAGTAGACAATACTGAATAGGGAACCTTTCCAGATGTGGCCTGAGCTTCCAAAGTTAGTTGACAATTAGCACGACAATGACTCATCCAGGAAGTCACTGAAGATCCAAGGAAAACATCCAAGGAACTTCAGCAGTTCGGCAGTGTAAGGTTGTGGGGATATTTTGCTCCTTCATGGCCAAAGCAACTTAATAATTAAGGGGGAACATGAATTCCACTCTCTACCAGAGGAGAACATCAGGTCATCAGTCTGTCAGTTGAGCTTCAAGCACACCTGGGTTATGCGTAGTCGACCTCTGAACTATCTATTAAGTTGAGGTTTTGACTACGTTTTCACCTGTGATTTCTATATTGGGTAACTGTTTTGCTTTTATTTAAATTACCATTTAAAACTTGTGTTTTTTGTTTGCTCAGGTTGCCTTTGTTTTATATTAGATTTTGTCTTAGTATGAGAAGAAATCATGAGGGGTTTGAATTTGTTTTCACAGCACTATGTACTGTATGCTGCACCCTTTTCCAGCCAACAACCTAGACTCAGCTGCATTTATTTCCTTATGTACTATATAATAAACCAAGCTCTTATATTTTCATCTAAGAGATAGAGTAGCTCATAACTCAGGGTTATGAGCTGTGATAAAGAGTCTGCATCAAAAGGTAAAGAGAACACAGGCTGATAGCTTTTGTCTGCTAACTGAAACCATGACAGGTACAAGGTACAGAAATACTATCTTTAGCTACTCTTTCATGTTTCATACAGCCCCAATGAAAAGAATGGCTGCTTTTAACAGGTTTTTATTCCTGTCACATGTACACCCACAAACTAACACACGTATAATGCTGTCTTAGACATAAGCCAAGGATCCACAGGACTACGATTGGATGTCACACACCAATCCAGAGATGGCAGTAAATCGCCGTGGAGCAGTATTGGTTTTCATTGGCTAGGAAAAACCTCATGTATGCATTTGCGTATGACACGGTAGATATGTTTAAACATACCTTACCGTAAATTATGTACTTTAAATATGAGTTCTTATTCAACAATTAAAAAATACTAATTCATACAATAATATATTAATAAAATAAATAATATAAATAAATAAATAAATAAAATATTATGTATAATAGTATTGAAAATCAGGTAAAATAAAATTATGAGCCAGAGATGCAGTGACAAAATTCCCTCTCAATCACATTCATCTGATACAAAGAGCTTTCTGAATTCTTCCTCTCTCCACTTTTATTGACTTTATCTTTCTGTCTTACTCACTTCAAAAGATTCAGAGACATTTTATTACTTTAAAGAGACCAAAGCTGCAGATCATATACTCTGCAGTAAACATACATAAACATGCATGTAAGCACATCCACACACACACGTCCACTGCAGCTGTGATGCTGTCCCTCCAGAGATGAAGTGTGTCCAATCCTCTCCTTCTATCTAGGTCAGCCTCATACAAAAGTCTGCACACCTCTCTCTCCCTCTCTCTCCATGTCATCTCTCTTTCTTCTCCTTTCTCTATCCCAACATCTTGCTTCATCTATGCCTCTTCTCATTCTTTCTACTCTTTGCTTAGATTATACTTTCCTCTCTATGTTTATTGCTGTGTGTGTGTGTGTGTGTGTGTGTGTCCTTAAAAGCCAACCAACAGTTTGAAAAGAGTTGCATTTCTCCCGTTGCCAGGGGATAAGGTTAAATTTTTAAGGAAGGAAAAATAATTTAAAAATGTGGCAGTATACTTTCCTCATATTCATACGACTCAGAAACTATAAATCACATTAAATAGGTTTTGCTGAAGCCAACTGAAGAGCTTCTGGAAACATTTTAAAAGTATAAAAAGTTCTGTTGATTAAATGGACGGTCCGTACTGTCCAACAGTAGGAAGAGCTTCATTCCAAAACAGAATATCCACCATTAGAAAAATTTACACCTACACTTAAAAAATGACTGCTGGCAAAGAAAATTGACAGTGTTGTGGGTTTCTAGTTATGAGTCATTGTGAAACCTTAGTTTAAAAAAGTTATATCTACAAAGTCATGATTTTGAGATATGAGATCATCAGTCTGTACTGATGAATTTCAGGTGCTTTAATCTACCTCTAAAAAAGTAAGGCCTTTGATTGTAAAAACATCTTTTCTAGAAATACGTGCACAGTTTGTACGAGAATGATAAGTGAAGATGACAGAAGATGTGCAGATGTGACAAAAAACAGGAAGAAAGTCAGTTCTGTTGGAGGGGAAGTGTACAGTAGGCCTACATTTATATAACAAGACATGAAGTCTTGTCTACTGGATTAGTTTTTCTGCCCTATGGGCAAAACAGAGAGAAGTCAAAGGGAGTGATGGTAAATAGGAGCTGATGGAACAACTGGTCACACACACAGTCACTGGTCACACAGGTCACTGCACACACAGCACACAGGCTCACACACACATAACAAGCACAGAAGATTTCACACATACTTGAAAGCATACCTGGTATATATATGTAATGTCTTCAAAGACAGTCTCTATCTAACTGCTGTGGCAGTGTAAATGTTGTATGAATGTGTGCCATACATGAATGTGGATACATTATTTTATACTTCATGTGTAAGTCTGTGTTTGGGTAGATTCTGATGATAAACTTGCTGCTGTATTGTCTGTGGACACTTAAAAGCTATAAAGAATTGCTTAAGCTACAATGAACATGCGTGCATGTGCTGGCTGGAAGGAAAGGCACCTTACACATCTTGACAACTTTTGCAAGACATAGCTATTGTGTACACAAGCTAAAACCTGTGATTTTACAGTCTACACAACTGCACAAGTATGCATCCTGAACATTTCAATCAGTTCACAGGTACTGTATTTTGGAGGGACGTTTAAGTGGAAGGCTAATGCATTTAGGTGGGCAATACAAATGTATTATACATTTGGGACAACACTACCAACACAACAAACACAACTTGCACATGGTAGTGTAATTGTGTGAACTTTTACAAGGGTGTTTTTGTGGATGTCAGTACGATGGTGCTCCAAGAATGAGAGAGCAGTTCAGAGGCTAGGGTCAGACACAGACTGAAGTTAAACACAGATATTAATCTTTGAGCAAACCACAAAGCGCATGGAGACACATGGAGAAAATGTCCTGTACTGTCGTACTACTCAATCCTAAATGATAAGATTATTATTATGCATGCATCAATGTAAATACAGAATTTTATGATCGACATTAAATGTTCAAATATTTATTTGTTGTTGATTAATGTTATCAACGGGACACATACTTTTGGCACAGATGTTTGATGTGTTTCATTCTTTTGTGTCCACATATTTGCAAACTAGATATCTATCTTCTAGGACAAACTCTCATTTGTTTTTAGGATATCCAAAGTAATCCCACAACGCTGATTTTAATTTCATTTTTCAGGGGCTGGAGATCAGTGATATCAGCCTCTTTTCTCTGCCATTTCCTCAACTGCTGTATGTGAGCATGTGTCAAGTTTGATGGGCACACACAGGTGAGATTCTCCATTAGTTTTTAAAAAACCAGTAATAAGCAAATTTATATGGAATCACAACCCTCAACTTTCAACCCGTGGGAAATATATTGTATCTTATTATGATTATAAATTTAGCTTATTCAACTCACTCTAGGTTATAATTCATTAAACTCTAGTCATTTCTTTGGCACATGGGTTGGAGCTTTTTAAGGCTCTCCACTTGTTCTACACCTACCACTGAGAAGCCCTTGAGCAAGGCACTTAGGCACCAACTGTGTGGCAGCTCAGTGGCCATGGGAATGAAAGAAAACAGGGGATTGCCATGTTTTGTCTGGCAAATCGGTCTTGGGTGAATAAATGTTAAAACTAAAACCTCAAATAACATTTTAATCCAATTCTTCACTTGACAAAGATCCATCTCTTGTAAAATGAGCATATTTCAATTAAGGACTGGATTTCCACCAGAGGGCCGTATCATTTCTATCAGACACATTCAACAACCATCATGATGAAATCACTAGAGAGTGAGTGAAGAGGGCTGTTTGGCTAGCAGCCTAGACAGATGGACTAGAACACCAGGCTAGGGCAACAACATGGCCTACAGGCCGATCACACACATAAAACACACACATGCAACACACAGACCACAGGGAGATGGCCAGTCATACCAGCCTCTCTGCCAAGGTCAGTGACCCACTGAGAAAGAGAGACAGATTTTAACGGTGTGTGTTCGCTGTATACCTTTGATGTCACTGTATTCACTGACATAAAAAAAATTTCTGATGACCTCTCCTTTAATTCTCTACCCCAAAATTCACCCTCAAATAAAAGTATAAAAATCTGTTGTTTATAATTATGATAAAAAATATTTCTACCATGTGTAACCTATTTTTTCCTCTATTCCATAAACTGTAGTAATCTGCCATCTACTCTTGAGTAATTAACAAGACTAAAAAGCAGGTAAATGAGAGCAAGCCACTGAGACATGTTGAGAGTTTGACTCATTACTGTTGAAGGAGAGAGCCCTCTGTGTCTGTAGCTAGCATGTCATTAAGACTTGTTGAGGTAATTCCACTCCAATTAGCCTCTCTGTGATATGAGGACCAGTTAAGGAGAGAGTGGTGGAAGATGAAGCCACTTAGAGTCAAAGCCACCCAGTGTGAAGGATCACCTGATCCTTCAAACTGTTCAACTCACGGCTTTTATTAATACAACTGCTACTACAGTACTACAAGAACAACTACTACAGTTGCAAATACTTTTTAATGCTTGTTAAAAATACATTATTAATTTGCACAAGCCTTGCAAAGTTATTACCCAGTGCCTCTACTAAAAATCAACAATCTTTAGGGAGAATAAGCAGAATTTATTTCACATTGCTGAAGTTTTAATCACATACTTATTGGATAGTAGATGTTGTTTAGACTATCATGTACCTAACAATCCAAACCAAATGTTAAAAAAAAACCAAAACATTAATAACAGAGTTTTTTGTTGTACTTGTGTGAAGCATTTTGTCAGATGTAGGGTAATTCTAACAGTATAACAGTTTCATTATTTTGTGTCAAATTCCATGTCATTTGCCAAATTGTGGTTTCATATATTCTTTGTAAAAGGCATGTACCAGTGCCTCTTCTGTCAAATATCTCCACTTAACTCACACACAGGGAGCAGTCAAGTAGCTTAAAGATGATTACAGAGGAAGAAGTAGCCAGTGCAATCACACTTCTGGAAAGCAGTAGAGGCTAGAATGACATTTTAATAAATCACCAACAAAAAGTCACCTGTGTTGCTAATTGAAATCACATGTAAATACAAATACTAAAATGTGCATAGCAAACACAAATACGTGTGCACACATGCCATGAGTTTATATAGACAAGAAGATGTCTTCTCTCCTTGTCCGTATACCTCCCTCCATCCCTCTTTGCCTTTTTGACCCATTAAAATGTCATTTTAACACTGAAAACTGTCTCTCTCTCTTTCTCTCCCTCACTTTGTGTCACTTGTTCACCTTCTTTCTCCAAACATGGTAAACAGAGCAGAGCTGCACCACCCAAGTTCGAGAATGTGTGTGTGTGAGAGAGTGTAGCTGCAAAGTGGTTGATAAACATCTCTGCCTTTCTTTCTTGAACACACTGTAACCAAACCCATCTTCACAGCCCATCTGTCTCGCTTGTGACTACAACCTAAAACTCGAGTGTGAAAGTCATAGAGGGAGGTCATTTCTCATTCTACGTTTATACACTGACTAACAATTTCTAAAATTTGCAGCACACCTCTCGGGCAATTCATCTGACAAATAAACCTGGCTCCATAGGTAAACGACAGTGCTGGGAGAAAATCTGAAAGCAGAGGAAGGCTGAGAATGTTCTGACTTTTATAGTCTGCAGTAATCAGACAACAGAAGGAGAAAAGCATAGCAATAACAGTCTTTGCTGTCATGCAATACAACAACAAAGTATATGGCTACCTGCATAAGGTATGCAGTCTGCACAATGTTATTGAACATTTCATTTTAAAGCCTTAAACACAGATGTGCTGGGATCTTAACTCCAATTACAGGCATGATAGTTATGATAGTTATCCTCCCCTCTCCCCTTTACATTAAGGAGAGGAGTTGTACAGTTTGATGGCCACAGGCAGAAATGATCTCCTGTGACGCTCTGTGGAGCACAGGAGATCAATTCCTGTGGCCATCAAACTGTACAACTCCTCTCCTTAATGTAAAGGGGAGAGGGGAGGATAACTATCATAATC
>JAUMHL010000016.1:9584382-9622448 GCA_032362345.1 Sandelia bainsii | reverse complement strand
GGGGGAGAGAGAGTGAACAGAGGTATCTCATTCAGGTTTGGCATTCAGGTTTAAGAAAATGCATCTACCTTTCCCATTTGTAATAAAATATTATGATCCCTGAACTGAACTAACAAAGTGTAGCATGTATTTCCTCCCTGAGAGAAGAGACTTTCTCACATATTGGTTCCTACCCTTCTTTCCTTTGTAACCAAGGACAAATGAGGTGCATCACTACGGTTACAATATCCATGACAACCTCTCCTGCTGCTATTATTGGGCATGTTGTCAAGGAGACAGAGTGGCACATTATGGGATGCAGACAGAAATAGAAGTCTTGTACTGGAAGCAATACAACAGACCTCTGGTATTGCATAAGAAAGACTTGAGTGAGGGGGTGCCATGCTGAAACTAATACCCAGGCTTGATCACACATAGAATGAAGGGTAAATCTAAAGACCATCATTAAGATTGTGATCCACAGCCATGATGGCCATTTTAGCTAATACTTCATGAAACATTGAATGAGCCTTTAGTTTATTTGCAAATGAATATGGAAAGAAATAATGTTTGTGTGGGTGATCAAACAAAGTCAAATGGGATAAAGCATGACAAAAAGAAAACAAATGATAACTGACTCAATCAAGGGGGAAGATGACACACAGGGTTCCGGGGGAGCTAAATTAAGTGTTTTGCAGGGAATATATAAGAGCCTCCTGTGGCTTAAACTCACACTAAACTTAGTGAGAGGGTTACATCACAGTTTGTAGCGCTGTAATGCAAAGGTAACACTGTAAGATATAAATTACATTAGTGTGAGCTCAATGTTGCAACAACAGAAAGTAACACAGCTTAATTTGACCATGTGCATGAAGTCATTGTCATCGTTTGGTCTAAATGTCCTTAGGGCAAAACAGTCACTGTAGACAAATCACCTAATTTACTAAATTATTAATATAACAAGAATAACAATAAACACTCAAGTTAATCAGTGGAAGTACTATGAATACTAGCAGTCTTTAGGTTTAATTACTGTCTTGCAAACACCACTGCTGTTGGGTCATGATGCAATCCAATTAAGAACTGCCCTAGTGATTGTATGAAGCATTTTATAATTATCCTAAAATACATTATCTTATGATACCACTGTTTCCATATTTTTGGGCACCATGGTGTCAAAGCATGTTGAAATAAATATATATATGTCTTTTTTGGACTTTGTGATTAACTACGTAAAAGTACATCATGATTTTTTGTGGGACTGCACATTTGGCAACTACTGTGTATCATCTAAACCAGCTCAGACTCAGGCTGATGCCTCAGTAATGTTAATCAGCATGGCTGTTGAGCAGAATTTCCCCTTCCCTCCCCACAAGACTTCTTACTTCTTTTAACTTGTATACTTGTTCATACCATACACATACACACAAGAATGTTCAAATAAATTCACACATGTGTACAGAGATAAATGGTTTAACCATATATCTAAGCCTCTTGTTCATCTGCACACTGTTTCCTGTTTGTCTGAAGGTTATAACACTAATTGACCACAGCTGTGGTGGTGGTGAGTAGATTTGTGTGTGTACATGTGTGTCATATCTTTTCATTAACTGTGGTTGTCATTAGTAAGATACAAAATATCCCAACAAGAATAGAAGATCTGAAAATAGGTTCATTTAGGAGGCTAAACTTTTCATGCAAGTATGTGTCTCTGCATGCCAGTGCCTCATACTGTATACAGTTTCAAAACAGCAAACGGAGAAGCATTAAAATACTTCTCATGGTGTTGAAAGAAACTGAGAGACAGTAAGACATGTTACTATTCTCCAGGAGACTGTCCAGTGAAAAACTATTGTTTAGACAAAGTTTTCATCACATTTATGTTACAGACTTACAACAACTGTGCTACCACCTGTCATTGGGGACAATCTGAAAGTCAAAGCATTTTAATACCCGTGTCACAATGTCATTTATGTTCTGACTTATACTGAATTTACTATTTGGTGGTTCTCGCTGGTAATTTCAAAATTTCTAATATGATTTAAAGGCTGGATAACATTAGTAGATTTTTTTCAAAGAGAGCTTTAAGAAATTAAAGAATGTTGTTAATTGTTTAATCATTAATTTGATTATGATCAGTGAGGCTTGATCTGTAAAGCCTTATGTTGGCTATGGTATAAGCAAAATGTAGTATCATTGCTGTCCACACTATATGCCTTCTACAAAATTCAAAGAGACATACAGTAAATGGAGGGAGCGAGAAAGAAGGGGACATTTACTCTTCAACCTGTACTGTACGTATCCATACAAGTGCCAAGTGCATGAAAACAAATGTTATTTCTACAGTCACATGTACAGTTAGCCCAGAGTAACTTTAAAGATAGACAAGGTAAAAACATAAATACATTAAATAAAAAAACAGAACTTTTTCTTAATCTTGTGTTCCTTTGAATGTTTTCTTTTCATGTGAGAGCAAACACTAATTAACCCCAATATAATATAATAATATAATAAATAATACACCAGCTAATACACCACACAGGACATGCTGATAGGTGAACTGGAACATTGCAGAATCTACATAAATAACAAGCAATTTGAAAGCCACGGTACAGCACAAACTTTAAAGAATTAGTAAATGTGACAAAATCATTCTTAGAAAGAATGGAAGAAAAAAAAGAAGCAGTGACAGATGTTACTTGGCCTCAGGGGGATTAGTGTCCTCCTCACACTAATACACTGGCACACATCTGCACACTGACACTGACACACACACACACACAAACCAACCCTGTCTCCCAAAAATTACGTTCGTCAACTAAACTGCAATCCAGATTACGTTTTCCTAGAGAATGTATTTGCGACCTGATTATGTTTTTCTACCGAAAGTAATTGTCACATTGTACTAAAACGTATTTTTGTGAATGAATGAATGACTCGCTACATTTATTAATGCACAAAGATTTGCAAGGCGGTAGATGGGGAGGATGGCGGGCGTATACTGTGCACGACTGACATGCAGGGGACCGGAGTTTGAAACCAAAGTCCCCCGTGAGGTTGGGTTTAGGCAAGAAAAGCACTGAGGTTAGGGTTAGAAAAAAGTGTTTTGCTTTCATTTTTAATGCAGACATTGTGTGTGTGAAGCAACTGTGTGAAATGACATTCTTGTCCATTAACCAGCCCACAGCCTTTCACTGACACTAACCCACTGCTGTGATGTCTGATTCAGACCATAAAACACTTCGCTACACTCACATATCTGGATGTTGAAATGTAACGGCGGATATTTTAGCCGACAGAAAACCAGATGCAGATCGGATATTTTGGCGGACAAAAATACATTAACTGTGAACATATGATCATTACCTTCACAGAAAACGTAATCGGGTCGCAATTACGTTCTCTACAAAAACGCAATCAGGATTGCAGTTTAGTTGTATATGAACGTAATTTTTAGGAGACAGGGCTGCAGAAACATATAAATGCACACAAATTGTACAGAAATACATAATTGTATTGATTTATAAAAAAGACACCCTGTGCTAAGTGGCCAGGTTTACATAATTGTTTTGGCAAGAAGCAGTCAGAAAGTCACGGTTCTGAAGCAACACATGTATTTGGTTTAAAACATATTTTTGGTTTAATTTATATTAGATTATAGTAGATTTAGTTAATTATACTAGATGGCACAAAATCAACATAATTACCCAATCAAAACAACTCAATTCAGTCCACCAAAAGAGTTCACAATTGTTTGATCAAAACAGCTATTTTCACCTTAGCCTAAATGTTCTTTTGTCCACAAGAAAACAAAGATTTTCCTTCAATCAAATCAACTCACATGGCCTTATGATGCAACTCAAGAGTCCTCCATTTTCTTCAGATATTAGTCAAAGGCCTATGCTTTCTTTCTCCCCACTTAATTTTTAATTTTTTCTTTCTCCCTCCTGCTCTCATCTGCACAGTCTTTGTCACTCGTTCCACTCCACCCTTCTTGTCTTTCACCTTCATGAACCAGTCACAGTGTCATACAGCATTTGCCATTCGAGCCTCTTAGATACACGGCAGTAAATCACACACACACACACACACACAACGGAACCAGCTGGAAATGTGCAAATGACAAGTGGCACACAAATGCTAACTACCAGAAAAATCTGCTAATGAAACGTTTCATCATCACCCACACACCTAATAACATGAGTGAGTCAAGATAATACATCCAAAAAGGAAACTCAGGTGTGAGACCACAGAAACCAAGAAAGTCTGTCTTCCAGGACTGGAAAATAATAGCCAATAGTCAATGCTCCAAGAAATTACATAAACCAGCAACTACCAGGAACAAACAGCAGAAAACATATTCAACTGTAAAGCAGTCACATATTTACTCACCAGATTGGAGTTGGTAGCATTTGAGTCATCCTCAGGGAAGGGGATGTAGACGGCTAAGGCCACACAGTTGGCGAAAATAGTCATCAGGATGATGATCTCAAATGGTCTGAGAGAGGGTTAAGGAATGTACATACAGGAACAGAATAGAGAGTGTAGAGACAGTAGAAATCCCCCCATGTCAGTTTGGTTTTCTCTTAACTAACTAACGACTGGTCAGTATAACATTCAGTGTTACTGAGTCTCATTCGATTTAGACTGCACTTAGGTCTGTGTAACAATATACCATGATACCTTAATGGATTTAACTTGACATTTAACTATAATCATGTGGTGTCTCATAATCAGTTATTGCACGAGACAAATTGCGAAGCCAAGACTGTAAACCTGTACTCTTTTCAAATGTGGTGTTTGATAATTGGTGTCCTGTCTCTGCTTGAGTCAGTCCTGACAGAACATAATTACTCTCAGGTTCCAGACCAGGTCTGGCTGTCCTCAGGTCCCATTTGGATGGTTTCCAGTGATTTCTGATTTCCTTCCCAATAAAAAAGGCTTCATATAAGGCATATTATTTTAACAAAGAGATATTTTTAAACAGGCTAATACGTCCTTACACAGGCAAGGCTATATATACAGCACAGACTGTATATACACATAGAGTGCAAGACCAGCATACACAATAAGAGAGATCAAAGCTATTGAGTTTGCCTTGTTGTTAACAATGAGACATATTGGGTCACTTAAGAACTTCTTTTTGCGTGCAGGGGGATTACAGAGACAGTGCATGCCCTAATATGGGTGCAGCGAGGAGCAGGCCTGTCGCGTGGAAGACGGGATGTGGACAAAGAAAGAGTCAGAGCAAGATGGAATGAGAGAGAAGAGAAACACAGAGGGTTTTTATTTGGAGCGGTCCTTGAGAGGGGAGTGACCTCATTATTTTTGGCCTAAGAGACAGAGAGGGAGAGATACAAAGTGAGAGAGAGTTGCGGAGTGGTGAGAGAGAGTGGGTGAGGGAGAGAATGTGAAGAAGAGATAGAGGAGGTCTGGTTTTCATCAACACAATTACTAAGTGCCACTGCTGTCACCTCCCTTCACCTTTCTTGCTCTCCCTCTGCTCTCTTCATCCATTCTCTCCTTCACTTTCTTCCTTCTATCTTGACAACATGTCAAATTAGTTTCGACTCAAGACCTTGTTGTATAACATAAGCAGAAGTGCCAGAACCTCAAATCCAGAACACAAACTACAAGCAAACAAATGTACACTTTTTGTATTCACTGCCATTCATGTTCAACACACTGCATCACACCATCAATACAGGCATTTCAGCCTGGAGAACTATGTTAAATCATTTGCTGCACTTAATTTGACTTTGCTGGATTTTCCCTCCAACAAAAGTGTCAATTTTCATGCAGCTGGGAAGCCAGTGAGGGATTCTGCCCTGGCTGCTACGTTATAAAAACTGGTCAGTTGTGGTACATGTGCAGAGGATACCCAGAGACCCTGGGTGTGACTTGAAACTTAATACATACTTAAATCCATAATCCATGATGTAACTACTGTAGTGTGAAAAAGTTTGAACTGAACAACGGAGGAATGTTGACAAATAAATAATTTCATTTTACAATCTTGTACCTATAATCACATTAGCAATCTTGAACTGATCTTTTATTCATTTCAGCACTTTTAACTACTTTTTTTAGAACTACTGACAGAGGAAGAGCAAGAGGGAAAAAAATCGCTTTTTTTGGTGGAGCTAATAGTTTGTTTATGTTTGGATTAAGGAATGACTCTTGAACATTATCGGCCACAAGATCATTCAGCCTGGGACCAAAATGCATCGAAAATAATCGCTCACCCTTGTACAGGAGGCTCATTAAAACACACTCCAGGCATGCAGAGACCCACATAAAAACATGCCTGTGACTCATTCTGGGTTCCTGACCCATAATTTTAAAAACCCTTGAGGTCTGCTTCCATTAACATGACAATAAATCTACTGCCTGCTGTGCTGGTAAAAGCAAAACAACATTTCAAGGAAATTCTAAGTTTCTAAGAATTAAACCAAGTACTAACTCAAATGATAATGCAATATATATGTATCAGCATAGATGCAAATATGCATCTATAATAGCAAGAAATATTAACACAAAGGAAGATAACTGGAAGAACTGACTCTGACAACCATAAAAAACAGCAATAAATAGTTAACTCAGCAGGTTTCACAGCTGAAATGAAGTATTCACCAGGGTGACTCTGTCTGCAGCATTTTGGAATTCAACATATACATTCAGCATTTTAACAGGCTGACCATATACGCTTACGACAAACTGTCACATTGGGATTGCATCCACATACACAACAGGTCACTGTTATTTTCTGAGATTCTCCGCATTCAGCAGCTGGTTCATATAAACACCACATGCAGCTCACAATAAACAGATAATCTTGTATCCTGACAAACCCAAATAAGAAACCTGGGATATACTGATATTATCTGGGCTAGCAAGCTCAACACTGTGTTACGCTGAGAATATTTACTGATTGAGCTGTCACTGTATACAAACAGCATTACACCTTGTGTGACCTGATATAGTATATAAGCTGTTACATAGCAGTCAGTGTGTGTGTGTATTTGTGTGTATTTAAATACACTAAATGACACCTTTTTGAAACTACCACTTAGTATGATTTCATATAGAGAATATGGTAGTTAGACACATGACCCCGCTCTCTGCTTGTCTCTCATGCTGACCTTGCAGTGTACAGGTAATGCTGAAATGCTATAATTACACTGCATGTGAGAGTGTTTCAGATCTTTATCACCTATGTGTAAGTATGTTTGTGCTCTTCAAGTGTGTTTATATGTGTTCTCAAATCTAAGTGTGTGTTTTATGTGTATGTGTGAGCTCAGACAGGCCCCTTCCGACCTGTTGAGAGCAGTAGCTGTTGTCATAGTAACAGAGGAGAAAAAGAGGAAGATTTTGGATCTGCCATCTCTAAAGACAGAGGCACTCAGAATAGAGGATAAACTCAGGCACACACATATACAGTATATGAAGGCTATAGAATGCAAACAAGTGATGGATGCAAAACTACATACATGCACAGAACAAATGCACACAGTGCACAAAGTCACCCGCATACTAATGTTCAAACACATGCTGCATTTAAACTGGCCCACTCTGCAGCTATGAAGGACATCCCAAAGTAAAGGGGTTAAATAGGTAAGCATGCAAACTGACAAATTCTATTTCTCATTTTCCCTTTGAGTCCCTTCTTTCCTCTCTGTCATCCCTTCTTTCCTTCAGAGCTGTTTAAATGAATGATGTTGGGAACTGCAGGTTATGATCTGAACACAGTCGCTGGCTGAGACTCTTACAATGACCCTGAGGGTTTATGCATACTGTTTTTTTATCATTTCACCTTTTTCAGCATTATCACAGCTGGACAGTACAATTTAACGTAGGTTACTACTACTGAAGACTATTGATAATTATAAATACACACGGTGCCCAGCAGGAAGACTGTTTGTATTCATTGTTTTACTACACACAGGGAGATTGCACACACTTAAAAGAGGGCTGTTCCCATGGGAAATTTGGAGCCTATAAGATTTTCACAAAGAATTATTCCATTATTTATCACTGGAAATTTTAAAAAAAATGTTTATTTTAATAGAGTGAAAATCTAATAGAAAATATTTTCAATCTATTTTACTATTTTAGTATTTAGAATACTAATAGGATAGAACATTGTTATGTAAATCACTAAAAGCCCAATCAAAAATCACTTTTTAGGTTTGAAAAATGGGTTCAAACCTATTTTCCTTTGGTATTATTGTGACTTGTGCAGTGGAAGAACAGTCATGGAACTTCTAGTATGCTTGTGGGAGAGAATCTTTCATAGCACTTTTGCTCATTATAATCTAGAAAATTATCAACTCCGATTTATTCTAATTTGATAATTCCCTAATGCAACTCTCTTCAAACACACAAACACACAAGTCATCTTCTCTTTCTTCACCAATTCATGCTGCCTTCTCTCCTCTCCCTCGTGATCACCCCTCCTCTTAATCATTAATTGCCCTCCCCTTGCTCTGTCATTTTAATTGTTTGTCTTTCCCATCCTCTCCTCAATGCCTCCCTCCCTCCTACCTTAGCTACTTTACTCCATCATCTGTACTTTCGACATCTGTGTCCTGCCCATGTCCCCGCCCTTCTCATTTCTCTGAACCCTTCTTTTCCATCCCCTCTCAGGACGCTGTGTGACTGTACTCTTGCTGAGTTGATGCTCATGTGGACCCTTTGCTATTATAGATCACTTTGACTGTGAAACTGTCCATGTCTTTCTCTCTCCCTTTCTCCTTTCATCTCACCCTAAGGGAAAACCAAGTCATTATGTTCAGCAGCTTAAAAAAGAAAAACATCAACTCCTGAGGAGAGGAACGATAAAATAGAAGGTTGGTGGAGGAACAGCAAGAATAGAGAGACTTAGAAATAGATTAGGAAATAGAGGGAGGCAGAGATGGATAATAAATGGTTGGTGAGACTCTAAGGTGAAGCAAGGAGAAAGCAAAAGAGGCATAGAGGCATGGAGAGAAAAGGAGTACAGTTAGAAAGAGTGAGTGAAAAGAAATATTATGTAGTGAGATGTGAAGAAGGAATGAAAATGACACTATTTGTTTTATCCAACTGTGAGAAAAAACAGAGAAAGGAGAGAAAGGATAAAAACAAGAGAGTGGAGAGCAACAAATCACACTAAGTGAGACACAGGAAAGAAGAGAGGATGATTAAGAAAGAAAGACAAGAAGGGGTATTCAAAAAGTGATACTAAGCAAAAGATGAAGTGCAATGCATTCTTAACTTGTTTGCATCTCTATTCCTTATATCCTCCTTTGAACTTGTCACAGTTTTCTTCTACCTGCATCTATCTGCAATGTGATATTGTCTTTAGAGTGAAAAGTGCAACATGTTGCATGTTATTTCTCATTACAAACACTTTAAAAACAAACCTCCACTCATGGCTAATTAAAGGATACTTCCACTCTACAATGCTGATGCAGGCCCTGCGGATGGGGTTCTTGAGCGTGAGACAGAGTAGTGCCCGTGGTGGCCTTGTGGCTGTCGTTGTTGTCTGTTTCTTGGGCTTAGAGCTATAGTGTTGTCTCTTTCTTTGTGTGGAGCTGGCTGTGGAGATGGGCCCGCTAACCCCTGACCCAAGCCCCGCCCCTCCACCTGATGTGGCATTGCCCATCATCTTAGCCTGCCGTGCAGCGTCTATGGCCGCCTGCCAGCTCAGTGCCGCCCCCGGTGTAGGGATGTGCTCCGGAGCCAGGCCCACCACACCCACACCGTGGTTGACCCCGCCCCCTCCTCCACCATGGCTACCACTGCCACTGTGCTCATTGGTCAGGCCGGCGGGAGGAGGCCGAGGCAGGGATGGAGGGGGAGAGTAATCGGAGCCTGCAGTGGAGAGAAGAGTAGCAGAAGGAGGAGAAATAAATTAGCAAACCACACAAGTTAACTGTCAACTCTTAAATCACTTTGTTCAGTGAGTACGTGATTCACTTGTTGATTTAATACATCGCACATGTTTCCTTAAATTTGCTACAGTGTTTCATTTTCTACAGTCTGGTAGCTGACTTTAGAGGTTTCAACTCTTCGAATTGTTGACATATCAGTTAGTGAGCCCTGTATATTTTTACATACTGAAGGCTCTCCCTGAGGAATAGACTGATGACTAATATGCTCCCATCTGTCAAGCAACTACAACAGAGCTAACTGTATGCTGCTGAGTTCCTCTGCATATTGTGTAGGTTATACTGTCCATTTACTTTATGTCAACACACACAACGCTAATCATCAGACCAGCAAATACTGGCTAGTGAAGTGAATATTCTCTGCGCTATAAATAAGAAAGTTACATTTTATAAAACAGTTAACTCATCATTGTTATTTTATTAGTAGCCTGAAGTCTTACAGGTGTTTAGCATAGTACTATTAATAGTGGTGCAAGAGTGAAAGACTTCATATTCAGTTGGAGGAAAATACATCGTGTGTCCAGATTACGGAAAAGACTGTAGATTAATGTATGCAGTGGAATGAAAGACAAGAAGAACAAGAAATGAAGGACAGAATTACAATAATCTCAGTAAGATTACATAGTTGTATCATCCAGATAAATTGTAGGAATAAGACTAAGTGAGTAAAAGTCAGAGAGCACGGATTAACCATACTGTATGCTTAGTCAGATTAAAGATAGTTATAATATCCTCTCAGCCTCCTTTTCCTTCTGACATGTGAAGGATTCCACAAATGCTCTCACTGTGCACAAGAAGGTACTGTCTGTGAAATAATTTGTTTTCTGGTTGAAGACAATAGAGACTTGTGTCAAAAATTGTTATTAATACAAAACCTAATCAGGCGGGCACAAATGAACGTAAGATGTGTCTGACAATGGAAAATACTGCATTGCATCAGAGAAACTACAGTACATTTGGGGTTTATTTAACTAAACTACAAGCTGTGTGAAGTATAGTGTAACAAACACAGTGAGTGTATAAATAATGTACTGACTCATGGCACTGTAAAATATACACTAAGGGTAAATGCTACAGTGTAATGACTCAATGCATTTTTTAGCACATGCATCCCCCAGTGGAAACAGAAACATCAGTCTTGACAGTGGTAGTTTCATGCACACAGTATTTTCATCAGTGCTTTAAGTAACGTATCAATATGCTGATCTCTAAAAATCTAGATATCACATTTGACCAAAGGTAAGAGAGCTCAGAGCACCAGAGCTACACGTTTCTACACTCCCCCTCCATAATGACCTGAGGGAACATAATATCAGATCCTGCCTAATATATCTACCTTCACATGTTTATAATCATATAGTCATACTGTCACATGTATTGTATTGCATACATGTATATATTATTGCATATCTACTAAGAAAAATTGTGTGATAGACAGAAGGTGCAAACATGTTGGATGCAGCCATATTTAAATGAGAGTTCTGCTGCTTCATAGTCTGATTAGGTCAAGAAACTGTCCAAGGTGCTGGTACAGTAGTTCTCAGAAAGTGTTTAACAAATCACTTGGAAAATACAATCAATTAAGTTTTAGTATTTACTAATTAAAAATTGCATTAGCTACATTAATAATTTAGACCTACTTTACCTTCTGTTAGATATCCCTACTCCATTAATGTGCTTTACAACACTTTCAAATTCACCACTACCAAACATCGGATCTTCTATATTTAATGTAATATGCAGTTGTAAAAGAATATTTATTTTGATTAAAAAACTATATCACCAAATACCAATTCTCAACAACAGTCCTGAAAATTGTTAAAAATGTGACTTAAAAGTACATAAATGCTATTAGCAAAATGCACTTACACAACAAAATGTAGTTCTTAAACATTTTGTTTACAAATGATATTTTGAGTTATTATAGTAGGAAAGGTGTTATTCATAGCATTAAAAATGCAAATGTGACTGTGAGTCAGAACCAAGCTAAAGCAGTAAAATGTAACTGAGCCATGATTAATTTAGTTATTTACTCCAGTGCTTTTCAAGTATAATCCATAAAAATGATGTGAGAACAGCCTCAGTAAAACCACAATGTATTTATTTTTAGCATTTTTAGCAAAGAAATAAACTTTTCACAAATTTGGTTTCAGACAGCTTAAGGATGTTTCTATAATGCCTAACAGCCATCACAAAAATAATTTACTTAAATAATTAACTTAAGTTTCTCTTAACTTTCCCATTAAGTGCTGAATGGAATCTACGAATCTGAGGCCAACTTCACCGTCATGTGAACTAGCTAGAGGTATAAAGTATATAAAATACTTGAGTAAAGTAAACCAAAGATGCACTTAAGTACAGTACATGACTACATATGTACTTTGATAACGCTAGTTACGTTTTGCATTTGACAAACTGAGAATAAATTACTAGATGTGCCAGCAGTTAGCTAGCTCACCTGGGGAACATGATCCACCGCTCCAGAAGAGAAGCAAAAATAGTGATACAACAAACTAAACAACAACAACAACAAAAGAAGAAGCAAAAAAACAGCAAACAGAAACACAGGACAGGACAAAATTGTTAAATTAGTTAAGAAAGAGTTAAAAGAACTGGAGCTGGCTTGAGTCGGTCTAGTCTTACCTGATGTGATCTGTGATCTGTGATGCAACATTCAAATCTAAATTGTAGGCTATTGTACAAATGTAATTATAACCAGCTCCTAACATTGACTATTCTGAATGAAAGGCCACGACGCTTCTAACTTTACGCACCTCTGCAGCCAGACAGGAGTCTGCTTGCTTTTACTGTCAGGGCACCTTGACCTGTCTGGGGGACTAATTTTCAATAAATTGAATTTCAGTTTTATTTTTAATCCTATATCCGACTCTTGAAATTACACTCAGCATCTTTTATAGACTTTTATATCGTAATTTGTCTTATTGATGTTGCAGTTTACTGATTTTATTCATGTAATATATTTTTCTGTTTAATTTCATGTGCCTTTTAATGTTTGCTCGGATAAGTGCTGTATAAATAAACTTCATTATTTTTATTATACCTACAATAAAACTGTTGTGCCCTTAAGTTAATCTTACAACTAGTGCACAGACTAAACAACACAAGATATGTCTGCATTTGTTTAGGAGCTGTGTGCTTTGAATAGAGCACTAATGCCCAAGGATTTCTTCTTTACAGTCACCAGCAATGAAGTCACTTGGTATCAGATGCAGCTGTGCCTTATGGGCATTAACACTGTGGTTTCAATTTGGAGCGTCTCATTACGTGGATGGATCTGGATTTTCTTCATTTTCTCTAAACTTCAGTGCTGGTTTTAGAGGATTTCTGTGATTTTCAAAAAAGGAAAACCAAGACATCATTCACAAACTTGACTTTTAGCATAGCTGTGCAGCCTACACACATACATACAAGCAGGAAAAGACACATTCAGACTCAGCTTATTGATGATCTATAATAAAAAAAATTCCTCCACTATCATCTCCAGTGTGAGTTAATATCTGCTACCCGACTGCTGTTGCACATCATCATCTATCTTTTTTGGTTACAATCTCTCTCTCTCTCACACACACACACACACACACACACACAATCACTTTCAGCATATTTTACTGCTGTGTTATCAGTTTATTTTACACATACACATGTATATTTGTGAGTTGCATTAACAAATGTGTGAGGGTTAGATGAGAGTCAGACATGAATAATACTGAACTCACTAATCTGCCTGTCTGACAGCATGTCTCTGTGTGTGTGTTTGTCCTGTGACATGTATACTGTGTGAACAGTTTTGTGTGTGTTGTATGATGGCCTGTGTGCTGATGTCACTGAGTATAATTCTATTAGGTGCACTTTATTCTGCTGGAGGGGGAAAAAAACAGCAACTTGTGAAAATGTGATTCTGGCTGAAGGGGAAAGGGAGAAGGGATGGATCAATGGATGGAGGAAGAAATGGAAAACAGGACAAAGAAGACTGGATGCAGGAAGTAGGGAGGTGCTATTTTGTACAAGGAAGGAGAGGGATGATGAGAGGATAGAGAGACAAATGGGATAAAGAAGGGGAAAACAAGCATAGACATGGAAAAGAGGAGGGAAATGGAAGAGGAGATTAAAATCTAGGAGGAACAGAAAAAAGAAAGGAAGAAGTAAGATAAGGGAAAATGGGTGATGCGCTAGAGTGCTTAACCATAAGTGACTTAATCCAATAATTTACCCATCCATCATACGGCTATGCAACCAAAACTATTTAACACCACTTCACTTTTATAATGTTACCAATGCAGTCAATATTGTTAAGACACAATGCTTAAGTCATTAAATATTACAGTCAAAGAAAATGTAACCAATATGATAGTTCTACTTTAAGTGCTGTACAAATACTGTCAAATAGTAACATATAGTAATCCCTTGTACATTTTTATACAGTTTCCTGTGACATTTGTGCGTTTCACTTTGTACTGTTTAATATTTCTAATATTATTGCTTTTTTTAAATGTGATCACATTACATAGTGCTATAACCTCTATATGAATTCAGCCATTTTATTATTCAGTTTATTATTTACACCTGTGCTTTTCCTGCTTTGACAAGTCTTTAAGGTCTCTTTTCAGGACTGTATAAGTGTGTTAAAGAAAGGTTGACAGTTAGCTCCTGGTTACTTTGTTGTACCTGTTAGGATAAGACAATTTACATCTTTATCATTCTAATTAGTAGACATGACTTCACCTGAGTAGGGGTCTAATCAGCCAGCATCAACACTTATGTGGGTGTGCTTAGGCTTTTAAAGTCCGTGGTATTCCATGCAATATGTCTGCAGTGCACATATAGATTATTAGACATTCAATGTGTATAATAAACTAAAACAGAGTTTTCTATTAATTAAGTGTCTTCATTACAAATAAGTGAAATGTTGGCAGCTAATGCTGGCATAACAAATAATAAAATACATCAATACATCAGTTCCTGTACTAAAGGCACCATAACTGAACTTGAAATACACCTAACTGAGCTGTAAGTCAGTGTGAACTGAACTGCAGACTGTAATGAGCTGTGATGCGAACAGGAATCAGTGGAGCTTTTAGCTACTTAATGATAAAGACTGGCGAGAGATGCTATCACTGCAACTCTGAGCTCCGCTCAAAAATGTCATTGCTACACACCATGCATACACAACCGTAAACACAAATTGTCTAATATTTCCAACAAAATGCAGTTCAATTTCCAGCAGCAACAACTGCATCATTGGACAAGAAAAAATCCTCCACACTCTCAGAATCTTAAATTGCTCTGCTCCATTAATTGGCTCAAAAGAAGGAGATCCAATCAGATTATCCCACCCTAAATCTCTCTCATGCCACCTCCTCTGTTCATCCTTTTCTCTTTTTATTCAATCGTGTCTGTCTCATCTCTCTCTCCCTCTGTCTGCTTTTCTTTCTCCTCTGCTTGTTTCCTACAGGGATCAGTTTGGGTGGACAGTGATGATGCAATTATCTGTCCGCTAACTGATGATGACACCTGAGCAGTCGCACACACACAAAAACATCGTACAGCAGCCGAAATTCTAATCTAAAAAGAAAATTAACTTACTTCTTATCTATCTTATGATCACAAAATACACACACTAATGCCACACACACAACAGTACAGTCATCATTTGAGCTGAATTGTCATTTCTTTTGAAACATGAGCCCCTTTTACAACTGTACACTGTTAGTTGTGGATTTTCTCTATCCTTCTCTTTCCCCTCGCCAAATCTCTCGTCAACCTCTCTCTCCCTCCTTCCGTTCCATCTCTTCCTCTCTCCCCTTCGTACATCTCTTCCCTCTTAATGCCTCCATACGTGTAACATGCCATCACACCCTCCCTCCTCACACCACCTCTTCTCCCCCTTCGTCTCCCTCTTTTCTCCCTAATCTATATAGCTGTCACTCTCTCCATTGACTCTCCAGCAGTGGACAAGTTCATTTTCAGCTACGTACCCTTCCCGCTTTCCTCCATCAATCTGTTCCTCTTTATCTCTCAATTTTTCTCTATCTCTCTTGCTTCGCTGCCTCTCACTCTTTCTTTCATCACTTCCCTCTCTGTCATTTTCAAATAGCTGACAATTATTCTCTCTCTTTTGCTCTCAACCATACATATAGCTGAAAGAGCGGGAAGAGTGTTGCTTCATCACTGACTTAACATTCAACATATAATGGCATAATAGAGATGAAATTATGGTTTATTGTTTTAATCAAAAAGTGATTGCCACTATTTCCATGTTTTTCAGGGCTCATATGACATCTCATCATACTTAACCCTCATTCTCATTGTCACCATAAGTACTGGTTGTAAACCTTCTACTATTTTTAGCCCTTTTATGTGTCATCCATTCTCTCACACTCACACACATGCATAAGAGATAATTATAAACCCAATACACGGCTATATATTTGTGTGTGGGTGTGTGTGAGAGTGCACAACATGAGTGTCTCTCATTTGTCTCTCTCTCTTGCTCCGTCCATACGTGTGCATTATCTGGCCGAGTAAGCAAACCACCCAGACACACCTGCTCCTCTCGACATGCGTACTCGTTCCCACATGCAGCCACGCATACACCTGCTCCCTTTGAAAGACAAGACACACACACACCTGCTCCCCTTGATCTATAACCCCCAACAGATGATTACAGTACGTGCTGACAGAGGCGCACATGCACACATGCACACAAAAACGCATAGAGCGTGAGTGAGACATGCATGCAATTTATAAGAAAAACACATGAAGCGGCAAATAGTGTGATCGGACCAAAGATGCTTGCTAAGCAAACATGACAGCCAAACAAATTGAAAACGTATAGTACTGTAGAGAGTATGCACTATTAATGGACAAAAGGACAGCCCATTGTCAGGGGAAATTCCTGCTCATAAACTGTACATTGAAAACAAAGTGCTTCTCATTTATCTGAATACTACAGAGAAGTAAACACACCTCTGCCTGCTACAGTTGAGGTTGTTTGTCCCATTTTTCCCTCTCAACAGAAAAGGTATGAGAACAGGGGGTGTACTGTTTTGTGATAAATTAGGTCTTTATACGGTTACAACAAACTAGCTCCAGGTATTTGTGGTGCTCTGTACTCTTTCTGTTTTCCTGCAAGTGTCTCCTTGCTGTTGTTTTATTTTTCACTATGACCATTGCTATAAAAACTCCTTCATATATGTATTTGTAACTAACATACTATCTTAAATGAAAAATGAAGTGAAGCTTATTTAAAAAATCCCTCAATGGCAGTTTTTCACATAAATGCTCCAGCTTCAGGAAATTAATCAAGACACCTCCCATGGACTATAAAATGTAGCCAATTGTCATTTATCCTTATTTAAGTGACAATTACAACAAAGACATATTACACTAAATCCTCAGAGAGAGAACTTTGAGCTATAGATAAGACTGCATGGTTTTAAGCTGTTCAATACTTACTTAATACTCCAGTCAAGTCAGCCCTTGACTGGATAGCTGTAGTATTAGCCAAATCCAACAAGGTCTTTTTATTTTTTCATGACGTGAAATGTGAATTTCCAACAAATTATTTTTCTTGCTCAGTGTTAGTTCTTAAACCAAATTAAACATTAAATTGTCATTCTGAAGTTTCAATTTCATTTACAATCTACATTAAATTACATTAAAATACAGTTGAGATCAACAGACTTTTTAGTACTGGATTTCCAATCCTGTCTCTTGAAAGTAACTAATTTGTTTTGCCAGTGATATTTTAAGCAAAACATACTGACAGTATTTTATATATATTTATATTTTCAGTAAGTTATACAGAGGTGGATGGGGTGTTTGTTGGGCATATGAAGCACCTTACTGTCATACTGGAGACCAGGATGTACATTAAGAGTCCTGCATAAGAGCGCTTTGGTTAATGATTGGGAACGATCATGGTTTTGGTGAGTATTAATGAAGTAAACAGGCTCTGTGTCATTCTTCTAATCTCAAGATGATATTGCATAAGATGACTGCACCAATATTTTGCTGATTTCAGTTCTTCAGTTCATCGGCATCCCCTCTTGAAACATATGGGAGCTGTGATAGACAGGAAGAATGAATGCGGGGGTGAAGTGTGTGTGAGAGAGAGACAGATTGAAATGAAGAAGAGAAAACAAAGACAAAGATAAAAGTCAGAGCAAGCTTGAGGAGGAGGAAAGAAGAACAAAAAGTAAAAGAGATAGGGGTTTTATGAAATAGAAGAAGAAGGAGGAGAAGCAGGAGGAGGAGGAAGGCTTGTTCATGCTGCGCCTCCATGACGACCTTGCACACACACATAATCACACACACACACACACACACACAGTGCAAGCAGCAGATATTAATAACTCCTTATTAATATTCATCTGCAGTGGAGTGATGTGAGGTCAGAGTAACCCAGATACAAACTGTCTTTTTACCTGTTTCACTTTATGCATTGTACCTTACATCATAATCTTTATGATCTCTGTCTTTGCATTGAACATATTAGCCATTTAGGTGACACACCAATTAGCTGTAATTGAAAAAGTATAAGCAGCTCTTGTTTCTGCTTTGTGAGAGCACCCTGAGCTATTAAGATTGTGGTCAAAGGCAAAAATTTTGATAACACCTACAGCAAGTCCCTAAATCCTCCAGACTTTAGGGAAATTGTGTATGTGATTACTGTATTTTTGCTGTTTGAGATGTAAACTTTGTTTCTCTCTTCCTTTTCCCTATCTTTTTGCCAACCTTCACATCACCTTACTTTTTCTTTCTTTCTTGTCTTTATCGTTTTGCCCTTCTCACTCTCCCTCTCACACCTGCCCTTTACATCAGTAAGGGCTACATTGGGTTCCTTAAATGTACTATACGGCATTCATAAAACATTTTTATCCAAATGACCTTCCTGTAAAGTAATTGTATACATTTTCTGTGTGTGTTTTCCAACTGAATGCAACTCCCAACCTTGGCAAGGTCATGACAAAGCAAGGCCCACTAGGCCACACATGACCACCTGTACAGTGCATCAAACAGTGTCTGGATACACATGTGAGAAGTTTTAGCCTCCGTCAATGTTTTCTAGGTGAGAGAGTTGTTTTTACACAAGACACTATGGTAAGATGCAGACAATTAAGACAAATCAGGAGCACACGTGATTCCTAGCTTTCTTTGAATGTCTCTAAATTGTCCTTATAAACTATGAACATATGGTAACACAGGAACAATCAAGTAAATATTGCACATGTACTTCGTGTATGTATCATTCAGTAATATATTTCACATTTCCACTGCACAAGAAGATACAATTTCTGCTTTTTTATATTTTCCACATTTACACATATGAAGACAGTCCAGTGTCCTGTCAGCGTTCTGTGCTGGGTTTGATTTCTGTCTCCATTGCAGTACACTACACACTACAAGCAACCATATGACAGAAGCATCCTTGTACGAGAAAGTATTCGCTGCTACTTGTTTTTGCTTTGATTGCTGCATTATTGCTTTTGCATTGATTGTACATCCAGCCTTTGAAAATATCACCGATCAGAATCTAAACACTGATTAATGATTTGGCTGCTAGTGCTGCCATGTTGGCAGCAAACCAAACCATCATTTGCACACTCAGTCGCCAGTCGCTCACTTCCTTAGTCATTTTCTAAACCTACCCTTAGATGGTAAAATATGGAAAAATCAAGCATGAAACTTTTCTAATGTCTCAGTTATGCTAGCTGATTCTGGCATTCCTGCTGAAACGACAAAGGCACATGGCTGAATCTAGCCACCGCTGTCGTACAGTATTTGAACTAACTCTGAGCTCATTTAATATCCATATAAGAAAAGAAAATCTGTTGTTTATATGCTATGCTATAAACAACTATATGCTATAGACAATCTGAATACACTCTGTGTGTGTTGTCTATAGGCTACATAGAATGCAGCCTTTTAAGAACTTTTACACACTGCAATTTCTGTAAAGAGTCACTTTGCCAATAAACAGATGACTTGTGTCTAAAATCCAGAGAGTTCATATTCACTAAATTTAATATTTTGCCACAGTTAAGTGACTGTTCATCTATTGGAACTTTGTTACAAATAATGAAAGAAAGATAAGAAAGAAATAAGCAATAATGTGCTGTAGAACTGTTCGAAATAGAAGATACGTTTGTTTCGTTGCTTTGCTGCTCTCTTGGCTAGTTTACAGTCCTTGCCAAGTGTACCAGCAGGACTCACTGACCTCGCTCTTTTAAAAAGACTGCAGCCGTGGACAAAGCTTATTGCTTCTAACTGTTACAGCTGCTACAGGGTCAATAAGAGGTTAAAGTGGAATATAAAGGACAGGACTTGTAACTCTTTAAAAATGCTTCAATAGACAAGGAAAATGTGCATGGAGAAAGCAGAGAGTAACACTCCTCTGTTGCCCTTGAGCAAGGAATGTAACCCTAATTTGCTCCACTGGGATCATCCAGCATCCAGCAGTAGGAAACTGTGGTTAAACTGGGCAGCCGCCAGGAGAGTGTGTATGTGTGGAAAGCTATTAATGTGAAGCAGAGCATTTATGAATAAATAGTAAACATTCTTAAAACTACTTTCCCTATACAACATGAGATTTAACCCAGTGTTCTCAAAATAAAAAAACAACAATTGTATTTAAATATTTTAATCAGTTTAATTTTAATTTCAGAGAGACGAGTCTTTTTGTGTTAAGACTGAAAAGCCCCAGATAATAGCAAAGCAATTTGTTGAGTTTGAACAGTGATTTTGCTGATTTTCATTCTAAGAAATGATGTCCTTATGCTGCTGGTGTCCTGATATTCCTCTGATCACTGCTGAAATAGGAGTACTCTTTACTCACTACTCTGTACTATGAGACAAAAAATAAACAACATGCTATAGCCTATACACATAAGTCAGATACTTATGGGGAACTGCTGCTTTGCTGCCTTAACTGTTGATAGATGGCAAAATGGAAGTGTTTATAATGGTATTTCAAAGGGAGATCTATATTTGTTTGGATAAAAAAAAAGAAATTCAAACATGACAGTAGTCTGATAAACAAAATAGGGGTATTTTTTAAATTTTCTAAGCCTCCTATGGGAAACTTTGTTTTTGTTAGCTCACTCAAAACAAGTCAAAAAATCTATATTTTGTTTTTATCTACAGAGGAACAAATTAATATTTCACAGCATCACATTGAGTCTGCTATTTTTAGTTTTCTCTTTAATTATTTTATTTTAATTATATATTTACACAAAAAAAACAATGTGTGTATAATTTCACTGATCTAGTTTGGGACATATTTGAGTCCCTCTGGCAGGCTCTCGCTGACTTTAAAAAAACCAGACTGTTGACTCCTGAACAGACTCCACAGGGAGGAGTCGAAACACACAGCCACTTGTTTAAAATTACACCCTTGATAAATTATTCTTAACAGAAGCTATTTTTATGTGAAATGGAACCAATGTATGTACTGACATAACATGCAGAAAATACTTTTATTATTATTATTATTATTATTATTCTAAATTGTCATTCTTATATATGCTCTGAATTTCAAGCAAAATTAAAAACTAAATTTTAGAAATGATTCTGCAGTTGCACTAAATGATCCTTGTGAGCAGTGAATTTCTGGTGTGTTGTTATTACATTGTGACTTTGGGCAATTACTTAACTCACAAATGTCACAATGTCTTGATGTGAAATGTCAAAAGGAAAGGACATGACAATTTGTGACACTGCAAAATACGATAAGTAAAAGTTGACAAATAAAGATGACTTTATAAGTATTATTATGGTCTTAGCTATTGCTAAGATCTGACTATCCCTTATTGCCTTGCAGTGCATATTCACACAACACACAACAAGAGTCACCATTAATCAGATTCTCATCTGATCACGCCACACAGTCATTCAGTCTTTACCCTTTAGTTGTATTACGCAGAGACCAATCATTAATCAAGTCAACATTCTGAGGTGAGTATCCACAAAACCCGAAAAAATTTAATTCGTTGAATTGCATTCTCCTTGCATGTTTCACGCTTCTATTCCTCACATTTTATCACAGTTTTATTAATTTCTGAATCTTCAAAATGGGATCAAAATTGATCCTCACACAACAAAGAATACAAAGAATTCTTTAGTATGTGTGAAGTTTTATAAAAGCCAGAATAATATCTTATATAGCTTATGGGTTTTTATCCTAGTCATGTTTATACTCATGCTCTGTGTGAGTAATTCATGATGTACTGATGTTGTGACTTTACCTCTGTGGTGCCATAACTGTTCTTCCTGAATACACACACTGTAAATCATACACATGTGTTGCTAAATGGTTAGTAACTTTGGACCACTACTAGAATACTTAAGAAAACACTATAGAATTAGTCTTGAAACACTTGTCACTATCAGCATACAGTATCCGCCACAAACAGAGATGACCCTGAAACTGTAAATGAAACTACAATTAACCACTATTAAGAATCCTAAAAAATATCCTAATAAAACTTGAATCTACTGATTAGAGGGGTGCTGAGGTGATGCCACTTTACTGTTGAGTCAATAAGTGGCCTCACAGAAGGAACAGAGACATTGTGCAGCATGTGTGTGTGTGTGTCTGTGTGTGTGATCTCAGAGAAGCAGATATACAGACCTGGAGAGAAGTTGTGTGTGAAATACGACACATCAGGGAGCCATCAAAGGAAGCACATGTGTGGTAATGTCTTTGTCTGTTTCAAAGCGAAGACGACACACAATGACTCTGCTCTGTACAATCCTCCAAGTGCATCTGTGCTTAGAACAGTAAGAAGTGTGTGCACGACTCTGGGTACACCTGTGATTAACTGACGAGACTACAAAGCAATAAAACGCTAATGAATGTGTTCTCAGAGTTTAGCTCGATAGTCTGGCATCGTCACAGCCTCAGAGGGAGTGTTGGGTTTATGACTCAGGCCCTGCCCCCCCCTGCACATCCCCCAACGGTGACAGTGGGTATTTCTAAAGCATACATCTGTAATACCTACTGTATGATCAAATAGACAATAGCAGAAAATGTAATTGGATCCCTTGATTCACCAGATACACTTGTTAGGTCTGTCTGGATGAAATGTAGATGGTATTTTAATAGATGTA
The DNA here is from genome assembly GCA_032362345.1 of Sandelia bainsii. Classification (NCBI taxonomy): domain Eukaryota; kingdom Metazoa; phylum Chordata; class Actinopteri; order Anabantiformes; family Anabantidae; genus Sandelia; species Sandelia bainsii. The sequence goes on along the minus strand of JAUMHL010000016.1, from coordinate 9,599,409 downwards.
CATCGAAAAAGCTTTCCAACTTCAGACCTGCCATGGCTTACGTTAAGATGCTGGGACAAATTGTAATGTCCCTGGACCCCTTGTTGAAAGTCATTCCTTGTACTGTTCAATCATCTTTGCACTGTTTCTAACTAAAAGCCATAAACTGTTTTAAAGATCTCACACTGGAATTGAACAGCGGATGTGATGGTCCCAGTATACAGTAGGGCTATGTTATATGTCACAACAAGAAACCCTGCTGCTGGATGATAACCGTAACTAGTAGGTTTCTGTTAATCCTGTGGTTAAACTATTTCTCCATCACGCTGTCTGTGGCCTGGTTGTTCATATGACTTGGTTCAACAGTGAAAGACAAAGCATTTTTAGTCCAGACACCACAGCCACTCAAGGAAGGAACTATCTTGCTTTACATTGCATACTTTCAATTAGCACAGTGTTTACATATTTACTCTGCGCTTTCTGTGACACACAGTAGCATACATGTCAGTTCTTCACAGCCAGACGCACAGCAAAAAGACGTTTAAATGCACACTTAAACACACTCTCTTATAACAGAAATTGTTACACTTAGTGGCAGCTGAGTGAATGCTGCAGATGAATACAAAAGCACCAAGCAGCGTTGTTACAAAAACAGGCATATTTATGGAGAGGATATGAAAAAGCTTTGTAGTATACATAGCATTTTAATACGTTATTTTTAAAGCAGAAAAAAAGTCTTCATTGATGTCTTAATGTTTCTTTCTGAGAGCTGAATATGTAATTTAGTCTGTTGTTATCAGAGATCTTTACTGTATATCGATCATTGTGCCACAACAACAACAGCATCACTTCCATCAGTGTCTACAATCAATGAAAAGTCAAAAAGGCTCATTATGATGTAAACCAATGTAGTGGAAAAAAATCTGCCTTTTAAATATCATAAGTGTTTTATTTTTCATTAGCTGCATTTCACCAATGATCAATGTGCCGTTCCACAAATCCTTACAAAGTAGAGCAGACATATGACAAATCTCATGTGAAATTCCTCAACACAGATTAACAAATAATGTTTGACTGACAAATACAAAGCATCTAATAGGGTTTTTGCAGATTTATAGTTCAGAGGCTTAGTGGCTGCTGGGTTTACAGCTCAGCCCCTCCCCACTCTTTATACCCTCACCCTACTGGGACATGTGGGGCCTGGGCAACAGAAGAAGAACTCAAACACCCCTTTGATGAGGGTTTGGCTGTGGACAGTGTGTGTATGTGTGTGTTTACAGATATAAATACATCAGAAAGCTCTGAAGTGAAGCACAAAGGGCACTCGCTGCGACACAAACGCGTACCACCCACATTTATATTCACACAGATTATTAGAGAAAATGACACAGCAAAATATATGATGATTAGAAGGATTATTGATGAGGAGAGGAGGTTAGGAAAGACAGGAGAGGAAAGGACAGGAGAGGATAGGAGGACATATGTTGAGTGGGTGGACATGCAGGGAAGGCAGGGAAGGGGGTACAACTGGCAAAAATCACACACACAAACACACACACACACACATACACACATGCAAGTGTCTCTGCCATCTGCACAGTTAACTACCTTGCCAGTCGTGCCTTCCAACAAAAAACTCACTAACCCTTTTTCTCTGTTTCCCCATCCCCTTGACTCCCTCTTCCTCTTTTTGCCGTGCACTCATATGTCTCTCTGCGTCTTGTCTCTTGTAAAAATGACTGAGAAGCACTCATGTGTGTCTGCATGTGCATTGTGTATGGTATGCAGGACAATCCGTCTGTGTTTGCATGCATACTCGAGAGTGCGTGTGTTGCTCCTTAGTGTGCAGGGACCTCTCACGGCGACCATGAGCTAATGAGCTCCATTTAAATCCAGCCCCTCTGATCCTTCCTCTCGCCCAGTTTCTCTGCCCCTGGGGCTCTTCCCTGTTCTGGCCTGGAATCTTTTGGCGCGGCAGCGGCCATTTTGGCTCATTAGGAACAAGCTGCTGAACCAACACGCATGTCTCACTGAATCAGTATCATACTAATGGATGACTGGTGTACTGATGTGTGTTTGAATGGGTGTTCAAGCGCATGACTAAATATTTGTGTGTAATGTGTGTGCATGTAAAGGTATTCACGATTCTGTGTGTATTTGTGTCTCCTTCGTGTGTGTGTCTGTGAGGCATCACTAGCTTACGGATGAGTCATCCTCAAGCACTCCATTAGCATCATCTTTCTTATGTTGCACGTCTAACTTTCCCTTTTTGCGTTCCCTGACTGTCTTTCTTCATTTCATGTCACACTATTGTTGTCGCAGTTTCTTACTTTTTGAACACAGTAGCACCAAACTGCCCCCACCCCCACTTGGTGCAATCAGAGTTCAGTGGCTGGCTACTTTTATACGCATTTTACATGGTAGTAACTTTGCTTTAAAACACATGCTGTATTTTCAGGACCACACACACATGCACAGATAGGACACATAAAAGCATTTATCATTTTTAACAATAACTGACTGACAGCTCTCTGCCACTTAAAGAAATAGTTTGTAAAATATGGTTATCTGCATTCCTGCCAAGAGTTATACAAGAACCTTTGCTCAGCATAGGGTGAAACAGCTAGCCTGGCTCTTCAAAAGGATAAAACAGTAAACCTAGCTGCATCTAATGTTTCAAGATTGTGGGATTTAAAGGAGGTTGTGTTAGTGTAAGGTTGCTAGGCAACCTGTTGAGATCTTCTAGCTCATCATCTACTTCTTCCTGCTTCCACAATGGATGTATTAAGAAGAACTGGATACTGGACTCAAACAGTGGTATGCAGTGCAGTTTCTCAGGGGTAGGGGCTTAAATAGAAAACAGTATGCAGCTATTTTGGTGAAGGATTAATGTGACAGTGGAAATGAACTTTGCCGCTTACTTAAAATCAGTTGATCACTTTGGAATAATGTATTTCAAATATGGCGATGGATGGTAAATACAAGATTAGCAAGAATGCTTTTGGGTTAGGGCTATGTAAAAACGAATATTTGCACAGATATTAGTGTAAAAGACTAATCTAAACTTTAATGTGGATATTGTTTTTTCTGTGTAATATAGAGTTTATGAGGAGGTGTTTTTCACCTGAAGCCTCGGGCTTCATTTGAAGACAGTAAACATTTTCACACAATTGTTTGTTGTGGGAAGTAGATAAAATGTTGAAAAATAATTCTTGGTCTAATAATTAATGTAGTGTGACATCACTGCAGCAAAAATCTGAAATCAACTATTTGCTTATACCTTAAAGAAAAATAACCCACTCTACACATTGCCACTAGCTAAATTTAGCTAAACTCTCAACTAATCATAGCCTATAGGTTACTATTTGCCAAATAAATGTATTTATGTTACTTAATTATGTACTTTACATAACTAAACTAAATGAAACTGAACACAGACCACGCACAAAACATCATCAGCTTTTGCCTGTTTCTAGGACGGTGTCATACGCAATCACACAGTACAGTTTGTGATGAGCAGATCATATTGGTATGAAAAGAGTCTCTCTGGAGCACTTTCAACACACACAGAGTTGAGGGACAAGGCAAACTACCCCCTGCCTGAAGGCGTGTGTGCGTCCCTGTGCATACACGTTTTCATGGCATTCTAGGGCAAAAGAAGAAAACCACAAAGTGTCTGTATGAGTTGTGTATATGTGTGTGGCTAAATGGTTTGGAGGTTTGATGTTTCAATAAACAAGTGACTTCTCATTTACCGCTCATGTGCAAGGTTTGTAAGACACAGACACAGACACACACACACACACAGAAAGAACAATTGTACCTCATGACTGCCAGTACTTCTGACTCATAAAGCTATTAGATAGCTGGCCACGAACAGACTTCTTTCTCTCCTGCATTCCTCCTTTCATATCCAAAGGCTCCCATTGTAAACATTTAGACTGAAGCGCCATCAGCTCAGCCATCTCACACATGCTCACTTCACTTTGTATGTGTGTGTTTAAAGTTTATACTACTCTCCGCGTTTGTGTTTTATGTTCTTTCTACTTTGAGATTTGGTACTGTTTAAATACTGGAGAAATTGATAAAACACACACACACACATGCTGAAGCGTTTCCCAAAGGCATTCCTTGACTAAAGTGGTAATAATACGGCTGTGCTGCATTTCCACTGGAATTCGACACTTCCAGTTGGAAAAATCTGGAATACTGGGAAACCATGTGGCATTTTGAACTAGAAGCTTTCCCAGAATGAGAGGGTGGGAGGGAGAGAGAAATCAGGGAAAACCACAGACTACTGTGAATACTAATGGTTACAGGAGGGAAAAAAAGAAAAGAGAGGAGAAAGAAGAAAACTTCATTTAGTTGATGAGACAAAATCCGCTCAGTAGAACTAATTAAAACAAAATTGAGAGCAATGATTCATTGAACATAAAAGCACATAAAAGAAGAAAGTATAAAGCTTCTTGTATATCCATAAACCTAGATTGAACCATTAAATTTTTTAACAGCATAATAACCTTTCTATTCAAGATATGTTTTTTCTCTGTTCAAGGACTACAATCTACGATTGGTCAGTTTGACCTCTGTGTGCAACAGTTTATCTGCTCTGTCTGGTTTTGTGCAAAAGTTGTAGTACATCGAGTGCTTTTTGTGGAAGACATAAGCTTGCTCAGCATCATCTTGATGGTATTTTAAAGGAGTCAATGCAGCATACACAGAGGTCAACCTTCCCAAATCTTGTCGCTGCAGCAAGCTGATCGAAGAGCTTATGAGCCAGAAAAGTTTGGGAATTATTCCAAGGCTTTTAAGAAAGGTTCAGAAAGCCCAGAGCAGGAAACTATTTCTGAAAGCATCCTCTCTCTCTCTCTCTCTCCCACTATCCATGTGTGTCTATGTGTGTAGTCACTTTCATTACTTACCAGCATATCACACTAAACCTCAACACCCACTGTGACCTCTGACCTCTAAATCTAAGCATTCTCTCCTCGGAGCAAAACAGGTAAGGTTTAAGACCTTATACAGAAAACCCAACAGTCCCTCTTGAGCAAGCACTAGGTGACAATGGAGAGGAAAAAGTCCCTTTAATGGAAGAAACCTGCAGCAGAACCAGGCTCAGAGTGGGTGGCCATCTGCCTCAATCGGTTCAGGTTGCAACATGAATTATCCATACAGGTGAGACATTAAAAGAAAAACCTATATAGATAACAGAAGATGAAACATAACAAATGTCCATCAGATGCTGTCACGTAGCTGAGGATACAAATCACCAAATCAAATGACTTGAGACAAACTTGCCAGTCAGTCTCTCAATCTTGTATATAGGGGATTTTTAACTAGTTTGTTGGACCAGGTCAGTTTCCCTTGTAAAGTAGTCCATACTGGGTGATTCTGCAAGTCATGTCCCATGACAGTGCTGCAAGTGTTTAAGCTGCCTACCCTTAACCATTCCAAAAACATTGTTTAAAGGTAAAAGTAGTAGTTAAAAGCCCTTTTAATTACACAAAAGTCATATACTAACTCTTTTTCTATGTGACATACGTGGTAGTCTAAATATAGTATATGGTACCACCGCATATTATGTTAAAAAGGGCATAATTTCCCAACTTTAAACCAGCCCTGTCTCCTAAAAATTACGTTCGTATAGGACAAAACTGCAACACCGATTACGTTTTGATACAGGACGTATTTACGACCCGATTACGTTTTGTGTTAACGTAATGATCATATGTTCACAGTTAACGTAAATGACAAGTCGCAAATACGTTGATACTGAACATATTAATGAAATGTTCACAGGTAACATTAATAAATGTAGCGCGTCATTCGTTCATTCACAAAAATACGTTTCAGTACAACGTGACAATTATGTTCTACAAAAACGTAATAGGGTCGCAAATACGTCCTGTAACAAAACGTAATCGGGAATGCAGTTTCATCCTATACGAACGTAATTTTTAGGAGACAGGGTTGCTTTAAACAGTGTAATACTAAGTTAATACATTTTGTCCTGCTCCTAACTACTGGCTGTACCTCTTATCAGTTTAATAATTAGCTTTGTAGCGGTGAGTTATTGATAATTTGTTGGGTGTGATTCAGCGTGATTCACCAATTTAAACCATTACAGCAAATAAAGGCATGATAGAGTGAAAGGGACACCAGGGGAAAGATAAAGCACAGACAGGCAGAAACAGAGACAAACGAACAAATTGGATAAAGAACAAGTGGAAGAGCAACAGAGAGGCAGAAAGACCGAAAAGAGAGACTAAGTTTAGCTCTCCCCTGAGGACTCCTCTCAGGTTTCTCTGCTCTTTATATTGTCCTCTTCTCCTCCTCTTTCTTCCTCACCTCCTCCTTTTTTCAATCCATCACAAAATAATTAACTTGCTATAAGTGAAATTAATTCCACTAATTGGGTTTAAAGGTATTTTTGGATACTGGCAGAGAGAAGGGTGAGGAGAGAGAGGAAGTATGAGTATGAGAGGTGTGTGATTGTATAGGACAGCCAATCATGTCACAGCAGGGAGGATGTCACCTCGCCAGGCAGGAAGTGAACTTGGTGAACTAGCTGACAGAATGAGGAGAAACTAACAAGTTGGATGGAAGGGTGCATCAGTGAACCATCACTAGTTTTCATTTTTCTTTGATAAACGTGTTTGCTTCTTATTTCTGTCCTTTTCGCTGCTTTTAGACATTATTTTTTCCCACTACATGTCATTTTACTGTATGTGACTGTGATTGTGTGTGATTCTTTTTGCTGTTAATTTGCAGGAAGGTGCATGTCTTTGAGTATCCAAGGTCTTACAGAGGCTTTCATTTTGAGATGATCCTTCAGTGAATAAGAAGAGAAATGACAGAAACAGGCTTTTCAAGTGCTTTCAAAGCTAATGTGAAAAGCAAACTGACTGAAATAGCATCTTAAGTCGTCCACACACATATTTTTATCTTATCTTTGCTTTCATATTTGTCATTTTATTGATGCATTAAAATGCAAAATGGGAACACAAGCACAGCAGATCATCCTAAAGAGACCAATCACACAGACAATACTTGACTGCAAAGGCATACGATCCTGGTAAGTAAAATGGCATCATGCATTCCACTCGTTATTTAGCTTTAAAATGTTCAGCATTTACCTCATCTCCACAACAACCTACATATAATGCCTGTTAATATAATGTAGATGAATACCAGATATGTCTAGTGCGTCCACTAACTGCACCACAAAACCAGCACGCCAAAATCTCCCAGGTCTGAATGGGTGTAACTGTGAATGTGAAGCAGTAAAATAGACCCGTGTTCAAAATTCAATAAAAGTGCTCGAGTTAAAAAACAAAAAAATCTTACTCGCTTCCTCATCATAATCCAGTGTCCTGTGACTACCTGGATACATGTGTCTGACCCTTTCCCCCTGAAACCAGTAGAAATATGGTAGTCAGTAATCTATTAAAATGGAAACCATGTAAATATTTGATTGGCACTGAAATGCAATGAGCTACCAGATGATGCTGTATTATTTGTGGACCCCCCACTGTGCCAATGCAATAGTGTAATTAAAATGAATGAAGGTGCTACATTGTTTGACCTTGTCCAAATACTGATCAAAACACAACAACTATGACTAAAATACCTGCATGTTAGGAAATAAAAGGTTTGTTTCTTCCAAGACTCAAGCATTAAATGTGACTGAGGAATTCCAAAAGTGTCCACCTGCTTCACTGTCCAGGCAACACTGTAAACATGTTCTTTGACAAGCATCCAAACATCACTTGCTAGCTCAGTTGGTATTGTGTTGTTCTAATTTAATGTTTTGTATTTTGTTTCTCTTGGTGACAAGATTCTGCAGGCTGATAGACCTTATTCAAGGGTACAAGAGGGAGACTGAGAACTTTGCCGGCATAATTTCACCTACTTTACACACACATGGTCACTTTCCATTCTTGTCATCCTGGTACTCATTTTGTTTCTCAGCTTTAGATCTAATTCCACTCCTTCAGTCCAATGTTTTTTAAACTGATGTTTCCCTTTAGCCTTTCTACTCTTTGAAGCTCTCTCTCTCTCTCTCTCTCTCTCTCTCTGCCTCTCTCTGTCTGATTCAGTGCAACATATGCTGCCACTTCCCTCACACACAGAGACTAATTACAGGAGGAGGAGAAAGGAGGAAAAAAATAAGAGAGAGCCAGTCTGGGTGAGCATGAGGGGGTGACAGAAAGGGCAGGGAAAGAGAGAGAGAGAGAGGGGCGAGGGGTCCTTGGGGTGAATTATTCATCTTACGCCATGACACCTGAGGGCAATCTACCTCTCTGTGAGTCACCAAGTTAAAGAGAGAAAGAGAATAGATTGTGTGAGTCAGACCTGCCCAAGAGGATTCTAACACCTGCATGTGTATGTGTGTGTGTGTGACCTGCAGTGTATTGTCCCCTAAGCCGATCATGTGCCACCTACATATGGAGACCATCTCAAGTGTAACCTGTGACTGTCACTCACGCATACACACCTGAGTACACACATATTCACAAATTAGTAATAAGATGGGTCACTGCAGCACACAGAGTAAATCTTAGTCATGCAGAGCCACAGGCGCAAGCAGAGCTAGCATTAACCAGCAGGGAATAAATATACACACACACAAACACACTCAAACAACATGCACATGCACAGACACACAAACAGCACTCATGTTCTCAGACTCTACACATACACATGTCACCTTTTTATTAGCTGCTATTAAATTAATCATCTTTTTTGCATGTCAAACAGCACAATCTGCTGTCTCCACATCAGCTCTCAGGCCACTCTAACTGTTGACTTGCTCACCGACATCCATCAGCATCATAAACACAAACGCATTTCTCACATCCCAAGGTTTGATGCTACTGAGCAAAAGCACAAAAAAGGAACTCCAATGGTGATAAAACCATTGGACTTCATTTGACGTATTTAATTGATGCTCCTGTCCAAAATAAATAGTGATTAAATTAAATTGTGATTATACTGAGTGTCAGTGTCTTGCTGATAGACAGGTTAGCATGTTGCACAGCAGTTGATGGACACATTAGCTGATGTTGGGATTGAAGCTGTCAGTGAAGGGGAGAGAAGAATTTAATTACATTATTTAGTTACAAACAAGTTTTGAAACACACACACACACAGATATTAGAGACAAACACTAAATGCGGTGTCTTGCTGAGAGGCTGAAAAAAGACGAGAAGCTGTTTGATGTCTCTGTTTGTCTTTTGGCTTCTTTATATGCGTTCCACTTTCCTTGGCACTGAGCTCGACTTCCTACTGAAATTAACCAGGCAGCCCAAAAATAATCCACTGCTACAGAGGAAGAGAAAGATGGGAGAGAGGAGAGGGGGGGAAGGGAGAGAAAACAGAGTGATGAAAGAGCAGTGTGAAGAAAAGGAAGGGGAAGACTAACAGCAACACAGAAAGTAATAAAGATATAAAGATATACATTGATTGAAAGGTGCAGAAGAAAGAAAAGACATGTATTGACAGATTGTAATACTGTATATTCTGCCATTTGAAATATCTGTATTAATACGTATCTAGAAGACATTTTGTAGTCAAATATTAATTCCAAATGAGGTATTCTGTCTTTTAAAGATGAGGGTCAGCAATCTAAGACTGGTAGTCACATGGTAGTCTACGAGAAAATGGTGTCTGAGTTGGTGCATCAAATGGAAGATCAGATATCTTTGTGTTAAGAACAGTGTTCTTTCACTGTTAACAATGACATCCCACTCCTGACGTGTGGTCATGAGTTTTGGGTTGGGTGACTGAAAATTTATACAAGCAGCTGAAATGTTTGTCTTCACATGGTGTCTGAGCTCACCCATAGGGACAGGTTGAGGACCTCTGCCATCCAGTAGAGATTCACAGTGGAAAATTTGCTCCTCCTTGTTTCAAAGAGCCAGTTGAGGTGGCCCAGACATTGGTTGCTGTCTTCTGTAATCTATTTAGGCCAGGTTCAACTCGGAGGTCACCTCACAAGGAACACTGTGAACATGCTGTGGGTAATGTATATCTTATGTAGTCTGGGACCTGGGAAGGTCTTAGGACCTCTCAGGAAAGGCTGAAGGACATGGCTTTAGAGAAGGTTGTGAGCATGTGCGGCTACTGTCTTTTGGCTGCTGCTCCTCCTACCCAGACTCAGATAAGCAGCAGAAAATGGAAACTTTGATTATTCTGATTGTTCAATTATTACATAAAGAATGCAAGTGGGGTCTGTACTATCCGTCAAAAGGCTGAATATGGAGCACTGAATATTCTCACGGGGACATGGGGACACTGACTTGCAGAAATCATGAAGAAATTATAAAAAAAAACATATGAACACCACACTGCCAAAAAATGTGTCCAAAAAATTGGATTACAAGCACCAGATTTCATTTATGGTTTCTCTGTCCCAAATCGAAAATGAAAAAATGGAGATTACACACCCTCACACACACTTTTTTAGGTGAATTGCACAGAACTGAATGTCACCTTGAGGAACATGTAGGCCAGCTGTAGTGATTTGTAATGCATGGCTAGGTCTGCCTGCATGACCACTTTCTATTAGCCCACTGCAAATGACATCCACTCTTGCTTAATAATGTATTCAGTACACACACACACACACACACACACACACCAACATGTACTGTTTACATAAAGTTAACCTTTATGTAAGTGCGTAATGTCACATTCTGTATACAAAAAGCCAAATTATGCACTTAAACATTAATACACAGAAAGCATGTAAAGTACACATGAACACATCCACACAGTCATATTGTTCAGGGGCAATCAAACAGTTACAAACAGAGTTTTCACATAATTAATGGATTAATCAAGGAGTAATGAATGTGGAGTGGCTCCACATGGTGCTGATTAACACAGATGATCGAGGGACATGGGGAAAACTCTGCATCTATCCTTCGTTAATACTACAGTGGTAGCCAGAGGAGAAGCCTCCATATTTCGTACCTATAGTGTAGCTGGGTGATTGACAGTGTGATTGAGTATATGTATGTCTGTATTTGTGCTACTATAAATGGTAACTTTGTCACAAAGAAAGATCAAGTAAATTGTCTTCTGGCTTCTTTCACTTTTCTTGAATAAGGTGACAACATGTGTGTGCCAGTGTAATGACAATGACTTTCTCTTCCCAATTAGGGCTTTAATATATCAACTAGATGTTATGGTGTTTCTCTCTCACCTCTCTTTTAAGGAATGAGAGAGAAAAACAAGTAACTCTACACACATGCACAGGACTTCAACTATACTGCTATCCTGCAACTATAACTACTGTATACTTATACATATAGATACATGATATCAATAAACTGACTTGGACATTCATATAGTATGTGCAGATGGGTAATTATATCATTATAATTATATAATTATTGTATTGTATAATAATTATTGTAATTATTATACTTTGTGTATTACAGTGATGGAGTCCTTTAAATTCCCAAAAGCTATTTATAAATTATGACCAAAAACTGAAAACTAATCTAATAAAGTAGCTCTACTTAAATGAATTAGAATAAATCAACATCCCAACATTTTAATCATTCAGATTTTTTTTTTCTACTTTGTGAATGTTTCACTTAAATAAACACTTTTCCTTCCCTCTCAGGCTACTTTTATTTCATTTATCTATTTATTTGCTTTATTTATTTAAGCAGGCGAGGCAGTTATGAGAAAATTCAAATTTACTACCATTGCACAGCTGCTCAAACTGATCCCAGGAGGGAGCGACACGACTGGGGGAAGCTACTTGTGTGTATGTTTGTGTGTATGCATAGGGATTAGAAAGCAGTGGACAGTAGGAAGCAGTGAGACCAGTTTTTCTACCATATTGTGCCTCCTTCCTTCCCTCTGGTGATGCATCTTTATGTCTGGTTATTTCTGATACAACATAAAACCGTAATCAAAGTCCAAATTGACTCGAATTGACTTCAGTAAAGAACATTAACCAAATCTGCATAAAATGTTTGACTAGCCTTGTGTTCAAAGTTGGCCAGGCAGCAAAAAAATACACGACAAAGAAATGTGCAGCATGTGGACCTGACTGTGTAAACATCCATACAAGAGGAGGAAATAGAAAACATGACAGTTAGGAGGATGAAGCTCAAGAGGAAGGAGATGAAAGGAGAGTGTCATAAAATACAGCGGGACAGACATCTAGAGTGCACCAGATGCCCTTCCTTTGTCTATTTGACAGTAAAGAGTTTAGATGTAATACAGCTGTCTATACTGAGACTGACGAGTCCTCTGCTGCATGGAGCAGAACGGAGCATCATGGTATGGCTCGACCCTACGCACAGCATGAACAAAGTTACATTACAGTTCTGCTAATTAATAACAGAAAGTTTCACTCAAAGCCAAGACACAAACCCAATAAAAAAGAAAAATGGAAAAACACGTGTAGTCCACCATCAGCTCACTGTGGCCATGGAAAGCACTGCACTCTATCTCTCCACATAATGAATACTGTGGTGTAGCTCGGCTCAGGAACTACAGAAGGCAGCACAGCGTCAGTGGAAAACAACAGAGCAGATCCGCCTGCCTTCCCTCTATCTGTCTTATTGCACTTTTATAAGAGCAATTATCATTTCCAGGCCCTGACCTGTCCTCCCCGACAAGACTGCAGTGCCTTGACTCAGCCCTGGAAATTACTGCTGCCACTGACCATGAAAAGTCTTTGTCCAAATCACAGAGCCTGATATTACAGTTTAGTGTTTAGTCTGCTAAATCTGACTTTGACTCTGACCTCTGTTTACAGATATTTGTTATCACTGGATGAGAGCTCCAGTATGTTCAGAATGTGGGGAATTACGTGGCATATTGGGTCTGAATGTTAATCAAAAGACAAAGAACACTGACTCTGTTGTGGGCAGTGTGATGTGTTTGTTTTTATGTGTTTCTCTTCTGACTCATTCACCTGCCTCCAGTGCTCTATGTGAGCACTGCTTTTTCTGTCCAAGCATTCTACACCTCCTGTTCACATCTATTCAAGTGGTACAGCAGTGTCATTATCAAGTCCTTCTACTCTTGAATGCCCAAATGTGTGGCAGTCCGTTTCACACATCCACATGCCACCGTCCTACCCCCCTTGCACCTTTATTTTCTCCTTCCTCTTAGTCTTCTTTTCCTTTTCCAGTGTCCTCTCAGAGCCCTCACTTTCTTCATCTTGCCACTTCAGCCACCGCTGTGCTGTCCATGTTTCTTTCCAGCACTGTCTAATGCACTGTCATGTTCCAATAAATGCTTTGTCTGTGTCAGTGTGAGTATTTGCAGTTGTAGGAAGCTTGGGTGATTAACTCTGATAGCCACCAGATGCACAACTTAGAGGTAAAGTCACACACAGTTTGGATGTACACACAAACACACACAAACTTACAAGACAGATACAGACAGCAGAGTAGCATAAAGACTCACAAATAGCCCAAAAAGGGAGTGACACATAAAGAAGACACAGAGTGAGCGCTGAATGGTTTAGTATGTATGGAGAGTTTGTGTAGAGTGCTGTAGATTCTCCTTTTCATCCTTTGCTTGACTTTTGGAGAACAAACAACACACAAGTGAGGGCAGATTACTGTCACGCTTCTCCAAAATGGCTGTGATGTGACCTCAGATCAAAGCTTTGATTGGCCAGATGCCGCAGATGGTGTTTCCTCTCCGGTATTTGTGCATATGTGTGTTAGAAAGAGAGGGAAAGAGGGGGAAAAGAAAGAGACTGTAATGCTGAAACTCAATTACCTTAACATAATGCACCATGTATGGACCAATATGACCATATTTAAAATATATGCATGTGTGCCTGCCTGCATGTGTGTCTGTGGGTGTGTGTATTCATTGGAAGCCCTCTATCAGTCAGGCCTATCAGATTGGGCATTTGGCTGATGTCGCTGGTCTGAAGTGCCAAACTCCAAAACCCTGGGCTTGCTCTCAACAACTAGAAAAATCACAAAAACGGATATATGTTCTTCTTTTGTAGTTTCTTTTGGTTGTAGTTAACATAGAAAAGAAGACTATATTTAAGCAACAGTGGAATATTTCCAGCAGGAATAGATTAATAAACAGAATAAGGGCTGATGTCACTATTAACGGCTGAATGCTGGAATGTACGTCAATCAAATTTAGACAGCTATAGTCTAAAGCTGGAGCAATTTATTTAATTTAAGACAGTGTTTACAACATGGTTCAGGGCCTTGTGTGCTTATTTCTAGCAGGTCCTCCACATGTTAAAAATACTAGTAAATTAGCTTTGACCAGCAACTTGAGTTCATGAGTTGGTTCCAAAACTGTTCCATTAGTATAACTGCAATTTGCATATAGGTCTACCAGGCAATTTTCTAATATTTGCTTCTTCTATATAGATGTAGATTTTTTAAACCATTGGAGATTATTATGAGAACTAATATTTACTTCTTTGTGGGCAAAGTGGTTGTCAAATATTACTGTGAGAAGGGGACATACTTGCTGATCAACAGTGAACAGAATTTCCTTTCATGGCCTGGTCCTCCTCAGTGCAGCACACTAGTTGCAGCTTATCACAAATTATGTGCTTGTTTTTAATGAAGCTGACTCTTACAGTGAAAGTCAGCCATATTTAGACATGCTCAATTTAAGAACCCGTGGTGAGAATGCCTCAAAGACCAACGATCCAGCATTTTAGAAATGTATAATTGATTTTTTTCCTGTTTCAGATCCCAACCCAACTTAGCATAACACCTTAAGAACCAGTCTACCAAGTTCCTCAACATCTGTGCTCCAATCAGTCCTACTGTGCTGCTATGTGTGCGACATAACTTCCTGCATCATTAGCAGTTGGCAACCTGCTGTCACGTTTAGCTGTTAGCACAGGCAATAATTAGGATTAATATAAGTTACAGTTGAGGTCAGAATTATTAGCCCCCCTGATGAAATCACGCAAAACCCTTAATATTTTCATGGAAATGACCGTAAAAAAAACTGTTCACACTTGTATTGCTTCCAAAAGAACAAAGACAAAATCTCCACAAAGTTTGATCAGTATATTTTATT
>JAUMHL010000016.1:9564513-9584256 GCA_032362345.1 Sandelia bainsii | reverse complement strand
AGCGGAGACAGTTCACCTGTAAACTATAGTAGTATTATGTCTTTAATGTTATTATTTAATTTTCGTAAAAAATTCTCGGGTGTTCCTGCGTACCACTAGAGGGAACCTGTGTACCACAAGTGGTACGCGTACCATAGTTTGAGAACCACTGATCTAAATCATACTGAGGTGATATTAAATGTATGAGCTATCCGTATTACTCAAACAAGACATACAAATATCTGTCAGGGTGTGTGAGAGAGACACTGTACATTTGGGTTCTTGTACTTGTATTCAGTGTGTGTGTATGTGTGCAAGGTAACAAGAGGCCTGAGCAATGTAACATGGTTCCCTGTGTCAGTGTTAATAACCCAACCCTGGTAATTCACATAGAATATTGATAGAGATGAAAATGGCCCCAAGCAGGTCACTGCTTCATTAGCAAAGACTAAGTGGAAACAAGAGAGTCACAGGAGCAGAGAGGAGGGATGGCAAAGGGACAGACGACTGGAAAGAGATTCAAGAAAGGGACAAAAAGAAGAAAACATCAAGCTTTCAAAGATGAGCAGACAGAAACACTAAACAGAAAATGTCATCAGATGGAGAAGAAATAGTCAGATGTTACAGGAAATTGTTTTAAATCATATGTGGGTTTGCAAAAGCTTTCAGAAACCACCACTCAGTGCACAAGGGACCATGTTCCAGTAACAAATAGAAACGCAGTTATGTCACTCTTTCCTGACATGGTAGCAGTTCATTATACTTGACTGAGGTGACACTTTAAAGGTCTGAGCTGTATTATGACCTCCACTGCTGTTAGAGAACAAGCTATCGGGACATTACAACAATCACATGAATCACTCAGAAAAAAAAAAGTTATCTTCCTCCTCCTCTTCTCTATTCCCCATTTTTTTCATTGTAGTAGAGAGATATGTTGATCATATCTCTCTACTGCACCCCCACTCCTTCCCTCTCTGTCTTCTGTCCTTGTTGTACCATGGTGTTTGTTTAATGTGGTATCGCCATGGCTACCGGTCACATTGAGGTAATGCTGTTAATCATCAACTTTATCACAGTACAACACAAACGCATGGATGCAGAAGCCCAACTGTGACATTTTACACTGTTTAACGATGAGAACAATGCAGGAAACTGTGCTTAATGTCACACTGAACAGGCTGAGGTGTGTATACATACAACATACATGAATATTTAAAGTTCAACAATGTATGAATGCATCCATCCATCCCTCATCCACTGTTTGTATCTATCCGTCTTTCTCTATATGACCATGTTGATCATATTTGATTGACATGACAACAGACAGGACATGTCGTGCCTCCAGGTCTGATGACATCACTACAGGCACCAAGCCAATCTCCAAAAAACCTATAGTCTTCATTCTCCCTCTCTCCTTCTCTCCTTCTCCCAGACATATTGATCTAGAATACAAATCACAGATTCAAACAGGAGATGAGCCTGGTTAAAGAGTGGAGAGGGGACATGAAAAATGAGAAGAAGAAGATGAGAGAAGAGGAATGGAGAGAGAGAGAGAGAGACAGACAGGAATAGTCACATCTGAACTATTGCCACGCCCACTATCTTCCCTCAGTCTAATGAAATGGAGTGTGTTTGCTCTAATATCCATACCAGGTGACTTTGGTATAAATCACAGACATACAGATGCAAGATCAATTCTGTACAAGGTTACATGAAGATGTTTTACATTCTGTATGCGTGCGTGATTGACAGAGACTTGCTGTGTGCAGCAGGTTTATAGAGACATACAAGAAAATAGAACAGTATGAAAACACATATACACACACACACACACACACACACACACACAGAGGGAAAAAACCGGTTTACGACCATGCTGCTCTGTGAGGCTGCACTTAGGCACAACAGTGCTTTTGGCTAAATGATAAAGTCCGCATACAAGCATGCTCAAAAGGACTATGCAAACATGCTGATGTTCAAGATTCAAGATTGAAAACACTTTATTAACCACCAGGTAATACTGAACAAGTTCTCACTTGGTGCTAACATTTGCCTGTCTTTGGCCATATATCTGAATATCTTGCAAAAGAGTGTAATCTCTAGTGTATTCTCTAATAATAATCATTGCAATCCATCCAGTAGCTTTTAAGATATTTCACTCAGATTAAAGATGTCAATGTCATAGTGGCACAAGATGAAATTTATTGGCACGAGAAACATGAATTTCTGCAGCAGATTTCTTGGAAATCCATGCAGTAGTTGATGAGCTATGTCAGCCTTGAAAAAGAGGTAGACAGACTGCCCTTCCCAACTCTCACGAAAGCACACATCCTCCAGGGAGAATGTTTGAGAATGTAGTTGTGAGGATTCTACTAAATAGTTAAACCAGGCGTTTAAAGCCCTCTCCTCTTTCTGGAGCTGGTTATAGACCGAGCTCTGGAGATGGAAACACACACACACACTGTAAAAGGAGTCCTGTAACAAGCCTGTTTTAGCTATTATGACTCCAGAGTGCGAAAGTGAGCCTGGTCTTTTGGGAAGTGGACTGCTCTATACAGACATACACACTAAGTCTTTCTCTCTCACACACACACACACACATACAGTATAGCATGGTCTGTGGGGAAGTGGTCCGTTGAGTACGCACATCAAGACTGGCCTAGATAGATAAGAAAGCAGGGGACATATACACACACCCACACACAGCAGCCTCTTCTCTTTTACACACATAGACAGTCAAGGACACACTCATAGCCTATATAGTTGGGTCATTTCGTACCAGAACACCTTACCCTTGTCTTAATAAAAAAGAGGGAAGAAGAGAAAAAGGAGTATGGGAAACAGGAAACAAATACACAACTGGCCAGACCTGAGGAAGAGCGAGTTAAAGACATAAGGTAGAAAGCAAAAGTACAGAAATAGAGAAAAAACAGTAAAAAAAATGAAAAAGAATGTCTAGCATCTTCATCAAACTAATGACAGGTCACATTTCTTTGTGACATTTTCTTGATGTCTGTACAGGAAAACTACAAACAGCAGGAACCGAGGCTTAGAGCAATTTTATTGTACACACGAAGAACAGTGTACATTACTTAACAAACTGAATTTGTTTCACATGGAAGCATCTATTCTGATCACTGCTGATCAGACATATATGTCACTGGATATAATACAGGGTTTTCCTTTATTTGTTAAACTGTAACGTTATTTCTGAAAAGATGTCATTTTCTGACCAATCGTCTTTGTTTCTGTAGTGCTGGCGTGTTGCTTAACCTTTTCCTCGCTGGCTATATTGATGTGGCAGCTATAAGCTATATAGCACACATGCACACAGAAGAAAGTGCAAAGAAAAGAGCATATGCACACACACCCAGAGGCAGGAAAACACAAGCACCCTCATTTGTACAGCTATCTTTGTGAGGATACTCACTGACATAAAGTAATGCATTCTCTAGCCCTTTACCTTAACCTTAATCCTTACAAACTTTTAACAGCCCTTTGAAGGTTTGTCAGAAAGTGAGAACCAGCCGAAAGTCCTCACAGTCCCAACTCACACTCAAGGTTTAAAACTTCAACTGTTCTTCGCAGAGACAGTCGTACAATTATACTAACAAACTGCTGCATCAATCTACTTGTGATTTAATCAGTCTTGCTTTAGTGCTGTTACCCAGCAGGGTGATGCTTACGACAAAGTGTGTGTGAATGTGAGTGTGTTTAGTCTATGGTGACAGACCATCTTCTCTGTAGCGCTGCTATACATCCATGACCAGCTCACTAAAGGCATGACTTCAAACATCACATCCTGTGAGAAAAAAGGGCCAAATAAAAGGCAGAAGCAAAGTTCTGCAACATATGTACACTTACCAGCAAGCAAGGAAACTTTTATGGCATGGTGTTCAGGAAGCTTGATGTGACATTCTCACCAATAGAGAAAGAAAAATATAAGTTTGAGACACATGTTACACCTGAAGTTTCAAATTAACCATATGAATGCTATGTACAAGTAGTAGCAGCTTGTTGCACATTTTCAATTTTACAAAATCCCTCATTCTCTGCTGGAACACGGGTGCCTTATGTTTGCAGGTTTTCTTCATGCCTATGCTGGTTTTCTCTGGGTACTCTGGCTTCCTCCCGCATTTCAAATACATGCAGTTAGGTTAATCAATGACACTTAACTGCCCATAGGTGTGAATGTGAGTATGAATGGTTGTCTGTCAGCCCTGTGATAGACTCATGACCTGGCCAGGGTGTACCCTGTCTCTCGTACAATGACAGCTAGGATTGGCTCCAGCGTCCACGCAACCCTTAACACGCGTTGCCCTTGTTGTGAAAACATTGGTAGTGTTCGTTCAGAGAGCAAATTGGTGACTGACATTCCTCCTCCTCTGTACTTTTGTTCCCTCCCTATCTTTTTCTCCTCTTAATTCATTTTACTCTTCCTTCTCTCTCTCTCCTTCACACTCTGAAATTAGCCTCATGCAAAATAAATTGTGATGAGATGTCTTGTGTCTGGTGGGAGTGAATCTGTAGAATGAGGTGTCTATGTGGTATGGCCCGCTGCGGGTGAATATGCTGTATATGATCAGTGTGTATGTTAATGTGTGGGATTAGAGCCACTGACGAGGACAGTGATTTCATGAGTCCTGCAGTTCAAACAGTTTAGCCTGAACACTCAGGTGGAACAAAAGGCAAAGCTGCTACCTACACGTAGGTTAAGGCTTTCTGTCAACAGTGTGTGTGAACTATTGACACTTCATTCTGTGCACTCGAGTGAAACGCAGGTAAAAGTTGGGCATGACCTGGCAAGATGTAGTAAAAACTGTGTGCAAGAATTGGAGAAATACAGTTCATTAAAGAAAAACGTCACCAAGGCAAAGAGCTAAATTGAAGTAATTTAATGTATGATTTTAAAATGGATTAAAATGATTAAATTAAATCAGACTATGGCACTGATAAAACTGCTTAATGATGATTAATAACAGTGACTTTGCATGTTTTAATAGAAATTCTTTACATTTTATAGTGCATTAAATGCCCTAAAGCTGTTTCCTCAATTAACTTCTTTCTATGAGCAATAGGGTTCAACAAAAACACACAATTTTCTGCCAAAGTTGGAGCAGTTTTAGTTATTTAACATGAAGTAATTGTGGCCTGATTTGTCTGTACTTTTCTCACTTTTGAAGTCGGAAATACAAATGTATAGCAATTTCAAGAGTCAGCTAATTGAATTATGTATAGTGTAGAGGTCAATGGCTGTCTAGAAGACAAGGAAAGTACATTTAAAATTCAGGAACTCTACAGCATGCATTGCAAATTGATCATCAGCATCAACATAATAAACTTAGAAGCACACTGCTGTAGAATCAAGTTTTTGTTTGACGAACTACAAAAAGATCATTCCTTTGTATGTTTACAGTGCTGGCACTCTCAGGTGATGTGTCTGAGGCAGACAATGCAAGTTTATCTTTGTTGCATGTTATCCCCTCTCTGCCTCTACTTTATTCACACTCACTGTTACATAACTGATATGAAACAACTATTTAAATGCCAAACCTGGTGTGCAGCTACAACATATACACTTATTTCTCTTAAAGTGTAGGTTCTCTTTTCCTGTATCTCACTTTCCCTCTTTCACATACACATCAAGACCCCAGGCAACTGTACGACACAGGACAAGCTAAGAAAAGTGGGATAAGATCTAAAGTCTTTTATCAGTGCCCGGAAGATGACAACCCTCCTAGATTGTCGTCATTGATACACTATGCATTTTATTATTACCCTGTTATGATGAATTGATGTAATATAAATTATAGCATATTCATAATCTACTGCACTAATTTAGTAGTCAATTATCAGAATGATCCAATAGTAAAATTGCACATCCTTTTTGATGAATAATGGTTTTCTGTGTATATTTTTTTATGTTTCAAAATCAGAGTTTAATTAGCTTTTGTACTGAAAGCACTAGTGCTGAATAAATGAAAAACATTTAGTCAAATTGTACCTCAGCCACATATTTCCCCTTATCATTTCTACACACATTCGTACACAATCTGCATGCAGTCAAAATGTTACACTAACCTAGTAATACTCACAAAAGTTGAACAAAGGACGCAGACAAACCAATGTTACCAATTTTAATGCTTACATTGAACTCCTTCTGCTTTTTGAGAACTTGTAAGTATGAGTGTTTTGTTTGTTGAGCTTACAGATTGAATTCCCCATTGGAATAATAAATGGTGTTTTGTATCTTGCTTCTCTGTGGTCAGATCTACTTTGAACACTATGGACTGTTACAGTAAATGCAGGCAAATGGACTGATTAGGTCATAGAAAAGGAAATGCGGTTCCACTGAACAATAAACTTTCAAGTGAACTAATGCTGAATGGGTAGCTGAGAAAAAAAAGGGGGGGGGGGGGTGAAGGTGGAAAAGAAAGACAACAAAGAAAATGTACAGACAGTGGTAGGGTAGGGTAGAGAGAGACTAGAGATGAAGAAAATTCATAACTCGGTTTGTAAATCATCATTCTTCTCAACATTCTTCTCTTGTCTCACTTCATCTCTCAACTTTTCCTATACCATTGTTGTTGGACAGCTGCCAGACATGTAGTCAGGAGGAACTGGGAATTGAACCACTAAGCTGATGTGATCATGATCAACAGCTTATGGTTTTCATCATATTGGCGATCTAACAAAAGCATTAGCCACAAATTTCACTTGAAGTCTGTGATGTGAAGAAGAAAAAAACTAAAAATGAATAAAATTAAAAATAGATTGCATTTCTGATTAATGTCCAGATAAACATGAAAGTTCTTCATTCAGATTGCATATGCTCTGCTTGAGGCAGCCTGCAAAATCCAGGGCAAAAAGGTTCATAATGGCCATTCACTACTTGCTCATAAAGCTTGACAGTGTGAGCTCATGGTAATAATTTCAATTGTCAACTCAGAACATTATTTGATTTATGGTAGTGGAGAGTAAGAAGACTACTAAAAGATTTTAGTAAGTCAATATAAAGTAGAAACTATTAAATTGGTAGAAATCGTGTTCTTGCATTCAAGCGAAAAAAATACAGCAAAATGAATTTGCTAACCTTAGCTCTTTTTTTTTTAACTATAAGGATTTTAGACCCTTTTACACTCAATGTGAACAATCGCTGATATAGAATATGCAATCAAAAAGCAGGACATAGAGTATGACTTTAAAAAGAGAGGGAGCATAACAGAGGATGCTACAAGTCTTGATCTATTATTGGCTTCAGCCAGACCAATAGAAAGGAAAGGTGTGTGTGTGTAAAAGAGAGAGACTAAGCAGTTGCATTTGGCCACCTGCCCATATGCATTGTGCCTGCTTGGCTACATCTGACTGTGTGCGCCCAAACTCAACTTAGTTTGGACATTTGCTTCTGCGTCCTACCTCTCTAACACACACACGCACACACACACAAGATATTGTCACTGTTGGCGTATCGTCCCACCAGAAATGAAGACTGAGGCCAGATAGCTCTAAGAGCAGAGGACAGCCTCTGGATAGATTTCCAATACGCAACCAGAGGCTTAAGCAAGACAGAGTCACGGATAATCCTCCTTCCTTCTCCTCCTCCTGTGCTCGCTCTCTTCTCCCTCTATCCCTCTGGCCTTCCCAGGATCTCTGTCCCTCGCTCTCTTTCTCACTCATTTCATCCTTTTATTCTTCTCTCTTACAGTTCTCTATTTTCTACAGTTCTCTATTTTCTCTCCATTGGCTGCGCCTTTCCCTCTTTTTCCTTGCCAGCCCATCTTTTAGCTCCATCCCTCCTTTTCGCCCCTGCTCACTGCTCTCTCCATTTCTCTTTGCTTTTATCTCTTCTAATACAATCTGTCATTTTGTCCTCTTATTTTGCATTTGATCTGCTCGTCCCCTCTTTCCATCCTTCCATGTGTCTTTTTTGTCTTTCAGATGGTGTTTAATGTGAAGACCAGCTGTTACTGAGTTACATCCTTAAGTTAAAATCACAACACACTCTGAGGCACTGATATAAACTTTTTAGATGCTGATTGGCCTTTAATTGCTCATTACACCCTCTACTGCAGTTGCTATAACCTTGTTGTGACTAATGCATATTAAAACTGCAGCTACTGTATTCTGAGCCTATACTTGTAGTGTACAGGCTGAGATCCCTTAATACAAAAGCACTTTCTATTTCCAACTCCTCGTCACAGGGTGTATGAGTTGTAACAACTGTATACAGTTCAACCATGAATTTCTCTGACTGCACATTGTATTTATTTATAGACTTGAAGAGAACTTCACAATGACGTTGTGAACGTGACGTGAAGTTTTGTCAGACTTAACTACTGAATCAACAACTACTAAACTCTAGTTCTTTTGGTAAAGCAGCTCAGTGGTCAGCATCAGAAGATTGTGGTTTAAATGACTTAGGAGATGGCAAAGAGAAACCGGATTCTCTTACAACTGTTACCAGCACTAACATTCAGACAGAAAGTCAATGTACCAAGTAGCTCATAAATGTAAAATGCACAGACAAGGCTATATATTTAGACACATGTTGCAATGTGACTTATACGATGATCAGTTTCTATCCATCTCATGTTGCCACAAACTAATTCCAACCTGATGCTGAGCAACAACTAGTTTGAGTAGCAGTAGATTGGTGCTTAATTACCCAGATTTCCATCTACGTCAAGCACACTGATAGATGGCTTAGGTTGCTTGGCTGTTCCTCTGCCCCTGTGGATTGTAATTAAAACACGTTTGAGAGAAATGCTTTATTCGTTGTTGTCTCTGTTTGAAGAAGTCAACAACTTTGCCACCTGTAGATGATTTATCACAAAAAATACAGAAGAAAGAAGAAGTAGAATAGAAGCTCTTTGAGCAGAGCCGCTGTTCTTTAAAAACCACAGACATGTTACTTGGCAGTAGTTCTACGCTGAAATCAACTTACAGTATAAAGTGAACACATCGGTGGTTGTTGCAACATGTTTTTTGAGGCGACTTCAGTGGAATCATTGAGCGTATCAAGTCAAGTCATTAGAGTGAGGTTATTTGGCAGGTAGCCAGTACCCCGGGGTATCATCGGAAACCAATTAATATCCCTCACAGAGGTATCATGCCTCTGGCACAATGCCCAAAGGAGAAATCAACTTGCTGATCATGCTGCTGAAAACTGCTGCTGTAATGAGAGTGTATATGAGTGTGTGTGTGTGCGTGTGTGTGTGTGTGTGTGTGTGTGTGTGTTTCAAAACACTTCCCTGCTCTTAATACAATGACATGAGTTGCCACAGGTGTGTATTTGTTTCAAAGAACTTACACATGTATGGTATGTAATGACAAGTCTGCATGCCTTAGTGTGTAGGGTTGTGTTAACTGCTCATGTGTGTGTGTTTGAAAGGCTCAGACACAAGTATTCATTTGTGAAAACCTGAGATTATGTAGATGCAGGAAAATTGGTTCAGAATTCGGTGCTATCAGGTGTAACAGCAGTTGTTTGAATTACAGAGCAGATACGAAGATGGAAAGTAATTGATAACAAAGAAAAAACAATGGCAAGATGATGATAAGTATCAAGAACTGTAGCATAGAGCTTCAGAATATCAAATGTCATTTGCTCTTTCTGGACTTCTGGACTTCTGCCCATGAATTCCTCAAGGGGAAATTTGTCTTTTATTTTAGTTTCCGTTGACAGAGTGGGAGAGAGGTCAGGGTCAGATTCATAGCAGCATCTAAAGGGTTGTTAGATCGTTACTGTCTTGGCAAACACTTGCTCTTGTGGGTTAGAGCTAGAGTTAAAATGAGCTGTTAAAAACTTTTAAGCAAAGGGTGGTTTATATAATAACATTGCATCAAAGAGTGATCATCTGTCTTTTATAGGAAGCACATTATGTTCCTCCTGTAATACATCCACTTCCATAATAGCTACTTCACCAAGGCTTTAACAGATTTATAAAACTAATAATATAGGTCACTTTATCAAATAGAATTTGATATGACTGCTATTTTGATCCTTAAAAACCATGAAAATTAAACCCTATAAAGGTGCGTTTCTGACCATCACACATCAGCTAAATACCTATATGAGAACAACAACGTGAGAGAAGGAGGATACAAACAGTGCCAATCTGTCTTTGTAACTCATCAACAGCTGTCATGTAACTGTCAATAGACCAATGAAGATTGAACTGTCCGTGGTGCTGAAACCACCACCCAAGTAGACTCTGGCTTAATAAGACAAACTTTCTGCAAATCGCGCAGTAAACTACCTTAAACTATTGCCATATTACAATGATGGAAAAGAAGTTAAAAAGTTAATTCAGGTACACGTCTATCAGTTGGAAAATATTTTATCAAAGTTATTTCATTCAATTCTGCTGACCCGGAGAAATTTGGTGTAATGTTTCACTTTGACCACAATGACGTTTGTATGCATTCTACCACCTCCAATAGACACATGGGACAATCACAGTGCATCTAATCTGAAGCCTAATCTCATATTTTGCAGTTTTCTTGCTGTTGCCATATGCTCTAAACTCGCCCCTAAACTAAAATACTTCCTGCTGTGTATGTGAAATCCTTTGTTAGACTTTTACATCGCATTGAGTGCAAGTCACCTGCAAGAGGTCACTAATAAGTTCAGAGCCGTGTTAATGATCTCATGCTGAGCTGCAGGACTACCTAATCTTGAAAATAATTGTATGTTTTGCAATGAAAAGCTACACCAAGATGTATTTGTCAAAAGTAAAAAAATCTGCTTGTGTCTTCTTCAGTTGTCCAGCACTTTTCCTGATCTGGCTGAGAGTCACTATGACACACTGACAAGTTGTACTGTGTATTATTGTGATGTTGTTGAGGATGACATCCACTACTTCTCGGTGCATTTTGAACAAAGAGGTCCTTTTGATGATAATAATAGACTTAGATGACATCATGGTAATCAAGGTAACTGTGGGTTGCCTTACAGACTGTACACACACCTTCATGATGCCATTCTCTCTAAGCTGCCAACGATCATGACATAAGCTTCTGCAGGTGGCATTCAACCCATGATTAGTTGCTCCTCAGAACAAACTGTTGGTGAATGTGCCTCGCTGCGACACAGATGCACGTACACACACATACATAGACACATACACCGCCACCCCTCTCCTCATCCCCTGTTGCTATGGAACCTGTCGCCAAGGCAGAGGTATGTGTTTCTGATGGACGAAGGCGACGACGACGATGATGATGGTCATGAGGATGATGATGGTGATCGGATAAATAACCCTTTGCTGAATTACAAGGTCCAGCTAGCCATAAACGAATACACTGCTGGGCTTTGCTCTCTGCAACGTGGGTGGAAGGAGCGACGCGTAATACTGCGCAATGCAAACAGACCCTTTCCTCACCGTAAATCAGACCGCAGCCCTGGATTTCGATTCATACTTTAAATGTGCTGCTTTTTAAACACTTAAAAAGTCATCACATTGAACTTCAGTCGAGTCTTCAATCATCAACCCAATTCTCAGCAGACAAATAAGTCCTGCAGGCCCTCCTTCTGCCACCTGTCACCTCTATGTGATTTCTCTCTCGTGTTGCTATTGAGGAGCCCTGTGGACATGAAAACTTCGATCAAAACGTGACAAATACGACTAGTGATTATAGAAGAAGGGAGGATCGATAGTGATCGAGCGCGCGTATTGGTGGGCGCTGCTTAATTTCCTGCACCTCAGCGACCACAGTCTGTTTATTTCTCACCTAGAGCCAACAACATACATGTGCAGTTTAGTTTATTCCCAAAATGAAATGCTTTGGGGAAACCAGCGCTACCAAAAATGCATACACATATTTTCTGCTGCATGTTTCTTAAAACAATTTTGTTTCTCGTCTGTTGGCTAAAAATGACCACTGCCCACCCATTATGCCCCAGTTCTCCGGTGGACAGGCCTGTCAAACCTACGAGTGTTGACTAAATCAAGCAAGAAAAAGGCCTCATCCAAAACTGTCCGCGGGTACCTGCAGCCTTGTTGCGTGATCATGACACAAGTTCACTCGCTGCACAAACTGCACATAGTAGGGGAAATGATCAAATGAAGAAACTGCACACTGAGGGAAAGTCGTAGAAAGAGAACTGCATCTGACGGTTCTGTTGAAAACGAGGAGAAAGCTAACACCCCTTTCCTTCCCTCCTCTCCCTCCCTCCTGCCCTCCACCTCTTCCTCTTTCCCCATCCCATCCCCATTCCGAGATCATCATACCTCTCTTGCTCCCTCCCTCCTTCCCTCTCTCATACACAGTTACAAGATGTTGGCCAGTTATAAATAAAAAAGACACCACATACCTTGATGGTTCTCAAGGGTGTCCTCCGGGATGTACATGTTTTTGCTTTCATTTACCATAAATGTAGTCCGGCGTTATCCCTGTAGGTGAATGGAAGATAAAGGCAGGAAAAAGCTGGAGAGGAGGAGAGAAAATAACAACAGGAAAAAAATAAAAATAAAAAATAAAAAAATGAAGAAGGGGGAAAAAGAAGAAAGAACTGTCTAGCACTGACAGTTTTGGGTATTCCGTTATTTGTATTGATGGGGAGGGTTTCTTCGGATGGAGTGAATATTACCTAATCCCCATGATGGAGGTGAAAGCGAGAAAAAAGAGGGAGCTTTCGGCGGAACCGGTTGGGAAAACGCACCGGTGCATCCCTCGGTACATCCGGGCCCTAGGCGAGAAACATGAGACCAGCACCGTGTTCAATTCAATTCACACCTCGTTCGCTCTCTCCCTCTTTCTTTCTCCCCTCTGCCTTCTTGTTAAAAAAAAATAAGGTTTCAAAATGTTATAAAGCACGGGCGCTGTCAGTGACGGTCGCAATAGAAGTGCGCAAAAGACGCATTCGTGCGCATCTTCAGCAGCGTGTCAAAATGTGAGAGGATGAAGAAGAGGAGGTGGATATGGTGGAGGAAGAGAAGGAGGAGGAAGAGAAGATGAGAAAATTTAGAAAATGAGAAGAGTGTAAATATTCCATCACGGGTAGCACGGGGTTAACTCTCCCAATAGGTTGTCGGTTATTCCACGTATCTACAGCAGAGTCCCCCCAAAATACAGAAGCCAGAAGCAGGTCTCATCCGAAGACTGGATTCTCTGTCCTGGTCCAGTCCATGATGGTCCGGCGGTTTGTCTGTCAGTCAGTCTGCGTGCCTGTCTGTCTCTTTGCCTGCCTGCCTGCCTGTCTGTCTGTCTGCCTGTGTCTCACTGATCGGGAGTTTGAGCTCTCTCTTCTCTCTGCCTCTGCTGCCCCTGCAGCTCAGCTCTGCAGTGATACCGAGAGAGAGTGAGAAAGAGAGAGAGAGCGGTAGCCCCCCCTCCCCGTGCATGTAGACGCTTTGACTGTTTCCAGATGTGTGTGTGTGTGTGTGTGTGTGTGTGTGCCAGAGAGAAAGGAGGAAGGGGAGGAAGGGAGACTGTATAGGCAACAGTGGAGAACCGGCGGCTGGTATCCAGATGATGATGGTGGTGATGATGAAGACAAACATGATGATGTTGATAAACTGTGTGTGTGTGTGTGTGTGTGGTAGGAGGAGACAAAGGCTCACAACAAAATCTTAAGAGGAACGGATGATCAGAAAAAATATGTAAAAAGAAAGACTGACAAACTCATCAATGTAATACAAACAATAACATCATAGCAAGTGGGAATGGGAAGAAAAAGTGCATCTGTTTGTGTGTTAAAGTGAGAGAAAAAGATGTGGAGGGTTAATGATCCATAGCAGGCTCAAGTATTGCATACTAGACTCTAGTTTCTGCTGGAAGAAACAGAGATCTGAGATTTCGTACCTACGTCTGATTTGCCCATAGCCCTGACACATCTGGACTCCTTCTGCCTCAATCTTTTCTTTGGCCAATGTTGTGTTTAAACACACACACTAAATATCTGGTTTTTCAACTCTTTTGTGACTCAAGCTTAGATCTTTTCATGGCTCTCTTAAGCTGTAAGAAACCATATGGGGGCTGATTTTTTTAGATCTTTGAATACAGTGTAAAGAAAGATTTAAATGAATCACAATTATGTTTTTTTTTCTCTTCATGCCCTAAGGATGATGAGGTAAGTTTCAGCAGTGTTCTCCATGACCAGAAACAAATTTGCCTTGGCCCCTAAATCACACTAAGTCAATTTCTGGAGGCATGGGTTCATTTTCTTGGATAAAACAATGAAATGATGCTCATTTAGGATTAAAATGTCAAAGAAACATCAGTTGTTAACTACAGTAAATAGCTGTGGACCAGGGTTTGAGTCAGCTTGACTCTACCATTCCTACTGAGGCTTTTTGGAGAGACCCATTTGCACATATAAAACATCAGGCACCTTGATATAAAATATAAAAAAGAAAGATATTTTTCCATTATCTACCTAGGCTTCAGAAGAATCTTGACCTTATTTTGAAAAACAGTTCCTGTCTTTTGTGGGCATAGTTGCAAAGACTGTACAATAAATACATGGCAATGCTTCACAAACTGGAATATCTAGGCTCAGTAAAGCATCGGGATGTATTGAAATGTACAGAGCAACATTCCCAGCTTCTAATTATGGTACTGGCCATCCCATATAATTGTCTTTGACACTGAATACGAACTTCACAATGTGTAAGCCTCATGTCAATCCCACTGCAGGCTATAATCACAAGGTGAATCTGATGACTCAACCCAGCCTGTATTCATTTGTTCAGTGCCATAGCGCAAAATCACCACCCACCATCCTGTAATAGAATAAAGCTTTTTGTCTATACATGTGTCACTGTAGACATAGTAAAGACAGGAAGACAGCTGATAAATGATTCTATTGATGACATTTGACAGATTAATTGTCCTTTCTTGAACAATATATAGTGTATTGTGGTGCTGATGTTATATTAATATAGTGTATATTTGGAGTGAAAATAAGGATTGTTGAATGCTTGCACTGATGAATGAATGGAAACATTCTGTTTTTTTATTATACATACTGAATGTATTATTACATGTAAGAAAAAGCAGCATTTGTATAGTGAACAAGTACTTGTTCTGCAGAGAAACCACCCATTTAACTGACATATTACCATACTGTATACTACATTATTAGAATGTTAATAATAGTAACTAGGATTTTACTTTTTCTTGACAAAATGGAACTTGTTTTAATTATTTTGCATACTACTAGGTATATAAAAATGATTCCCAGGGATAGAATGGGGCCCTCTCACAAAGTGTAACTTTTTGGACTTCATTCAATAATTTGTTTGGACTACTTTGAACCTCAAATAGTTGTTTATTTGAAAAGAAAAAAAAGTCTTTAGTGAAAATGCTAAAACCTCATAGACATCAGAAACAGGACAGGGCCCCATCCAGACACACACACACACACACACACACTTTTTTGTAGCGACCACAAGCTAGACTTCTTGTTAAAGAACATTTTTTAGAAGCACTTAAGTAGAAATCAGCCCTGTAGAATCAAGTGGCGTAATAGGTGTCTGAATCTCCTCTTGACTTTCTTGCCAAACCAACCTCTGTTTGATTACGCCGGCCAGCGAATCTAAGGACAGAAAGGAAGGAAGGAGGGCCGGTCGTGGGAACAGACACTTGTGCCCAGGGGACGCACAAACACACACAAAAACACAAAAGTCCTCTGTAAGCCAGCCTGCACATGGAATATCAGTTCTATTTATGACTGGTCTATATTTGTAGTTCCTGACCCTTTTGTATGTGTGTGACTGTGTGTGACTCTAAAGCTCAGTTGGTCTCTGGGAATCTCTGTACAGACAAACACTTAAATGTTGGAAACCAACTGACTGGTCAGTCAATGGGGAATTCCCTGATGACAGAGGGTTAATTTATTCAGCTGAACAATGAGATATTTGGATTTAAGAACAATATTAATTTATTGCAATTTCCAACTAAATTTCAATTTGATTCATACTTTTAATATGGATATGAAACTTTTTGGGTATTCATTGATATTCAAATCAATAAATATTGAAATCCTGCTTTTAGAATTATTCCCATATTTGAATTTCTTTTTGAGAATTTACATAATATGCTTCATCTCTCTCCCCCCAAAATGTCGAAGCATTTAAAACTAAAGATTGCAGAGATAAAATGAAACCCAAGATTAAATTAAACATAATAAGAATTCATGCATTATGTAGTCTACCTAATTTAGATTCTGTATGGATAATGTAATTTGGTTATGGAAGATATCCACTCAAGAAAATCAATATCTTAAATTAATTTAACATCATTTGTCACCTCAACACCAGCGATGTTTGGCACATGGCAAAGTTTTGTCTTTTTTTTTATCCAGACGAGATCACGTACAATAAGACTTATGAAGAGATGATGGAATTATTCATGAGACCTCAAATGTTAGTTACTGAAAAGAGCACAATGGATTCAAATCTGTGTAAAAAAATTGCAGCATTGCCTTCCTTAATTTGAATGGGGGTAGTGTGCTGACAGAGAGAAGGGGGCATCAAGGGGGTTATCTCTTGCTGTTTACCTAATGATGGTCAGACCAAGGATAATGGGAATAATTGCAATAGATGCAAATTGCAAAATCCTTTCTGTGAGTATTACAAATCACTGCGCTGTATTTTTGTGTCTAATACGCTTTTCAATACATAAATCCACTCCTATCCTACCGGGTCGTATTTCATTCTCTCACCAGTAGGACAAATGTGTGTGTGTTTTTTCCAATGTGGAAACACAAATTACAGTGGCACGCCCCAGAAGAATCTCTCCCCTTTTTCAATTTCAACAAGCTGCCCAAACACTACATCCCATTATTCTTCCTGCCTGGGAGCCAATAACCAGCATCTCTTGGCCTATCCCCACCAATCACAGTCAGGTACTCAGTCTTGATTGAATGGTTATTGACAGTATTGACCTCCTGATGGGTAACTCATTAACCTCATCATTGTCAAACACCCCCTGCCCCAGCAAACAGATACTGTAGAGACCACCCAGACATATATACACTGAATTGGCAGTTTATTAGGTACACTTGGTTAATATTTTTAATTACATCGTTCAGAATTACCACATATTTGAATTCACACCTCTCTAAAGCTTTTACAACAAAATCAAAAATGATCACGTTCATGAAGGTCTAACTGTTGTATTAGACTGCATCGATGTACCTAATAAACCTGCCAACTGAGCGTCTATACCACACAGCCGGTAAACTAACACTAATAGACATACTCGCCAAAAGACAAATATGCCCCTACTGACATATTCACAAAGCAGCTATTTTCATGTTAATGAAGAGGCATGACCTGGAAGTGCTTCATTTATATTTAAGAGGAGAAGATGTGGACAGGAGTGACATGTCCACTTTAAAGCAGATGTTTTCATCCAGTGCTGCTTAAACTGTGAAAGTTCAGCGTTTTCTCAATGTAAGTCATAAGTAAGTACTGTAAGCCTAATTGACGTGGTAATTACACACAGTACAGTGATCTACTGTCATGCATACACAATGAAGGGGCTTCTGTATGCCCACTTGAAGAGTTGGCAATGTCCTCACAAGAACCCATGCAGGATATGTTGAGTTTAATATGGAGATTTGCTGTTAGGTGATCCAGTTGATATTATGTGACACAGCTATTGCTGAGATGGATTTCAAGAATTTACAGACCTTGAATGTCCTGTTTGTATATCAGTTTCTGTTCTGACCTTGAGTATTAATTTTCCTAACAGGAAGGATTTCTGAACTTGAGATGAGTGCATTATATACTTACAGATTAAATTACATCTATTACAAAATATTGCATCTGAATGAACAAGAGGATTAGGTTTATTTAGATAACAGTACAAACAGAGAGGGAGAGAAGAATTGTTGACAATGAAAGTGAAATAGATGCCTAACAGACTATTAAAATGACTTTAACATGGCCCATGAACAAGAAATTCTATTAAACACTTAAAAGAAAATGCTACATTTGATTGTACATCTACTTCTTTATCATTATTTTACAATTAGCTGTCAAACAATCTGCATGCACTGAAAACAAATAAAAACATGCTTTTCATTTTTACATATGAAAGAAATTGAAATAAATCCTGTACTGTGCCTAATGTGTAAGTGCATTCTGTATGTGCAGTCTGTGGGTGCAGTAAAAGAGGAGGAGAGATGATTCTTTTATCTGTCCCTTCAATGCCCCCTAGTGTATTTGATGGGAAATATAACTACAGACTGTTAGACAGCAGTCATCAATAGTGCTTTACATATACAGTAAGCACGGAATCACAGACAAAAGGGAAACACCAGATGCTTGCATACCCACAACCACAGCTTCATTCAGCAGAACTACACAGAGTGGCTAGTTCCAACAGATATATAGTTTTAAATATACATATATATATATATTTGGTCATGGAACTAAAACAATTCAGATGTGCAATTACCGTAAATCTCCTTCCTTCGCAATACTTTTGCAGGTTGTAGGTTACAAAACCTATTGCGAGATAACGCAAAAGTAGCTTAACCTATTCACAAATATGAATATAAAAATAAAATAGAAAAAAAGCTGAAAAACACTTAACCACCAACATTTTCATATAGTGATTTAAATTAAAGTATAGAATATAACCTAAAAAATAAGCAATATATTCCTCCGACATTACAATTTACAGGGTGTTTAAAGGGAATAGCCTTTTAAAAATCACTGCGTTCTCTATCGATTTTTCCAGGTTGATTGATAAGACTGAACTCTCCAAACCTACTGCTCAACTTCTCATGTCTTATTGTTTACAATTTCTCTGGCTAAACATGGCTGTTAACAAACTCAGTCATGGCAGTTAGATATTTTTAAATCTGCTTGATTTGTCTCGACTGTAAAAACAGGACATAGTGCAGCTGCCGATTTAATTTCCTTGTTTCCCTTCTCGTTGATTCATTTTTTCTCTTCCTGTGTCATTAGCCTAAGAAGCTAGGTAGCGAGCTAACTTCTCCATAGGGAACAATGACAGCGACTTCTGCAGGTAGCAGTAGCTGCCTTGCTGCTAAAGGACTGGATATAAGTCTAGCTGCTCTGCAGCGACAAGACCCATATATCAACAACATCGTGGACGTTGCCAGTCAAGTCGCTTTGTATACTTACAACAACAGGACAAATGAGTGGGTAAGCCTGAACTTTGGTTAATGCTAGCATGTGCTAACTTAGCCTAGCTTCGTGGTGTACCCTGGTAGGCGCGCTTTGTCACTGACAAAGACTAACTTCGTCTAAAGTTGTAGTAAGATAATTCAGATAGTTGTCGTTGTTCAGGGTGTAGCGAGTTTTTTTCACAAAACTAAAACGTTTATTTTTTTCCTTTAATGTCCACTAATTTAGACAAAAATGTCTAATATAGTGCAACTGATAACATTACCGCATTCGCTATAAAAGACATCATATTAACGGTAACTGTTTTCCTGAGCTTGGGTTCTTCAGAAGATTGTCGTATACTATTTAAGTTTTGGAGGTTTTTTTATATGTGAAACGCTCTTGAGCAGTCCAGTATTTAGGCAGTCTGACAGATTTACACAGAGAGCTATGACACATTAATACAACGGAGATAACGTTGACAGATTGTGACGTGCAGTCTTTTGTGGTTTTTTTTCTCAGGAGAAGACAGAAGTGGAAGGCACCCTTTTCATCTACACAAGGTAATGAAGCCATTGCAGGTGTTTGATATACTGTAAAGCTCAGTGGGTAGAGCAGTCGTCTCCCAACCCAAGGGTTAGCGGTTTGATTCTCAGTCCCAGCAAGCTACATGTCG
>JAUMHL010000016.1:9551183-9563294 GCA_032362345.1 Sandelia bainsii | reverse complement strand
TCTTTATGAAAACATTTAAAAACAGCTTAAAAAACAGCTACAATAGTCATTTGCAATGTTAATAATGTCTACACTATTTCTGATCAATGTGATGTTATAAAATCTGCTTTTCTTTCACAAACATGGTCATTTCCAAGTGTGTCCAAACTTTTGACTGGTAGTGTATGTCTCTATATCTATGTATGTCTATGATCTATATAGACTCGTGACTTGTCCAGGGTGTACCCTGCCTTTTGCCCAATGATAACTGGGATCATCTTCTGCACACTTAACAGGATAAGCAGTTTAGATTTTGAATGATGGGTGCAAAATTGTGTTTAAACAGGGGACTTTAACAACAGGGTTTAGAGGACAGGGATCACTTGGTGTAGCTCTGTAGAGAGAGATGGCTAAATATCAAGAATAGCTACACAGACTAAATAATTACCAAACACGTTGCACTGTTTTACGAGCAGAGTTAGTCAGTGAGACTTACTGGAAGACGGTGAAAAAGAGAAACAGGAAAAGCTAAACAGGGACTATAGTCTAACAAAAAAACATGATTAAAAAGACAGAAATGGCAAAGGGAAATGTCTTTAGCACACCTATATCAAAATCCGTATGAGAACATATGTGTGTCTTTGTAGATGTGGTAGC
Organism: Sandelia bainsii; assembly: GCA_032362345.1. NCBI lineage: Eukaryota > Metazoa > Chordata > Actinopteri > Anabantiformes > Anabantidae > Sandelia > Sandelia bainsii. The sequence continues at coordinate 9,562,658 of JAUMHL010000016.1, read as the reverse complement.
AATGTGATCATATTACACTTATAAATGACTGTACAAGAAACCTGACTGTAGGCGATTCTGCAGTCACATGGATGGAAGAAGTTAGATAAATTGGATCGTGTGTAGCATGCAGTTAATTTGAGTAATAACTAATGGTTCTATTTAAGGACTATAGGTGTTCTAGTGAATTCTATCAGCCTCCCTCTGATAACTGCCTCTGGCTCACACATACCCATGTTGCAGAGTGTGCCTTTGGGACAAGAGCCTGACAGCACTACAAAAACAGCCAGCAGAGATTAGATACACCACAACAGTTACTAATAATCTACACAAACAAACACACACTTAATCGGGAACCACTGACACACACACACACACACACACACAGACCTCTCAGGCTTAGAGGTAGGTGGAATTCTTACACCTGCTTTGATGCCAGTATTTCATCAACATATGTATTCAGTTTACATAGGCATCATCAAATGTGGTCACAGCATCAGTAATGGGGAATGAATTGCAAGTGAACAGCTAACGCACATACCCTGGTAAGGAAAGAAATTTAAAAACACATTAAAGCACTAATGATAGCTCAGTTGATGACTATTTCCTCTGATAAAAAGAAATGTGGCCTGGAGTTATGTGAGTTAAAGAGTGGGTGGGTACATGATGGTCAGTGGCTCTAGCTGATTATGTATTGAACATGGAAAGTAAAACACCCAAAAAAGGAGAGATGCAGTATGGTTGTAATCAGACAGATTTTTATCACCGTAGTTGTTGTGATTTACTAGGTCTGTTGGACTCTACATTATGCAGATTTAAAAAGGTTGAACCAGATGTAACTTAAGAACGTCTGGTGTGCTAAGAGACATGGAAATGTCACAGTATTTACCAGATGATGGAACGTGTGGAATGGATGCATCTTTTTCAAAAACCCTATGAACAGAAATGCATCTCGGCTCAGAAATGTTTTTCACTGACTTACATGTGATTTTTAAGACTATTTACACCCGAGTGTTGCTGCCAGTCCCACTGTGTTGTGACCTCTGTGTGCAGGGGTCGTGGAATCTTATCATTAGACAAACATGTAGCTCTCGGTGTTGCTGTAACTTCCTGGAATGGCAGTTGGCACAAAGTGGCACCCCAGGCTAAAAATAAGCTGTAGAGATAAACTACAGAACAGGGTAAGATTCATTTAAGAGAAATTAATCCGGAACAAGTCATTATTCCTCTGGCACATATCCCAGTGCACATGAACTGATAGAAGGCTTTTTGCATTCCTTCCTATAAGCACCTAAAATCCCTAGTAGTGTTTCAGTTGTATCTTTATCAGTACAGGGAGCTAAACCTGGAACTTAGGCAGTGGCTGGTGAATGTCTCTGATTCACTATAGGTACTTTAAGCGATAACACATCTTTTTAATGTCTTATTTGCAAAGGTTTTGAGTGCAGTAAATAATATTATCTTGATTTATGGTTTAATTTCAGTATAATTATATATAGTTTCCCTTGCCACTAATCCTCTCACAGATTTTGGATCGCTTAAGTTGATGTCACCTATGTCCAATTTTCCTTTCCTCTTGTTTTAATTAGACTGAGCCCTAAGGTTTCGAATTCTTTTATTTATTAAAGAGCTGACTAATTGTTTTCATATACCATGCCAAAGATTACCTAGTTCCACCTACTCAGTGGTGATGGTTTTTTGGTTTTCTTTGTCTTATGTGATTGTAAACTGAATATGCTTCTGTTTGGACTGATTGACAAACACAATGAGCAATTTGAAGACGTAACCTTGACCTGTGATGAAGTGTACTGGACATTTAAACACATTTCTAACATTCTGTAGATAATATCCCTATTTATCATATTTAACACTGATGTGGAACTGAGCTTAACTGGTGTATGCAGTGCAGCCCACTAGCCACATGGACTGGAAGTACAACACTACATGCACTAATGATGTTCTTGTATCAGGTGAATGGACAGTCTTACCTCCAGGTCGGACATATGTGTATCCCAGGTCTCTCTCTGACACCAGTAAGCCTTTAAATCTGACCTCAGGTTCTTCCTCCAGTCTCTCATGTTTAGGCTTCCTCTGAAACAGTGCTCTCAGCATGGCTCCACTGCTCTGTCAGTTGTCTCACAGTCTTGTAGCAACCGTCTATTTGAGCCTCTCTAATATCTTAGAGGTGCTTAGATTTAACTGCAGTTCCAGTAATTCCTTATCTGGAAAGAGGTGCAAGAAAGGTATCGTAATAGTTCTTCAGGTTAGATGTTTCTTCTTCAGTAGCAAAAGATGTACTGATGGTGCACTTCCGTCATAGGTTGCGCTGTGTGCAGTTCTTTAGTCAGGTCAGGTAGTCCACATGCAGTGGTGCTCTCTCCTCAGAGCTCGGCTTCAGTAGCAAGTCTCAAAGGTGTAACAATATTTACTCCTCCAATGTTACGACTTCCACTCAGATTTGCATGAATACACATTACTGTAAGAGAACCTACCCCTGACAAACCTCATCAAACTAAATAGATACTAAGAAATATCAACACTGTTCCACTGACGGGTGGAGTAAGCTCTCTCTACTAAACTGATCACACACTGCAGTGAAAGCACACTTAAACCATCTTGGACACCAGTGCTGCTTACAAATATGCTTGGATTGCTAACTATAGTAAATCTAAACAAAACATAAAAGTATTTTCAGTGCGGGTTACCACCAAACAAGGTTACTGTATTGTCAAAGCACATTTAACCCTCCCGGAAACCATGACATGGTTGTGAAAGTCAGACAAAAACATAAATCAGATATATCTAAAAATGTCTTTCTTTAAAAGCAAAGTCCCAAAAGAGTTGCTAGAACAAAGAATGACTGCTTGGAGCGTTGCTTCCCAGGCTTAAAAAATGAAATGAAGTCCTACTAAAATTAAAAATGCCTTCTTATATAGTCATGTCCCAATGGAGTCCCATCAAAGAGTTGCTGTAGGTCTACAGTAGTCGTTACACGTGTGCTAGTGCTCACTGTGTTGCTAGTTTGTTGGAATCACAGCACATTTGAAAGGACCACACAGCTGTACTGTCAGTGCACACAGTGAAGTGATTAGTGCCAAAGTGTTCAATACTCATTGTTCAAACTGTAAATGGATGCCATCATATTCAAAAGTGACTTTTCTCAGTTAGTAAACCCTCCTAGTGGTAGTCTCAGACTTTGATCGTCGTCCTGCTGAAGTATTTTGCCCATGTGTTTTCAGCTGAGCTCCCAGGTCATTTGGTGAGGCTTTGTCCTTCATCAATGCAACACAGATGTCCTTCTACCTTTCTTCTTTTCTTCTTCAGTCTCCAGTGTTGTTAACTGAAGCCTTTTTGCTCTTTTTCTGCCTCTTCGCTCTGAAAGTTTAACCTCGTGTCACTTCTTTGTTAAGGCTAGTGGTTGTAGTCCTCCTCCCACTCTGTATTTCTCACTCTCCCTCTCTCTCTTTCTGTCTGTTTGAGGGTGACACTTCTGGCAGATCAGGACAGAATGACAGCTTATATAAACTCTGTTAAACACACCTCCCAAGCCCTTTTTACACTTTCCTCTTCATTTTTCATCTTCTGTCTTTTTTCTGTGTTTGCCAGGGAGACTGTCTTATATCTGAAATGTCACATGTTCTTGTCTAGTGCTAGTCATTCACAGTGCTAAAGAGACTACAGTAGATGTTTTTTCTTTTGATGATCTTTGATCTTTTGGTCCTGGGCTGATTTTTTCCCAGGCTCAACTGAACTCTGTGTGAGTGTGTGTGTGTGTGTGTATGCATTTATCTCTGGCTCTCCCTCTCTGTCTGTTCCCCTCATCCATTCTGACCCTAGTGACCTATCCTGCCTCAGTTGTAGTACGGGTGTGTGTATTTTTGTGCTTGTCTATCTGTGTGAGAACGGGTGTGTTCCTAGGACCACAATGTTAATTCTGTCCACCACAGTGTATAGGTTACTTTGCTTAGTTTTTCTGTCCAATCTGTTTATCTTTCTCTTTCTCATGTCTTCAACACTTTGTCTCTTTGCCTTAAGGTCTGGTTTAGAATGTGTGTGTTGAGGTGTTGTCGTGCTGTCTTATTTAGGGATGGGGATACAGTGTTTTGCACTTCAGTGTTTTTTTGTTTCTATAACATGTCATTTACAACTATAACAGATTATCAGAAAGTAAAAAAAGCCGATGCCTCATTAGTATTACTATTGACAAATACCAGTAGACCTGTATTACTGGATAAATGAAATGACCAGGGTTCTGGCAGTGCTTTTAGGCCTCCACTTTTTTCTTTTTTTTTCTGCGTCATACATTTCTATTGCTGGAAAAAATGATGACTCTCTACAGTGGCTGGAATTAAATAATTATGCAACAACACAAGCTACTTCAATATGCTTTTAAGAGTAAGTGCAAATGAAAATATTAAACTGAGTCACAGTGCATTGCAACCTACTCACTCACTGCTGTGCAATCTTGTGACGAATGTATGTTAGTGTTGCCTTTTTCCTCCCTTGTTGAACATGTTTATGTAGTTCACTAGACTCCAGGGGCCCATGTTTTATTGTGTAATGGCACTGCTGGCTTCTGTTCCCATTTAATTGGCTGGAAATTTTAAACCCTGGGTTAGACCCTGCCATGCTAATAATAAACCATTTACATGTCTGTCATGTTGTAGTATAGATGCTACAACATGTCTGTGCATTCATGTAATTGTAAGGGTGTAACAGGTCAGTAAGCTCATTTTGTTGTCTGCTGACCTGATACAGTTTCATTATTTCTCCGACTAACTTGATTTTCAGCAGTGACTGGGTCATTATTGCAAACCATGACATTTTTTTTCACATTTTATATAAGTAACAATTCTCTTTCTTTCGCCCCAGTGGTTATCCATGGGATTTGGTTTTATGACAAAGAGGACTGTCAGCGCATTGCTCAGAGGATGAACATGTAAGTACTTATGTAACAGTAAGTTAATATACTGTATATAACACTTACAGAAAGGTGAATTTCAAATTTTTCAGAAAAGTTTTCTAAGCATTTCATATGTTAGTCTGCACATGGCTCTGCGTCTGACAATTTGGCTTCAACAATAACAGAACAAGATTATCTTAAGCAAGTTTCTCTTAAAACAAATTGTAGGTTTAAGATAAAAAGAGTCTTATTCATAAACATGCTTTAATTCACTGTTTGTCATTACATTTATAAAACTATCTAAAGAACATATCTTAACATGTATATTTATGGACTCCTGTGTGCAGCCTGACCCAGCAGGAGCAGGTCCTGGCTCAGTCTCAGGGTGGTTGGTTTTCCCCAAAAGGAGGAGGAGGAGCAGCAGTAACAGGAGGAGGTGGAAGCGGTGGGAAAGCAGTAGACATTATCCAGATGCTGACCAAAGCACGCACAGAGTATGACAAGGTAGGCAAGATTATTAACATGTTTCAGCAACAAACCAGTTCAACCAAAGTGCTTTATGTAAGACATAAAAGGTATTAATATAGCAACGTAAAAAGTCAAATATCAAACCTAATTTGTACATTTGCATTTCCTAATTGTGACTAGTAGGTACAGAATCTGTACACCCATTTCTGTGTAATTTTCATCGCTTTACATTTCTCTGTTTTGTCTTCTCATTGTGTGTTTCAGGAGAAGTCTACTTCAGAGCCGAGGGAGATAGGTGGCAGCAGTGTCCTATATGGAAACCCTAACCTGATCAAGCCAATACCTGTTAAACCAAACACTCAGGTAAAGCACATAATCCAGTGAACTTTCAGTTTCACATTAGCACTTTGCTTCCTTTGATTTCTTGTTGTGTTTCTTTGAGCCAATTAGAGATAAATGTTTGAAATACAAGAATATGAAAAGGTGTTAAATAAACTTTAGAAATAACTTCAGCTTGTGTTTATCTTTTCCAGGACAGTGAAGGCGCTGAACCCAAGTCTCTGTCTCTGGCTACTCTGTTCGGCACTCAACACTCATCTAAACCTGACCCCGTCTCGCCAGTGGCTGCGCCTGTGGTAGGGTCATCCGCAGGAAAAGTTGCTCGCCCACCTGTAGCTCGCACACTGACCTACGATGATACAGTGAACTCTGGTGGAAGTGTGACTTCCAAGGTAGGGAATGTCACAGTAGCTGTGTGTTCAGAGGATGCTCAGCAGCAGCAGCAGAGCCAGCCTCAGCACTGCCCGGCCATCCAGAAGCTCATGCAAGGACAGAGAGGGGTTGGTGGGGTGCTTCAAACCGTGTCTGAATCCCCTGAAAATAGGCTGTGTGACAACGGGGTGCCACTGGAGCATCACCACCACCATCACCACCTTTACCATCATCAGCAACAGCATCAGCACCACCATCATCATCACCATCAACAGTTTCAGCCTGACCCAATCAAGAGACTTTTCCAGACACAGCCACCTGCTCTTCCCTCCTCCTCCTTCCCCACTGCTGCTCCCCCATGTTGCTCCAAGCCTCCTCCTCTGCAGCAGAGCCCCCATCTCACTTCTCAACCCATAATGGTGGATTCTGTGTCATGTTCCCACCTTCAGTCGCAACAAAGCCGGCAGCTATTTTTTAGCCTTTCCAAGCCTCAACCAGAAGCTCAGCACAACAGCCAGCCGGCTTTGATGGCACAGGAAACAGGTGGCACATCTTTAATGTTATAAATATGTTCTAAAAGTATGGAATGATCATTATCATAAATAAGTTAAAAACTCCAGTTTCAGTGACATTTTTCTTGCTTTACCAGGATTGCTGCCATCTCAGGTGACCAATGACAAAGTCATTCAACCTTCACAAGGTATCATGTTCTGTGTTTTCATTGGTGTCATTTGGTGTCTTTTTCATAAATTGTTACAATTACTCTTTTGTTTTCTGAATGATTGTGTTTTTTGCCTGTATTTTGCGTTTTTAATAAGTTAATATATCCAGTCAGTAAAATCAGATTGAATATTTCGCACAGGCATTCGTATGTCACATATCTATCTTCATCTCTTTATGTATCCTTCAGGCATCTTGGAGGTAAAATGATAGAGATAAGATGCCTCAATTATCTTCATACATCTTTGCATTGATTGGTTCCCCTCTTTTTTTGTCAGGTCTGTCTTCCCAGATGCCAGGTGTGGTGTCTCCTCATGAGCTCCTCCAAAAGCTCCAGCTGGTCCAGCAGGAGCAAAACCTGGCTTCTCATGACCCTCCTCGGCTCTGTCCAGGACTTGCTCCTCGATTCCTGGGGCCCACACAAAGTCAAGGTGCAGACTCAGGTGTGCGCTCAGTCGCTGGCCCGGTCCCAAACCAGACTGCAGCCACTGTAGGTCAAAAAGCTGCACTGCAATTTCAGGCAAGTACTGGGAATTCTGTTAGCAGCTCTCTTTTGGACAAAGGAGAAGAGAAATTGACAAATGTCCTTTACGTCTTTTTTTTGTTGTGGGACAGTGAAATATCACTTAACAGTATGTCTGTGAAGATTCTCAGTCATCCAGGTGAAGTTGTCTGGAAGTTGAGTCCTGGCAACTGGCAAGAAAGAAGTCCAGTTCAGACTCAACTTCCAGACACTAACAGTATGAGAACTATAGAGGCGTACTAATAATTGTCCTCTCTGTCCAGGTCATCTCCCCCCAGCGAATACCAGCCACTGTGGCCCCCACCCTACTCCTCTCTCCCAGTGTGTTCTCTCAGGCAAAGTCTGGTGGTAGCTTGTCAGTAGACGCTCAGGAGAGCTGTGCTGCCACCTTAAGCCTGTCCAGAACCTTGGTGCAGGAGGAGATCAAAGTTTTGTCAAAAAGCCAGCTTCAGGTCACACTGCTCCATCTGATACAGGTAAAAGTGAATACTGAAAGTATCTACACCCGTTTGTTGTGTTTATGCCTTGTTCATAGTTGCACACTCCGATTTGTTGGTTGTAACTTAAATAAAGTTGCTTGCATGAACACAAACATTCATTATGATGATTCTTGCTTGTGTGTTTCAGACTGACAGCTCATTCCTGGACACCATTTATGAAGCCTACGTCAACCGCTTTGCTAACGACTCCAGCAAGTATTGATGACAGTTCACACCATCTGTCAATACATACACCCTGTCCGGTGTACTGAGGTTCGTTCTTGCACCTAATATGGACGTCCCGCCTCCTGCTCTGAATCCCTTCTCACACACGCTCACTGTATCTCCTATGCATTTTATAATCAGTCAACCCAGCTCTCTTTCCTTTAAACCAAGTCTCTCTAGATGCAACAAAAAATAAGTTATCCAAAATTATTAATGTGTTTGTTTACATATCATTCTCTGACACCTCTGAATGAACACATTCTCTCAATCTGAAGACCACTAATTTTTGGCACAAATCAGGCATAATCTATTTAATTCTCTTGAAAACAAAATATGCTGCAACCTCACAGTTTTCCATAGGTGTCTAATTTTAGTAGTCACCCAACCTATTTATTTCTTTTAGTGTAGCAGACTTTACTTTGTTTTGTTAGTCTTTACTCCATCACAAGCATTTAACACCAGCCTGCCTTCTGGGCTTTAACAAACAAGTCTTCCTAGTCTAGGAACTAGTGCTGAAGGATATATCTCCAAAAATATCAAAAATTTAATGGAAAACATGTTACACATGTTTCTGTACATTTGAAAGAATATGTTTAAATGATTTTATGATTCTATTAAATGAAGTTCTTAAGTAAGTACTGTATATATTATTTTCCAAGTGATTTTAAAGCCATTAAAATGATACCTTGTCATTTTGACTTTTTTGTCTTTCCAGCAGACACCAGCTTTGATGCTGAGTGAAATCAATTGTGTTGCCAAGTTGCTATCCTGCAGAAAGCTATATCTACTTTAAAATAACTATGTATGTACATATAATAATTTTAACAGGACACATGTCCCAGCGTATAGGAGAGCACTTCGCAATTTTACGTCTAATTCCTCCATATCTGAGTATTATTGTCATAATGAAGAATTCAAAGTGACATGGTATCCATCCAACTTGATGAAATAAACAAACTATAGAGGATTGTGAACCTGCACTACCTCACAGAGAGATGTGTCAGAGGTGTATCAACTTGCTATTGATAAACTCACATATAGCCATACAGTAGCTACCAGAGAGTACATGGTAACAGCAGCAGCAAAAAAGAACACATTTCAGCAAAACATCTGAATTTTTTCCCTATTTTTGTACTCAAGAAGAAAAATGTATTGTTCTTATAGTACAAATAACCAGCATTTTGTGCTACACTCAACTGTACAGCTTAAAGTATAAGTAAATTCCATGCTTTTGTGACATATCTATAGATTTATTTGGCAGATGCTGTTTTATTTCTTTTAATTCAAATTTTGTCACCCAGAAATCTTTGTTAAACATTGTCATTTAAAATAATATGAGACATTGGATGTGAAGGGAAACATTTTTACACTATTTTTATTTTTTGTCAGGAATGATTTGTTCTTTTGAGAAACTGGAATATATTTTAATTGGCTATTAAATGTTCTCAAACTGCCTTAATTGTCTTTTACTGTCTTTTTTTGTGTTGTGTTAATATGGCTGACAAATAGCTTAATATGAGTGATTGTCACTGTTATTCAAGATGCAGCCTCAAGTTACACTAATCTCATTAACGGTACACTCATTATTGCTTTAATGCCACTTCATTGCCCTTTTTGTGCTACAATCAATAGTATAACAAAGTGTCAACAGTGATTAATCAACCCCTTTTTACACACCCAGCAGTATTGAAAGACCATGCCCAATTAGCTCCAATAGTCTTTATAGAACATTAGTTTTTCCAATATTAAATCAGTCCCTGAGTTTGTCACGCTTAACTGAGCACACAGTGCAAGCCAATAAAGCAGAGCTGCTGACACAATGGTATTAATTTGACTGATTAGGGGATTTCATATTTGTAAGACGCCTAAAGAGGAAAGGGAAGGTGACCCAGCTGAGAAAACGATCACCACAAGGTCCATTTAGTAGCTGTTATGGAGCTTTTGATCAAATACCATGATCCACATCAGTAGATGAAGTAGCTACTAAATGGACCTTGTGGTGCGATTGTGTATTCAGCTTGTTTCTTTTAAACCTCGACTTTATGTTTTAATGGATGAGAAGTGCTCGAAGAAAATGTCTGTATCAAAATTGTCCGACCCCATCTGCTGATCTGCGGAGATCATGTGATTTGATCAAATATTTCACTACATCTACTAAATGGATCTTGTGCTGAATTTCTCAACCGTTGTGTTCAAGGATAAGAAAGAACTTTGAATAAGCTCAATAAGCAAGTCATTGAACCCTCACAGCTCACTTATTTTGACAGGAAATTTAAATGTCAGCCAGATATAGACAGAAAAGCAGAGCACAGAAAAAGTGGTGTAATACTATTGTTTGCTCTTTTTTTAAAAGTTATCGTTGTGTTTCTTTTGTTAATCAGTCTATTGTATCATGTAAAAACTAAACAATATCGAACTTCAATCACTAAATAGATTCAGACACGTCCCAGAAAATCCTATAAATCTATATAAAACTCCCTCGAGGAAATTGCGTATCATATTTTTCCACCGATAAAACCTACAGATTGCCTGTTAGAAAGATAACAAAAAAAGTTTTATTTATGCATTATTTATTTGTTCATTTACAGAATGGAAAAAACAACAACAAATAAATAATGCATTTCCTCAGCACCAGTGATATCTTTGGTTTGGGGTTATTCCCAGTGCAACAATGGCAATAATTGTCTCTCAGGAAATGAACTGACAACAAACCAAAAGTATGGCCATGAATCAGATAATTGGCTGATTCATTGATGGACTGATTCATAGAAAATAACCCCTAGATTAAGTCATCTCCCATGGTAACTACAGCCTCTCTGGTCTGGACAGTAGTAATAACAACCTGTACATCACTGTTTTCCCACACGTTCTTATAGCGAAACAGACTACTTACTGTATAGGTAAAGGAAAAACAGTGACAAGTTAAAAATCTATTCAAACTCCTCCCTGCCATCTAGTGTTACAATTTTGAGAATTAGTGATTTCCTCTCTGTGTGTACATGTTTGTGTTTTGCTATCTGTGTGCGACCAATTCTGTCTGTACATTAGTACCAATTAGTCGTCAGGGTTCTTAATGGCTCTACAGTGTCAGCTGAGAAAACAAACACTGGTGGGAAACACAATGTGAGGTGACCAGACTCCAATCAGTCTCCTTCCTGCTTTTTGGTTGGGGAAAATATCTGCCTCTCCATCTTTCCCTTCTTTCCTGATTTCTGTTCACAGTAGTACCGTAGACTATATATGATTTATACAAAAAGACGAAAGTTTATTACAAATGTATTTTATTGTTAGCACCTGCAGATATTCTTGATTTGACTTGAATGACACACACACACACATTTTTCTTTACTTTACTTTTACTTTACTTTACTTGGCAGACGCTTTTATCCGAAGCAACTTACAAGGAGAAGACACAAGCAATTACCATTCGGGTTCTGTAAATTATGAGTTACTACAAACTAAGAGCC
>JAUMHL010000016.1:9503292-9545398 GCA_032362345.1 Sandelia bainsii | reverse complement strand
ACAACTGAAGACATGTATCTTTTCATGAAAAACATGGTAATTCCTATGTGTGTCCAAACTTTTGACTGGTAGTGTAGATGCACATGCAGCTATCGTGTAGAAATCTTGAAGCCACATGTCAGGTGGATGAGTCGATAGTGTTCTTTCTATTTTGGCTGATTACTCCACACAGATACATATAGGCCATATGGGTACCTGTGGGTTATAGCTAACTGCCAAACTCTCCTGCAGCCTCTCTGCTGCTACAGCCAAATCAGCTGAAGTTGAATCATCAATCAATTATATATTGTGGTGTTTTTCTGTTTATAACTAATGGACATTTAGTCACAGTAACTTGAAATATTTAGAATACAGTGTCAGATGCTTACTGTAAACTGCATTCTGATACTACACAGATCAGTTTTTATGTTTGCAACATTATTCTAGGGATAGCAGTGTTTGTAGGTTTTAGTCCAAGACTTATGCTTTATGTGGTTTACGGTTTAGCTTTGATTAAGTAAAAATTATATCTAAATATCAGCATATTGACATTGACTGGTGACATTTTGATGCTGACTCACAAAACTAGGGATGGCTAGCATAACGTGCAGTCAAAGTTTACCATGTGTAGGACTGCAATTTACATATTGCATAAAATCAGTTTTAAGTTCATTTCCACACCGGGGCTGGTGATTTACTTTTACTGTAAAAATTTGTACAACTTCACATAGAAAATAATCAGATTTATTCAGAAATTAATTAACATTTCCCAAATACAAAGATGGATTTTACACATTCGACAATAACTCATAATGCCTAATGGGTTTTATTTTAACACTAGTTGGAAAGATAACTGGTCAGTTTTTCTCAGCTGGATATTTCTTTTGGGAATGAAATGCTGTGTTTGTTTGTTTGTTTGTTCAGAAGCCAGACAAAGCTCTTTTTCCTGAACAGTTTTCCAACCTCCTGCTGACTAAAAGCACTAACAGATCGATATAGTGCTGTCAGTCCACAGTAGCCTATTAACTTTGTGTGTGTGTGTGTGTATGTGTGTGTTAAAGTAGAATGATTTGAGAGGGGCAGAGAAACACAAACATTATTTTAGTATACTCACATTGACTGCCTTTAGTATTGATGGTGTATACTGTAATAATTTGGTTAATCCAATTTGAACCCAACAGATTTATTAACCTAAACCAGAAGGAAACAATGGGTGATCATACAGTTACAGGATATATTTAGCCTATGTGAATTTGTACTCACACAGCTTAGAGGGTGTGTGCCGTCACTAGGCAGGCTGGTGTGACTGAGAGAGATTAAAGTTCCAGAGACAGCAGGGTTCAGCAGGCCAACACAGGTCACCGAGCCCAAAGTGTTTCACTCTGCCTAGGGAAGATTTGGCATCAGGCCCCCTTGGGCTCTGGAAGTTAACAAGTCCCTGAACAGAACATTTTAGATGAAACAGGTCAAATCTTCAGCCTCTCAGGCAGCATTGCTCTGCAACAACAGCAGTAGCACGTTTCGGGCAACAACACATAAAATAAGTGGACCTGACTTTGCTTGTTTACAATACAACACTCCAGGTTTAATCTTCTGCAATATCAGTACTTTTTTTTCAATGAACACACACTCATATTTGCAATGAGCATCTCAACAAGTCGATATTATGAGCCAGTCTTCAGTACTGGGGCTGGCAGGCTAGCTGTTACAACCTGGTAACTAGCAGTGAGCTGGCTGACTCCCCATAGGTAGCTCCATCTGTCACATCCTGTCTACTCTCTGACCATTATTACCTTACCTCAGCGGCACTCACATGGAGGATTTGTAGCATTACTGCATGAACACAGTATAACCCCCTGACCTGGCTGACTGTCAGCTTTCACTGTTACCTTCACAGTAATCTGTTATTGGTGAATGCTGCATGACCTTTTAACGTGACTGCCTGTGTACTTTTGTAGTCAACATCAAGTCATATTATTGGTCTATGTTTTTCAAACAAATGTGAGTTTGGAGAAAGTTAAGTACTTTTGATTCCGCAGTTCTTTCAATGTTAAAACTAAGTGTTCTTGATAGAGACAGTTGTTGATTTAACTCTGTGACTATTTATTCAATTTATTGCAGTGCATGTTTTCTATTTTCTGAATTACCTAAAAAAGCATTATAACATCTAGCATTTTAAGACGTATCACTAGGTTTCCCCCACACAAGTTGGAACTAATGGCTTTATATGTTGTCTATATACAGTATAATATTATATATTATCCACATTTTTGACTGTCTGTCACTGACCATGTTCCCCCTGTGTCCAGGGTGCAGCAGTGGGCTGTGTCCTTTGGCAAAGAGATAGCTGCCCTGTCTGCTAAATACTCTGGAGCTAGACTTCTACAGAAGGTAACAGATCCAAATCAACACATTAACAAATACAGACATTAACACACACAGCTGTGTTTCTGTAATTTTGATCCCTTTGATTTGTTATCCATACTGTTTATGGCCAAACCAGAGAGGTAGAAGGTGTAATTATCCACAACCATTTTTCAGTGTGACTGCTCGCAAATTCAAAAGACAGCAACAATGAGGGGTATCTAAAAAACACAAATAAATGCAGGGTGACATAAATACTTTACAGTAGAAGAGAGAGCTGAATATAGTACACATGACATCATCACATCACCCTGAGATGGGTGGTGTCTGAATTTATCCCTCCTCCCCCTCCGCTCTGCTGCATCAGCCAACAAAAACATGACTGACTGGCATACATTTGCCATCTGCACATGGCCTAGGGACTATCCTGATGATGTACTTAGCATCATAGATGCACTTGACATACAAACACATATGCACCGGCACACGCTTACTGTGCTTTAATATTGTGTTTCACCAATACACAACAGTAAAATGTAATGCCGGTACACAGTGGCTTATTGAATTATTATCAGTTATTATTGAGTTGAGGTTGTTCATTTGTGTGTTAATCATAGAAACCCAAGATTATGTGTGTGTGTAACTATAAGTGTGTCTTTTAGTAATTAGGATGTGTGGCCTACCTCTGCATGCCATCCTGTAGAATCCCTAGCAGGCTGGTTCACCATCTGCCGCACACACACAAACTGAGTATTCACAGAAAAATGCACCTACTGACCTTCTCTCTCCACAGTGTATATCTTTATCTTTGCTTTATCACACACTTTTAACCATGGGTAACCTAAATGTCAAGCTGGTACAAACAATTTTCCAGAGTGGGAACCACCTCACTTGATTAAGCAGCCTCAGTAATAGTACCAGTAAAGGTGATAGTATGGTAATAGTAATAGGACTAGTAAATATAGTATTTCTGTAAAATATAGACATATTCTCCTAATTGCAGATGTTATTGTTATATTCAGTCACTAGTGTGTAAAAATGAATCCAGTGCATCAACATAACATGTCATAACAATGGCTTTCTTGCCATATTTAATGACTCTGCCTCCTTGACTGAGTAAACTAGATAGTCTATCGATGCAGATATTTTTTGTGACATTTATGTGGTATTTGTGGGTATTTCATATATAATCTTTACTTATATAAAAACACTGTTTTTCTGATAAAAGTAAGTGTGTCTGTTCTGAAGAAATACAAGGATATCGAGGGTGTGGTGAAGATAGAGGAGGTGAATGGAGAAGAGCTGGTGAAAAAGTTTGCAGAAGAGATGGAGGAGATGCTTGGGAGGAAGATGAAGTCTGTGAAGGTATTAATACATTCGGCAAAAACAAACATACATTCATACATACATACTTTATTTTGAAGACTTCACTATGTTTTAGTCATCATTGCAGATTGAATCACAACATCAGTCTAATGTTGGATATGATAACCCTTCCTACATGGACACTTGTATTTTATCTCAGAGGTTAGCAGAGGCAGCAGAGGATGCTGATTTGTACCACGAGTACAATGAAACACTGGAGGTATGTGACAGTATGGTTCACTATAAGAACACTGACCATTATGAACAGTTTGTGACTTACACAAAATATTCATTTTCAAATATGTTACCACTGAATTATAGCCAAAAAACATAGCTTTATTGTATAGACTCCACATTTTCAAACATGTTTTCAGTTTACCAAAATCATGAATGTATATAAAAAGTCGTCATCTGCCCTTTCTCCACCTAGTTTGAGTACTATAACTCCATGCTGATCAACACTGTTGATGAGGATGGGAACCCATTGCCTCTAGGAGGAGAATTCCCTCTGGAGCCAAATGAACACTTCAACAAACTGCCAGTCAACACACAACAAAGTAACATACAAGTCCCCACTAATGTCTACAACAGAGGTAACACACACATGAAACCTGCATTCCATTGCACATGTAGTACATTTTAATGGCCAGTAGAATATCTCTCTATATATTTTTTTTTTTTTTTCCCCTAATTTTCTGTAGATCCAGGTATTCTGAATGGAGCCTATATGTCTGAGGCTCTGAATGATGTATTCATTGATAATTTCCAGAAAGATCCAACTCTCACCTGGCAGTACTTTGGCAGCTCTACAGGTTTCTTCAGGCTATATCCAGGTACCTACCCTTCAGAGTCTCATTATGCACCCTGCACAAAATGTCTGGGTGAGCTTTTTAAACATGTGTCAAGGAACAGTGCTGTAGATAAACATTCAGCTACACAAGCTATACAGTATACTTCCACAGCAACTGACGATGCACAAAACAATCGTTCGAACAGGATGACTCAGTCTACAGCTCCAATATGGCTGCTGATGAGTCCTCTTCTCAGTGTGTGTGTGTGTACAAGAGATCCATACACCCAACCAGCCAGCCAAGCAGCAGTTTTCCCATTCAGCTTTTGATAAATCTCTCTCTGACTCTCTCCAGGGATCCAGTGGATTCCAGATGAAAATGGTGTGTCCACTTTTGATTGCAGAAACAGAAATTGGTAAGATCCTATTTCTGATTGCTAAGATTAGAAGTCTTGTACTTTATGAACATTTGTAGCTTTGTCAAAGACAATTACATATACAGAGTAATGTCACACAAAATGTCTCAAGACCTGCTTAAGCTTTTGCAGCCATAATGGCTCTGTTTTATTCAAGGTTTTCCAGCAAGCCATGACAGTGTCAAAGTGTGCCAGCATGCACAAAACTGGAAATAAGTGATCATTCATTTTATTTACATTTGTGGTTTTCTGTGACACATCCAGTAAAATGTCTGTGGTGTTTAATGGTTACCAGGTAAAGTAAGAGCAGGATTACTGTTCAGTAACAGGAAATCAAGTTCCAGGAACTCAAGACTAGAGACAGAACATACTGTATCTTGGAAGGTGGAAATCAAAGTACAAGGCAGTGTAGATCTGGAAAGTATCCAGTCACAGCTGCTGTAAATCTCATTGATGTTAATGAGCTTGGAAATCACGGGACAATAATAAAGAGATAAAGGGAAGCAGGGACGGAAGGACAGGGGAACAAATAAAAGGATATGGCCTGAACTCTGTCTGCTCTTTTTGTCCGTTACACTAGACTGATAAATAATGTACAGCCTCCATTTATGTCTGGGTATTATCTGATTTTCATTATGTTTTCATTAAATAGACTTTACTGCTCCCTTATTCATCCCTGTCTTTCTTTTCTAGGTATATCCAAGCAGCTACATCCCCTAAAGATGTGGTCATTGTGGTGGATGTTAGTGGCAGTATGAAAGGCCTCAGACTGACCATAGCTAAACACACCATCAATACCATCCTGGACACACTGGGAGAAAATGACTTTGTTAATATCATAGCTGTAAGTACACACAGACAATGACAAAAAACACAGACACACGTGAGTGGTTTAAGACTCACGAGAAAGAGTGTGGCCGAGAGATTAACACCCTAACACACAAATACACATTCATCCTAACATGCAGGTACAAAAACTGGGGTAAGTACATGGAAGAAGACCTGCACGTGCAAATAGGCACAAATACACAGGTTTTCAGGATTTTAGCCATGTATAACCTTACAACTACAAATCAGTGTAATAAGCATGGTTTATCCTGGTATTACTCTCTGTGTAATCATACGCCGCCAGCAAATCCGCTGGCCTTAAGCTGTTTGTGCAGAGAATTTAAAGCTACACTCCTTTCAATAGACTGACCATGCAACAATATGAAAATGAGATATCTTCCTTCAGAAAAGGGTTTAAATCACAACGCATATCAATGCAACATTACTAATATTTCAGTAGTTTCTGTCATACAGAATCAGATATTGCTTGGAATGATGAAGTAACATAATTAAGTGACATTTGGGGTGATTGACTGAATGATCTGGGGGATTAGAGGGAGGTAACATTTGAATAAATCTTTACTGTCACCTGTTAATAATATCAAATGTTTATCATCCTGATCATTGACTATATTGACTCATATCTTTGGATTCTCTTTGTAGTACAGTGACTATGTTCGCTATGTGGAGCCCTGCTTCAAGGGCACCCTGGTACAAGCTGATCTGGATAACAGAGAGGTAACACACACACACACACACACACAGCTAATTAATTCACTTAACCTCTACTAACCTGTTAATTGTAATCTGTTATCTTACTAATCCTCTAAAAGACAAAGATTACACTGTCATCACATCACAATTAAAGAATCATAGTGAATGTGTGTTATCAAGGATACAACTTGTTTGCTACAGGATTTACCCATGAAACTAGTTCATGTTCATGTGCTTATGTGCTCTTTGTCTTTTGTGCATTAGGCCTACAGCTGCTTTCCCTGATACTTTTCTATTTGTTCCACTTTCCTCCATACTCTCTTCCTCCTTTTTCTTCATCCCCCATCTCCTCTTCTTCACAATGTCACAGCATTTGTTTCTCTTCTCTCTTTTTTTCTAATTCTCCTTTGCATGTTTTTGAATTTACAGTTACAACATCATTAATATCTCACTGTCTCTTTGCAGCTTTGCATTTCGTCGTTCCTCATCTGTTCCTTCCCTTTTGTGTATCCCAACACCTGCTCTGTCTACTCAGTCTGTGTGTGAGTGTGCATTATGTGTTGGATGTATGCCCTACTTCCACTCCCCATCATAACATGGCACATCAGGTGAGGTCACTGGACACAGACAATTTTAAGTAGGTCATATGACATAGCAAGGGATTAGATTGCTTATATGCAGTAGGGTAGGCAGGCTGTAACAGAATAGGCTTACAGATGTTGGCTGACATACTCATGTACTATGTACAAACACACACATTAACAAGGAAGCAATCTTCAGTTTTGAATCTGTTATATAACTATCAGCAAACATGTTGCTCCCACTGTAAGTCAGGATGAGTTTAAGAAAAGTGTAAAAGCAACCCGAAAACTGAAACTGGGTCCACACAAGCATAAAGAGGAGCTCCACGTTACACGTCTTTTCCATAATTTCCATCTTCACACATTTTTTTACTCCTTCTATCATCATCTATCTTTCCCTTTCTTTATGCTGGTCAATCCATTTACCATATGGTAAGAACCAGAGCTTAGTGACAATGTTTCTGTTTCTTCGTTGTGTCTCTTTCCAGCATTTCAAGCTTTTGATTGATGGGCTTCATGTGAAAGGGGAGGGCAAAGTGAAAAATGCAATGAAAGAATCTTTCAGGATCCTTAACGAGGTTTGTAACTATTTGCAACAACCATAGTAACTGCTATGCTTTAATATGCAACACTGCTACTAATGAAACAGTAAAATGAATTCACTTACTGGAGAAAGCTTATCCATTGCCAGTGTTTAGTATAAATTCTCAAGATCAAGTAAATTGTGTGTGTATGTTTGTGTGATTAGGCTGCAACACTGGGCCAGGGCAGCCTATGTAACCAAGCCATAATGCTAATAACAGATGGGGCTATGGAGGACTTCCAGGATGTTTTCGAAGAGTTTAACTGGCCAGAGCGACGGGTATGAAAGACTCAAATATATTTACAATCAATAACAAATTCTGATTAAAGTAGATTAAAAATTGTGCTAAGTATGGGATAGTTGGAGTGTGAACTGGGCGGGACTAAGCCTGTATGTAATGTACTTGTCTTTCCAGGTTCGAGTATTCACCTATCTAATTGGACGAGAGATGACATTTGCTGAAAATGTCAAATGGATTGCCTGCAACAACAAGGGTAAAAACAAAATGTGTTTCCTTTAGTTGCTTTCTTTCTTTGTCATTTCAGCAACAAGAAATAGAGTAATAGATGTGAAAACTACTGCACCAATTAGTCTTAAATATGTTCTTCTTACTAAGAAAGGAGATCTGTTGGCCCTTTGTGGTCTCAAATATTACTATTTTGAACTGAGCATCAGGTGCTGCCATTTTGTGAATTTATACAGCAGCTCAGACCTGAAAAAATCTCTTTATCCTACTCTGAGCACATCAAAAACCCCTGATTAAATATTTGATTATCCTCACAGATACACTGTAAACACATCTCTGGCCAAAACATATCATATCTGCATGTGTCTGTGTGTGTAATGGGTAACAGGTGCTTTCCCTTCCTTCGTGAACACTGGGAGTGGCTTCTGCCAACAACAAAATATCTGTCATAACATACGGACAAATATGCATATTGTTACACACCAGCAAAAACCTTCAATGTACAGTTTTTATGTTAGTTGAGTAAGCAGGTCTTCTTAATAATATAATAATACTAAAAATAATAAAAGCAGCAGTCCGGCTTTGCACATATTGATACCTGGCAGTTCTTCAGTAGTCTGTTGTCACTGAGCAGCTTCACTGCAGGTATCCTATTGACGTCATTGTCTCCCACTTGTAGAAATGCCATAAACCTTGGGCTAAGCCAAGCTTTAAAAAATGTCAAAAGCACATTCGCATCGACGGGAGATTCAAGCTGTTTTTTCATTAAAAACAGCTTTGTTTTTTGGGACTGTGAGGTTTTCTGATCTCTGATGAGTGAATTTATTGCACTTAAAATAATATACAAACACCAGAGGCAGAAAGATAAAAATAACATGATGTTAATTTCCTTTGCAAAATTTTTTAGGTTTTCTTTAAATTTAAAATAAACTATTTGTGTTCTTATTTTTGCATGTGCTGCAGGTTATTACACACACATTTCCACACTGGCTGACGTCCAGGAAAACGTTATGGAGTATCTCCATGTTCTCAGCCGGCCCATGGTCATCAATCATGATCATGACATCATATGGACTGAGGCTTACATGGACAGTGTGGTCAGTCTGGTTCTGTTATGTGCATGGTGGGGATCAAATGATTATCTTGCACCAGTATCATCTGGACGATACCTGCCCTTTTACTTTTTGATATTGATCCATTAGATTTTTTTTCCTTGGTGCTACATGATCTAGTCTAAAAGTTACAAAAGCACTAAAGTAGAAAAGTAGAAAAGTGCAAGTAGTCCATGAAGAAAACTTTTTGATAACATGAGCAAGTTTAGTTCAGATTTGTTCTGCATAAGCCTCATAAACATCCTAAATCTAAAATGTTCATGCCTTGTTAGGTTTGATTTATGTATAGATGCATGGAGAGAGCAACATCAGAAATCTTATTTCTCATTCAACAGTATTCAAATTCCCTATATTAGTTAGTAGCAATAAAAGGCAAATGTTGGAGACTATTGCAAACCTTAAAAGGTGAAACATGGAAAGAAATGTTTTATGAAGTTAATAACACCAAAGCCACAGTTCTGTGTTAACTCAAGAATGGATCTGGAACAAAAAAAAATCACAGTTAATAAAAGTTGAGCTAATTTTAAATATTTTATTTTATTTTATTTTTGTTAGCTGGTTCATCCATAATAGTAGATCGTAATATATTAGTTGATTATACTTTAAGAGATTTCATCTGAAGTAACTAACTGAAGCTGTTAAATAAATGTAATGAAGTAAAAAAAAAAAGATATTTCCCTTTGAATTGTAGTGGAGTAAAAATAAATTTAACATCAATTGGAAATACTTTAGAAAAATACAATAACAGAAAGCACACAAATGTATCTATATTTTATTGCTTGTGCATCTTTCTTTCTTATCATCCTTTTATTTCTGTTTTCGTCTGTATCATACATTATGTGACATATCTTTCCACTGCCATTTTATGTCATGTTGTCTTTTCATCCTTCTATCTCCATCTTCAGTTACCAAACACACAAGAGGTAAACCTACTTAGCTAGAGCAAGTAGTTATAACACAGTCAACAACTAACTATTTTTTAGTAGTCTCAGCTAGTTTACGTTTAATCTAAGTTTCCATCGTTTGCCTTAAGTATATGCTAAAATTAGCTTAGCTCGTCCTCTAGTTAGTTAACTAGTGAAGTAGCTAGCCTAGCTTAGCCTAGCTTAGTTTTTCACCTGACACCTCAAAGTTAATATAATGCTTCAGTTTTTGAAACTCTTCACCACTTCAGTTTTTAACTAATTCATTTTAGCTTCTCTCTTATCGTCTTTGTAAGATGTAGTATGGTGGAGTCATTATTTATATTAGCGTTAAATGAAACATTTCCTTTCCAGTCCCCACATTTTCCATTTCACTTTCTCCGACTGCAAAACAGAAACAAAGTCTTTTCGGCTTTATTTACATTTACAGTTATTTGTTTATGAGTTAACCAATTTAGCTTTTTCACACAACTTAGTGAATCTGTGTGTGTGTGTGTGTGTATCATAGCTCTTCAACACTCAGGCCCAAAGCCTGCTCCTGATGACCTCAGTAGCCATGCCTGTGTTCAGCAAGAAGAAAGAAACTGTAAGTATTAGTTTTTATCATCATTAGCACCACTGCCCTCAAAGAGATGTCACCTGAAACTGCATTTGTGTCCACAATTGCACATAAATGGCTTTTCTTTATTATGCTAAATCACGTCTTAGTATCAGTTTCCTCAGCTTGTGGCTTTATGAATGGGTTATTAATATGTGTCCTGCAGTTGTCTCATGGGATTTTGTTGGGAGTGGTAGGAACTGACGTGGCCCTAAGAGAACTGATGAGATTAGCTCCAAGGTACAAGGTAAACAATTCACAAATACACAACAATCTGTATCATAACACAAACATGAACAAAGCTACACACCATACAGTAAGTAGTCAGCGATGAACTACTGACATGTTACTGACCTATGATGAACTATAGGGTTGTGTTTTATTCTTCCATCTTTTCAGTTGGGTGTCCATGGCTATGCCTTCCTTATCACTAACAACGGTTACATTCTGTCCCATCCTGACCTGCGACCTCTGGTACAGACAACGTTCGTATTATACAGTGAATTATTGCAGCTGAAAAACTTTATGCTGTTCATGTATGATGACAACTGATTACTAAACACATGCTTTCTTGTTTAAATTTGTGTATTTGCGACAGTATAAGGAAGGCAAGAAGCTAAAGCCAAAACCCAACTATAACAGTGTTGATCTATCAGAGGCAGAATGGGAGGATACAGAGGAGAAAGTGAGTAACACATGCTAACACATACATACGTATCTATCCATGTCTTTTTACTGCAGACCACTGTAGTTGGTGATGTTAACATACATATCAGACATGCTGTAATTAGTAGCTCTTAAATTAAGGAGTATGTGATATCTGTATTTTTTAGCTGAGGACAGCCATGGTTAAAGGAGACACTGGAACCTTATCTTTAGATGTGAGAACTTCAGTGGATAAAGGAGTGAGTACTTTTGTGTTGTGAGTGTATGTGTGTCAAAAGGAGATGCCAGAGGAGTGAGTAATTTTCCTCTTTTTCTTCTGCATTTTATTGTCCTGTACCAGTTTTGTTTCTTTTGGTTTCTTAAAGGTAGCAAGTTATTCATCACGTTGGATTTTTGACTGTTGCTCATTTTTATAAACTGTATGTTTCTCACAGAGGAGAGTGATGTTCCTGAAGAATGATTACTTCTACACTGTCATCAATGAGACACCATTCAGGTTTGTATGATTGCTTTTAATTTAACAGGATTACACAGTGTCAGGTTTGAAATGTTGCATTCACCATACCCAACAACACCTCTACTACCTGCATGAAATAAATAACAGCAAAAACACAGTAGCAACAAGTTTTTATTATAGTGTATTTAGTATTGTATTCAATAAATGTCTTTTATTTTTAACCAACCACTTGAATGCCTGGTGTTGGATTTTTTTTAAATACCACAACCATAGATACATATATATTTGTGTGCCCTAGACTAGTTACTACCGCTGATTATTCTGTCAGTAACAGTTCAGGTAACATGTACCTGTACTTTCTAATAGAAGGTAAAATAATGGTTTCTTTTGTGTGTTGACAGTCTAGGTATAGTGTTGACAAGGGGATATGGGCAGTATATCTTCATCGGAAACGTCTCTGTTGAAGACGGCAAGTCTCTCACTTTTGTCTCAATTCATTTGTGTCTGCTTAGCTTACTCTTCTTCGCTAATGTATTTTTTCTGTTTTTCTCCAGGTCTTCACGACTTACTGGCTCCAGATCTGACCATCGCCAGCGAGTGGTGGGTATAGAGGTTGCAAGCATAGTAAAAGTGGTTGTAGTTCTTTTTGATGATCTATGTATGTGTGTATGTGTGTGTTTGTGCTGTTAGGACATACTGTGAAACAGACATTGACCCAGCCCATCGCAAGCTGACCCAGCGGCAAGCTGTGGTGCAATACCTCACTGGAAAAGAACCAGATCTGAAGTGTAAGTTGAGACTTCTTTTCCGTGTATTTTTATGTCAAGTTATGAAATTACATATAGATTCTCTATATTTAAAGGTACATTGGAAACGAAAGAACAAAATAGCATGTGTGTCATGTTTCTTTTTCTGATCATTTGCCAGGTAAGCTCACTGTAAAAGCTTAATAAAATCTAGAATAGTTTTATGTAGCCAAAAATTATATCAGATTATATTTGAAGTTTGATACAAACCAAATCACAACTTTTATACATTTTTCAGGTGTAAAAACTTTTGTCTGCTTTCATCCCTAAATATTCATTTCTGTTATTCTTTGCCTCTCTTTTCCTGTTCCACTGTCATTTGTTAACATTAGTATTACATTTATGTTTTTGCACCTCTGGTCTCTTTGTAGGTGATGTGGAGTTATTGCAACAAACTCTATTTGATGCTGTGGTCACAGCTCCTATGGAGGCTTACTGGACTGCTCTTATGCTCAACACATCTGGGTAAATATCCATACTTATACATACCCACATAGATGTTTGGATAGACATGGATGTTTCTCATTATGTTATTAATATTTACTCTGTTCCTCTTTACCTTCCCCACCTTTACTTTTTCTATATCGTTTTCTCTCTTTGTGTCTCAGTATAGATGAGGGCATTGAAACTGCGTTTTTGGGAACCCGATCAGGCTTGTTGAGATTCCAGAGGTACACTGGTATTGAGAAAAGAGTTGCTAAGTGAGTAAGAAAAACACAGACATTTTGTATATTAAATATCATCAGAGTTGATGTATCATTGTGTCCACCACCAAAAACTGTATGTGAGAGTGATATTAATTAAAGAGCGGCTGATTATTTTAAGGAAGGTGTGAGTTTGCCCTCTGGTGGTCACTAAAAGAGCAGCTTGTAAAGAGTTTCCAAGCCAAACATTTTTTTTATGAATAATTGAGGTAAACAATCCCAGTTACAGCTTCATTACCTCAGAAATGCAGATGATTAAAATGCAAAAACATTAACTGCAAAAACAG
Organism: Sandelia bainsii; assembly: GCA_032362345.1. NCBI lineage: Eukaryota > Metazoa > Chordata > Actinopteri > Anabantiformes > Anabantidae > Sandelia > Sandelia bainsii. The sequence goes on along the minus strand of JAUMHL010000016.1, from coordinate 9,531,759 downwards.
TTTTTGTTGCTCACACAATCAGACACCACAATATGTATTGTTTGTTTTCTATGTTATGTGTTGAACTATAACAACTAACTATAACAACAACGCATTAACAGTGCTTCACGTATTTTAAATGAAATATAAATATAAATGTCTCTTGGTCATGGTTCCTTTTTCTTATTCTCCTCCACCTTTATTTATTTTTCACTTCATCAATTTTCTTACTGTTTTTGTCACATCCTTCCTAATATCCTTCCTTCCCTTTTTCACCATGTTATGCTTGACTCATATTCAACTATCTCAGAATCTTCATGGTGTTCTCTTTACCCTATCTCCCTTTTCCTTTTTCGCTATTAGCTTTTGTTATCTTTTTTGAGCATTAGGTAGGAGGTTTTCTTTAAGCTTATTTTTGTCTCTCCACAGGTCTTTCCTGACCTCTACAGACAAGGAGAATATGTTCACATTGGACCATTTCCCGGTGTGGTACCGCAGAGCAGCCGAGTACCCAGCTGGACAGTTTCTATATTACATGCCCAGACAGGACAATAGAGGTACAGTAGAGGAGATACCTTTACTGAGCAAACACACACACACATAAAACACTTTATTTCCAATTTACTCAGCCATGTTCAGCAGGTTGAGCCAAAAATCTCACAGTGACAGGCTCATTTCTCTGTAGCCAACAGGCTACAAATGCTACTTTATGTGAACTTCATAGTGAATTGATGCAGTTCATATCAGCATGTTTTTAACACAGATTTGGAAAGTTTGAAAAATATGTTTTAATGAGGCAAATCTCCACAAAGCATCAGTTGTGGTGGATTTTTTATTTCTGTTCATATTCTGTAAATTTTGTTGCCATGAAGAATAATCATCATCATCTTTACTGTGTGATCACATCATACTAACAGTTAACTTCATCTTTCAAACGAAGTCAGAGGAAAAGACTTTATGCCTTTGGATTTAATTTTCTTATTTATCTCTGCAGTGAAATGTATTTTTGAATCTCTTTTAAAAATGTTTTTGCACAATGCTGTAGGTGGCAACAAAGGACAAGAATTTAAGCTTCACCACATAATGTAGAGGCAACTGGAATTACTTTAAAATGCAGTACATTCACTGAGTATCGTAAAATTTCAAATTAAAGGTAATTTGTTGTATTCCACATATACAGATGAATTGTAGGATGATTAAATGTTAACATCAAACATAGACGATAGGAAGAGTTTGATGCTCTATTTCTAAATCCTAATTTAAGATTGTGATAGATACTTCATGATATGTTCAGAAGGTTATAATGTGACACAACAATACCACCGTCATTTTTAACATTGACATATAAATACAACATAGCCAGTGTAATTATTAGGGTGATGGTAAATTCAGTGTATTGTGTTCAGTTGGATTCAGGGACTATGAGCCTGACTATAGCCCCACCTTGAGTGCAGAGAAGGTGGAGTACCACAATGAGGAGGGAGGGAGAAAACGGAGGGAGGCGGAGGAGGAGGAGGGTAGAGGAAAACTGTTATTGATACTTGGCACGCTGCCTCTTTTTATCTATTTGCATTCTGTTCCTCCTCACTCCAGTTGTCAAAGCATGACGAGTGATGTGGTCACTGTTTCTGTTCCCTCACTCTTCTAGTCTCTAGCAGTCTCTATTCTTTGTCTTTTTCTAGCTTCTCTTGTCTCTTGTCTGTCATTCCTCCTAGTCCTTCTGTGTCTGTCTTCCTCTCATTGCATGAGCATGCAATTAAAGTACGGGAACCTCCTCTCCTCTTATAAGAAGTCAGTATCTCTATGTCTTTGTTAGATTCTTGTTATAAGGTCAGAATCTGGTTTCACTGTGTCTTTGTCACTATGTCTCTGTATCATCTCACAAAAAAAGTGGCTGTAAAAACAGTCTTACCATGAAATGCTTAGTTTTCTGATTATACATTTTCACGATGCAGCCACAGACCAGATTTGTCTTAGTGGAGTGAATAACTGGAATATAAATATAAGGCACATGGAAACACATACAGTAATACACAGAATCCTGCTGGTATGAGTGTATTAGTCGATTAGCCCTCATAATCTGTGTTACATAACGCTTAAAATGTTAATCTGACTGGAATGTTTGGCTTGGTGTCAGTTGGCATCTGCTGGCATGAAGGCTGTGAATAGATGCACAGAAGAGGAATGCATGACTTTATTAAATTATACCTCGCCTGTCAATCTGGCACCCAAATGTTTTCAGACATGTTTTGGCATACCTTACTGACATTTCTGCTGACACTATTACTGTGTATGTTTACAAATGATCAAACTAATTATGTATTCATAATGTAAGAAAATAAATATACATTTTACTTTTCATAACTTGGGCATGCATACTCATGCTTGTGTATATGTTTACAAGGAATATTACATTATGCATTTATGATGTGCATAAATGCACCCATGCTTCTACATGCATGTACTGATAACATAAAGTAAATTCTTGCTAATTGTGTGTGTTGCTCTTCCAGCAGCGAGGATAATGATTGCAACTACTGCTGTCACTGTAACGGTGGGCAAGAAAACTGCCATTGCTGGAGGTAGGAAGACAGTATTTGTTTCGATACGTACACTCTTTCAGTCTTTTGCACGCGTGCTGTTCCCTCTCTTTCTCACACTCTTTTTCAATTTTCTCTTGTGCTGTTTTCTCTCATTCTAAACTTTCCTTTTGACCTGCACATTGTCTTGGCTGTAAAATTGTGAAGTTGATTAGTTGTTGACATTTGAACTTATTTAAGGATTGTTGGCTTTATCACCTTCCAGTCAATGATATTGATTTGTTTATTTGCAAGTACCACTGCTGCTGTGTTTATTGGATGTGCTGTGGAATTTAATCCAAGACAAACTAATGGTAAACTTTCTTCATTATGTTGTTTTGAAATAGTTTACCTCGTTTCGGTACAGCATTATAATAAGGTGGCCTCTAACAGCCCTAGTAATTATGACAGGAACCACAGTCATTGACATATAAAGAGCAACAAAGTCCATGCAGAGATAAGGTCAGGTGGATATTGGGAGGGTAGACAACAAATCCCAGGACTCTGAAATGGGCTGTCTGTTTCTTGTGTGAAACCAATAGTCAGTGTTCTTAATTTGATTAGTTGGTATTTTAAACCAAACCATGACCTTTCCTTGAAATATTCTGTAAACGTAATCATGTTGTTTTTATGCCTAAACCTGGTAGGCTCTGAATATTTGATTGTAGCTGTGCCTACAGAGGTCTGGTGCATGATAGCAGCTCACTGAGCTGATGAGGAGGTGGACCAGGGTGCTACTAACCCACATATGTGGTTCTGTCAACAAATGCTAATGCTCACTGATGGCATTCAAAGCAGGTTGTCTTTGCAGGTCGAGTGTTTATTTCACATAGAAACATTATATCTAATCACTCATATTTTCTGGCTTTGATTCACACCTTCTTGATGTGTTAGTTATTGTGTGTGTGTGTTTGCCCGTCTTCCTGACACATCTGACTGAAACAGTCATCTTTCTTATTTATCTGAGCACATGTGTGTGAGTGTGTCTGAATGTAAACCTGCCTGCATTTTGTCTCATTTCACTGACTGACAGAAAAACACTCAAAGCAGACTTAAGCACACTCACACACAAACACACACGCTTATCTGTATTTCACAGCTTTCGTAGAAATTGTCTCAGGTGTGACAATCATGTTATATTTAGAAGTGGAAAACAGGGAGAGCAGGGAGAGATGTGCGAAAGAGTTCAGAATAGATGTGTTTCTTTCCCTCTTATTCTCACTGCCTCTTATTCTTACTGTGTTTCTCTTAAAATGACAGAAAGATCTGAAATAACTATTACACTGAAAACCAACCATGTGAAAGCAAGTACTGTAGAAAGAAAATTCAAAATGTAAATGAAAAAAACAAGATTTGTAATTGGTCATTTTCATCTTCTGAAAAAAGCAATTGAATATTGGATATGTTGTTGACAGAATGTCATAACAGTGATTTGAGGTCAAAGATTTAGGGCATGGATTACTAAATATTTTTATTCACCTTTGCATCACCGGATGTCAAGTGGCAGCTTTCTACCAACAGCCTCGCTCTTACAAAGCACTGCGGGAAAGGCTGTATCGATGTTTTATAGACTTGCTCTGTCTGACTTTCCTACATACCCACACACAACTCACTATGATTCATTCTTTGACACTCTACTTTACCCTGTTAAACCCTCACATACATCTCTCTTTTCTTAGCCTCATTCTTCCTGAGCTGTCAGACCTGTCTCCCGTCACGTCCTCTAGGTTTCTCAGTATTTCTCTTCCCCTCTTTATTCCCGTCATGTCATTCTTTTTCTTATTCCTCTGTTCTCTGTCTTCTACTGTACATCTGTTTCTTACTGCATTCAAGTAAGCAAGGGAGACTTTTTTCTCAAGAGTCACGCTTACCTCCCGAACACAAGGGGACACAATGGACATTAATACATACTATCACAAAGCTTGAGTGTACCTACCTTTGGCATGACCCCTGGGCTTTAAGTTACATGTACTTAAAATCAGTATACACAGTGTAAATGCTGTGGAACAGCAGAGAAATATGCATACCTCTTCAATGTTTTGTTCAGGACACTTCAGGAGCACAAGCATTTGCATGTACAAATGTATGTATGTTAAATATCTTGCAGAATTTTGTAGAATATATCATCAGATGATCATTATGAGAACAGTGAAAGGCTGCTGTTTTATGCAACCAAGCTGTATTTCATAGATGAGGTGAAACGTTGTTTGTGTTGAATGCAAATATGTACTTTCATTGCTTTAAATAGTTGTGATTCAGTTTCTCACCACTGAGTGTCAGTGTTTGTCTGAACAGAATCTGGTCATTTTTTCACCAGTTTCTCGGTGCATATTGTGTTTCTGCAATTTGGTGGCAGATTTAATTTCTTCTCCTGTGATGCAGGCCAAGGATTTGGTATTTTCAGTGGCTGATCCAAATTCAGTCAACTGTGACTACAAAAACACTGTGTTTATGCTGTTCTAAGGCTCAGCAATGGATTAGTATATCTCTGTAGCAGAAGTGACAGGCTGTATGTAAATAAACCTAATACGCTCCTACTGTCAGGCAAACAGACTGAGAAAAAGAGAAGAAGAAAGAATGATAAGTAGGTAAATGAAAAGGGCAAAGAGAGAGAGATAGTAAGTAGAGAGGCAAGGACAGAGAGAAGATATTTGACATGGAGGAGGAGAGGAATAAGGATTTAAAAAGAGGAGAAAAGGAGGTAAGATAGGGGAGGTGAAAAGTGAAAAAAGACTCACAATAAACAAGACAGAGCAAAGGATAAAGGGGGCAGCGATGAGAGAAAAGACTAAAAAAACGGGAGAAGAGGCGACAGAAAGATAAATGGAGACAAGATAAGTGAGAGGACAAGGCAAGGAGAGAGAAGATGAGAAATAGAGAAAGGTGAGAGGGGGCAGAGGGCAAGGAACAAAAGAAATTACATAAGGTGCAGCATGAAGTAGAGCTGTTATCATGACTCATTTATACTCTCATTTGATGCTGTGTATTTATTCAGTAGCTCAGCTGGTAGAGCAGTCATCTACGAACCCCAGGGTTGATGGTTCCATTCCCAGTTCCTCCTGGCTACATGTCGAGGTGTCCTTGGACAAGAAAACAAAACCCTGTAGTAGCACCAACATGTACTGTCTGGTAGCTGTCAGGGGCGACAATCTGTAAAGGGAATTTTTCTTAACCTACACATTACCTACTGTACATATTGTGCTACTGATAATTTTGAAAGAATAGATCATTTGTCAGTAGTCTGGATGTAAATTTGATTTAAGTGTGATATGTTTTTATTTAAATCAATGCATATTGACCAGGAAGTGCTTCGTCATCATAGCATCATTGTCATGATCACAATCATAATAATAACACAACACACCATAGATTTCTGGGCAGTGTAGTCTTTAAGGCCCTCAGTCATCATGGCTGCTGCAGTTTGTACATAACAAACTATAATTTATTATTCTTTACACACACTATAGGAACATGATTCAGCTAGCTAAGATACTTAGCTACTAATAACACAAGACCTGCAGACCAGGGCCTGAGAGGACAGTGTTTCTTGACTCATAGAAAGAGTTTTGTTGTTGCTATTGTTTCAGTCACTGCCACTATGTTTACACTTGTCATTTAAATGCTTTAAAGTATGACTTTGCTAAATTTTTATTATAAAAATTAAAATTCCATTTATGCAGTGAAGATAAAAAGTAAGTTTAAACCTACAGACATTCTAATTCAGGGACATCCTCACCTTCTCTTTACTTTGACTTTGTTTAAGCTTACAATTCTGACTTGATCAGGACTGGACTGGAGGATCAAATAATTGTTCACCAAACCACAGCTTTTGTGCATCTTGATTCATAATGCATCCTAACAACTTAGACATTCAAAAATAATTATTATATGGAAGCTGTTGATGCGCTAAGTAGTGTAATGTTCATAAATGCAGCTAAATGTAAGAGAGTGTGTAGGAGAGATTCTTTAATTTAATGTCCCATCTTATATAGTAAAAGCTTTGGCATTTTTACTATTTAACCATGACCACAACCTTTTTCTCAGCCTTTTCCCATGTACCTAAGTTGCCCTACCTTAACCACAGCTTAAATGTATTTTGGTGATGATATGTGGATTTTGGATAAATTAAATAGTAACAGTATGTCAAAGTGAAAACTGTGCACATATCTTATAGGGGCAGAATGGTTCCAAAAATTTTAATCCAGTTCCACAACATAATTAAGTCATTTATATGAGATAAAACTGATCCTACAGCATTAACTGGAAATAATTATATTTAAACAATAATGTACCTATATGTTACCTGTCGCCTATGTGATTATGTGCTAAATAATGTCCACCTAATAAATTTCAGAGATGAAACTTATCTCAACATGTGGCCCTTGTGCACTCTGACCAAACTCTTTCTATGTGTCTCGCAGAAACTCTACAAACTACTGAAGACAAGTAAATTAACACAACAAATAAACAATCATTACAGAATTTTTTAAACCTAAAACAAAATGAAACATAGACATTCTAAACACAAAAGCACATACATTATGAATTGATACAGAAAATTGTAACCGTTTCACCAAAAACATTTTGGGGATTGCTGGGCCAACACACCATATGAAAGACTAGTATAATAATATTTATCTGCATCATACCTAAGTATAATATAACACACTGTTAATATAGTTTTACTTCCAGCCAATTAAAAATTTGAGAGGGAGGAATAGTTATATCGTAGGGGAGCAATATGCAATGAAAGGCATATAAGATATTTATGAAAACACTCAAATATGTCAAGCAAACAAACTTTTGTTGTGAATGCACTAAACACACTGAAAGTGCTATTCTGATAATAATTAAACTGGTGAACTGATTTGAAAAAGTGATGAATACTAAGTTAATAACAGAAGGAGTCTTTGGCAGTGAATAGGCTTTCATGTCATAATGACTGAACTTCCATTGCATATTGCAGATCTCTTGGGAATATCACAGAGGGACAACAGGATGGGAGAAGGGATGCATAAAAGGAAAGAAGTGAGGTGAAAGTCTTAAAGAAAGTGTGAAAAACCTTCCATAAATAGCACTGGATGGAAAAATGGATGTGGAGATAAAGGGACAAAAAAGAGGAGGGGAAAAATAGCAGCGTCTCTTTAGTTTAATCCCTTGTTCATTAAAATCCCTCTGGGCAAATCATTCATCTTAGAAAGGAAGAGAGGGAAGGAAGGAGGAAGAGGGAGACCAGAGGGAAACCGATTAGGAAAATAAAGTGCAGGAGTCTGAAGTTTGGAGTTCTTAGATGAATTTATGTAGTCCTTGATAGGAGATGGGTTCTCTGAGATAGTTCTTTTTCATGCCATAGTAGCAAACCTTCACCTTTGAGGGTGAAATCATTCTGAAAATCTCTGAACAAAGAATGTTTGCTTTAAAGCAAAGTATGTGGTCATTCAAATCTCTTCATAAAAGCAATTGTGAAGACATTTCTGAACCAGCCTAAAAGCAAAGTCCAATAATACCAGAAGATTTGACCACTTTTTCATCATGGTAAGAGTCTTTCCATCAGTCTGGATACTGATACACAATTATTTAACAGGCATCAAGTATGTAAAAGCCTTTTTCAGAGGAAAGTGACAAGTAGAGGATATTAAATTTCCAGTTAAATAGTTTGTTCCCTATTTAATTGAATCTCATGCACATTTCAGTTTGTGACACCTGGAAGATTGTTATTGGTCCTGAAAACATCCCAAGAGAAACAGATGTGGTTCAGGTAGGGTACAGTATCTAACCGTTGTATCTGACCTCATATTTTTGAATGGTCTAGCCGTCCGCAAATGATCGTTTTGTCAATCCAAATGGTTTTCTGTCTCATATTTAATACCCACAAGCCTGAAGTGACAAGAGAGCGGGAGAGGTGTTGATTATAGAAATTATTTGTGTCCATCCACAAATTTACTCCCTCTTCCATCAAGACTTCCAACATTGGGTGTTTCTTTTGGAATTGGAGGTCCAAAGGAATACTGGAGGAGCATTAGGCCAGACAAGGATAAAGGCTGTTGGGCTGGGGTCCTGTTTTTTTCGAAAAAACTACCGGCTTTAGAGAAGTTGAGGAGGTGAAGGATGCAAACAAAATAAGAGCTGGACACTGCTTAATATCACAAATTCTTATCATCATTGTGAATATTGGTCCAATCACCAAAATACATAAATCCCTGAAAATTCAATCCAGTTTTACAAAATACTGACTGACCATAAACCATGAGTGTCTTGTAACGGCTTAAATAAGTTTCATACTAGAAAGAGTACAAAACCATTTATGCTCTTGGCCAGTAGAATGGTAAATTCAGCAGCAGCCAACAGCAGCAGTAGGTGGTTGGTAGGCGAATTGGATGGATGATTGGTAACAAATACTGCAGTGAGAATGGCTCCAAAGAGAGAGAAGGACAGAGATGGAGAAAGTTAAAAATAGAAACAGGACAAAGAAAGGAAGACAAAAAGTGGGAGAATGGTGCCAGTATGAGAATCAGAGGGAGAGATACCAAAACTGTCTGTGTGTATAAAGCAAACTCTTCCATCTCTCTCCTCTTTGAGCCCTTTTAATTTTTGCCCTTTCCAACCATAACCCTTTGACAAGTCTGCCCTCCTCCATCTCCTCTAAGCCACAGAGGAGATCTGTTTCTCCTCTCTATCTTCCCCGTCAGCCTCTCCATCTCCCATCAGTGGCTGCCTCTTCTTCAGCTCTCTCTGGTATTTGGCCATCAGGGAGGCATAGATGCAGCCATACGCTGCAGCTGCAACCATCATGATGCAAACAATGCCGCACACGACGCCAGCAATCACCACTGTGCCGATGGCGCGGCGCACACTTGCGGGTCGGTAGCGGGCTCGGACACAATCTGATGAAGCCTCCCCACCTCCAACTCCTCCTCCTCCTGCTGTGTTTGATGAGGTGTCTTCACCAGTGTTGCCACTGTTGTCAGAAATTGGTGTTGCCCCACTGGGGTTAAGAGCACTCCTGCTGCAGGGAGGAACACCTCCTTGTCCAGAACGGGAACCCTCACCACCACCTCCTCCATTCTCATCTTCAAGTTGGAGGCAGTAGTTGAACATTTCCACTGGAACGCCACGGATGTCTCTCCCACGTAGATCCTTCGGTAGTGTACACTCCACGGCATCCACCTTCCCCCCTGATGGAGAGAGTAAAAGGGGCAGGGGAGGTCATTTATTAAATTCTTTATGTCTGTAAAGCACTACCAATTAACTGAGAGAGAGAAAAATACAGAAAAGGGGGTGGTTGTGCCAACACAAGGATGAGTCATACATCACTTAACACACACACAGGGTTTGCTGTGCACACTACACTAAGTTTGAGATAGCCTCTGTTAGGCCCTTCTTTAATTCATGAGATGACATGCCTAGCTTGAGCTGAGCTCAAGTGTGTGTTTGGAGGAGAGAGAAATATCTGAGTCACTAATTCCCACATGTGGCAGGGAGGTGGGGTATCTACTTTATCATCACATGCCACATTTGTCTACACACATAGTAATCGTCTCAAGGAGTTGTGTGTTAGAAAACCATTGATCTGCACCCTCAGATACGTTAAGCACCAGAAACAATGAGATAATACGAGAATAATAGAAAGAGAAGAGGAAAAATATTATGTCCGGATGCATTTATCTCTGTGTGTGACAAAAAGAATCCCCTCAGCAAACACAGCGCTCTCTCCAAATATCCCAACTGTGTGTGCTTGAAGTGCTTTGAAGCAGATTGGCATCGACACAGGCTGCTGTCACCAAGCTTTTCCCACTTGTTCTGTGCTTTGTCAAACTTTCTTAAACACTTATCCTGCATCATCTGCCATTTTAACAGCTGCTGCCATGATTTCATGTTCAACTTCAAAATGTCACATTGTAATTTCCTCTGTTCCTCTGATTAATATTAAATTATCATGTACGCTGTGTATCATTTTCCTCCTGAAGTTTACTGTACTGAGCTGGAGAGTAAAGCCCAGAAAGAAGAAGAGAGCAGAGAGAAACAGAGAGGAGAAAGGAACAGAAAAAAGAAGAGATGCTTCATTAGCGGAGCAGCTGAGGCCTAAGGCACTGAGGTGAATGTACATTTTTACACATGAACAGAGAGCGGAGAACAGCTGTGGTTATCTGATGCACTAACAGCCTGCGGAGACACATGGATAACACACTCTGTATACAGAAATGCACAATGAGCATGGTAATGTGCATTCACACATCAATGCAGTTGTATTATGTAGTCAGAAGCTCAGGGATGCACAAATGGAAATACACACCTAGCCATGTGTTTCTCTGATGTAGACTAGCATCCAAATGTTTCTGCCCTCTACTTCCTGACTTCTTTTCCCACTTATGCTCCTGAAACATAAATCAAACATGTACCTCTGTACAGCAGCCACTCCATCCAGTGTTTGAAATCGCGGAGGTTGCAGTCACATTCCCAGGGGTTGTGACCCAGTTCTAGGTGTTGTAAGTTGGCAAGGGGCTCAAAGGCTGCCCTCTCCAAACCATGAAGCCTGTTACTTGCAAGGGACAGCCACCTATGGAACAATTAGAATAAAATTCATTTATTTTACCCACTTCTCTCAAGACAAGAATTAAGCCTTGTGGCACTGATTTAAAAAGTAGCTTATAACAATGTCAGCCATTACATCCACCATATTATCACTGTTGGGCAATCATTACCATTACTGTTACCATCTATATTTAACATTAGGTGCTATGTTATTTTCATCTTATTTAACATCTTCTTCATCCTATCTACCATCTTCTCCATCCTCTTGCTATTGAATTACAGTCATTCTCTTCTGATTATTCCAGCCACTATAAAAATCAGATTTCCTTTTTAAACCCATAATTTCACATCATTTCTTTCTTAAATTATTGTTCAGTTCTTACTCTGGCCTTTGGTTGTTGACCTTCTCATTGTAGGATTGGTATGTTTTAAATCTGGGAATGTGACAGTACTCTCATGTTGCTCTGGAGTCTGTAAGAGAACACTGGATAAAAGCATGTCAGTGTAGGTATGTGTCTACCTGAGGCTCTGCAGCTCATCCAGTAACCCCAGAGGCACAGAGGACAGTCCGTTTAGGGACAGATCCAGACTCTGAAGACCCCCCAGACCCTGTAGAAACATCAAGACTTTTTTGTTGTGTTGTCTTCAGTCTCCTTATACAGTACAGTATTCTACAGTGCTGTGGTTTAGCTTCTCTTTTCCAAAACTCATTTTTATACTGTTACCCACTGTCGTACATACTGATTTGGTTCAGATAAAAGTGGATGAAAGTGTTAAGCAAATAGTTTATTACTAATTTACCACCTGGACTGGAGCCCATGTCATGTCAGTGTATCAACTCAGGTTGGCTCTACTCCGAAACAGGGTCTGTTGAGCCTCTGTTGAGGAGCTGAAAGAGTATGTCTTCTGTCTTTATTCACGCATTATTTTGGTGGACTGACTGACACTGCATGAAAAACATGCATTTTACCCTGCAGATATTAAAAAAAACTTTTATTAATTTATGTTTTTTAATGATGGAGCCAGCATTTTATGATGCTTGAAGCCAAATGTTTTTAAGAAGTATGTGCCTGTCTTCATTCAGTCATTGGGCATGTTTCCAAGAAAAATTACATTAAGTAAAAATCAAATTGCAGATTGAACATACTGAGACCAAACCAAACCAAACAGAGCCAGAAAATACTGATACTGATCGACACCCCAGCAGGGATACTGAAACCTGCGTATTTTGAATTTCTGTTGAATGAAATGAAACTGACCATTATTTCCAGCAAAAATGTCTCCATAAAAGCGAGTTAGTAGAGGAAGACTGAGTTTTCCAGATTTGCACACATTTCTCTACTCTACAGTTTTTTAATACTAGCCTCTCTTTGAGATTGTTGCCCAATAGAGTTGGTATATTTTGTATTTGTTGAGGTAAACTTCTTATATAATTAGCCTATGATGCTTTTAATAATTTTTAAGTAATAGGTATCTTGAAATAGCTGGTTATTTGTGATATCTCAACAGAAACAGGACTATGCATTTCCATTGTGAAGTAGTGGCAAATCTGCAAGTATACTGATAAAAATCTTTCCTCAGTTCAACACCTAACATTAATTTAATAATTTTGTGTTTTTTTCATAAAAAACATACAATTTCTAATTAGCCAGTTTTGTCTTTGCTTTCACATCCTGGAGGTGGCCAGACTAGTTATATTAATTGCTCATTTGTGTGTTTCTAGCCTACTTTTTCTGAAGAGTCACATCTCTTTTCAAAATAACCTTTACTACCAACTTTTGGGTTCTTTGCATGTGTTTGAGTGCACTTAGCAATCCCTTGCGTGGTCTACTTTCTATACCTGCAGTCCAGTGATGCTGGGAGGAAGTAGAGATCATATGCTCACCAATACAGAAATTTTATCTCTCTATGTAGGTGGAATCATTTTACCACTTCTAGCCATGTTTTAACTGGAAACACAACTGCTTTCTGAGCTGGAGTACTTCACTAACTCTGCTAGGGCACCCTAACACTGTCTGTATAAATATGTCCACTCCACATGCATTTTTTATGAATTACAGTAAAAATTCTGCATACATCCTATATGATTCTTAGCTGAAAAATAGCTCTTTAGTCTTTAGTGAGCTGTATTAAAGATTGAATAGTGCTTACCTGGAAGAGGTCTCTGTCTATTACTGTTAGAGAATTGTTGTGCAGAGTCAGTCTAGTCAGGTTAGACATGTCTCTGAATAATCCAGCTGGTAAATTATCAAGGTAGTTATTAGAGAGGTCCAACTCCTAAGATACACACAAAAAAATACATTTTCATTTAATACACATTTGGATTTAAGTTTTATTTGCACTGACTGCATTTACATGCAATTGGGTCAATCCATTGTATCTGATATGCAAATAACATGCACACTGGTATTGTTTACAATTGGAAGCAGTTAGAGCTTGTAACTGGTGAGATTGTTTTTACCTATCCTTTTTTGACTGCTGCAGTATATATAATTTTCATAATTCTGTTACATTAAAAATGCCAAACCATGAAAATGTCAACTTAAAAAAAATCAGTCTGAGAGCAGAGGTTGTCTGAGATGTTTGCTCAACATGAGTCTCACTGTACAGTACTATTGGTACTTATTGTCCTGGGGGAAATTGAGTATGCGAGGTCAGTCCAGAAAACACTGCACAGGCCACACTACACTACAACGTTAACAGCAATCCACAAAATGTTCAACTGTTGGGCAAAGACACATTCACTGACAACAAGAAACTGTGTGCTGCAGACCTCCAGAGAGGAGAGGTTAGCAAAGGCAGAGGCTCCCAGTGAGGCAAGCTTGTTGTTGGCTAGCTGGAGGGAACGGCTTCCCGGAAGCAGGAGGTGCAGGGGAGGCAGGGAGGAGAGACCACGGCCCCCACAGTCCACCACCAGGCCATCTGAGGAGCAGATACAGGGAGGGGGGCAGGAGGAAGCTTGTGGCAACAGTACCGCCAGGAGGCAGAGGGCACAGAGGAAGGCTAAGGGAGCAAATAGGTTGGGAGAGAAGAAGAGCAACAAACACATGGTTTATTAGTTATTCCTGTGAATGATCATTAAAGTAGTTAGTACAACAGAGAGACTGGAGAGAAAGTGCAAATAATGTAAGAAAATGCAGAATTAGGACTATCAAAAATTATGTAGTACTTTTAAGTGGAAATTCTAATTAAGCTGAACACTCACTTTGTCATTTGGACTTGTCAGACCTGTCAACCTGATTGTCGAAACTGACTCATTTGATCAACCATTCATCCAACTTATGTTGGTAGATGTATGTTAGAAGAGACTATGGAACAGAAGTAGGAAGTAGAGACCACAACCATCTGTACTGTCACTGTGGCTTGTGTAGGTGCCCAGATTCTTGTGGAGAGTGGTAAAGATTTAAAGGAGAGTGGAAAAAGAAAACAAAAAGACTGGGAAGAAACATCGGCTCAGCCCTAATCAAATTCCCTGCTATTTCAGAGGCAGTTGCAATATTTGTTGTTTAAATTCTGCAATTACACAGAACATTTCTATTCCTGCCATTTGGATGTTTAAACTTGACAAGAAACTGCACAGATCTCATTATTCACTGTTTTATCTTCTTAAAGTTTACTAGCTTTGTCTTTGCTTACACATCCCAGAGATGATTTCCACTTTAAAAAGTGAAAACATTATGGATGAAAGATCACAGCAGAAACAAAAATAAAGCCATACTGGTTTTATTAATTGTTTGTGTGTGTGTGGGTGTGTGTGTCTAGCCTACTCTGACTGGTATTTCCATGGCAGCAGTCTATTCTGCAGAGTCACATCCCTTTAAAAAAAAAAAAAAGCTTTACTGGCGAGTTTGATGTTCTTTGTCTTTTCTGTGTGTGTTTGACTGCATCTCACTGCAGTCTCTTTTTAGTGTCAGTCATGGAAATCCCCTCTGTTTGTCTTATTTTCAACTCATTGTTTTCCTACACATTACAGTCATTTCATAATTTCTACTCGTTGTCTCTGTTTCTTTCTCTGGTTTTAGTCTTCCTTTTTCATTCTGTTTCATGTCTTCAGATCTTTTTGTTCATTTGCTCCTATTCTGTCTTTATTTGGGTGAATCAATTGAAGCCTTTTAATTAATTCATTTTCATTTTCATTTGTTTCTCTGTCTTTCTTTCTTTACATCTGTCTGGCCCTTTCTCCACTCTATGATCTCTCTCTCTCTCTCTCCCACTTCTCTTTATCTTTCGTTTTCTCTGTCACACTGAGTCTCTCGACACTACTCTGTATTCCCTCAGTGTCTCGTTATAGTGGCTGACTTTGTTTCCATCCAATGGCTTATCAGCGCGACTTATGCTTTATCTGTGAGTGTGTGTGTGTATATGTGTGTGTGTGTGTGTGTGTGCTTGTGTATTAAGCACCAACAAAGCATGATATTAAGAAAACTACTCTGTCTAAACTCCAGACACAAACGCAGCACTTTTTACTTCCTGACAAGACTCTTTGCTTCACCAGCAGATTTCATCACTTGCATCATCTGCATGTTATTAGCATCTATTTCTCAGTGTGCTTTTGCCTTTTGTCACACTATGTCTCACCCACTCCCTCTTGTTGTTATTTCTCTCTGTTAGTGCATCTGTTGAATTCTGCATTTGATTTTGTTCTCATTTTCTCTCCCCTTCCTCTCACTTATAATCAAGACTCAATTCCCTTTCGTCACACATACAGGCTGTCTGGCTCTAAAAGTGATGAAACACTGTGAAATAGCCATTTACTGGCCAGTCCACATTGTGACATGGTAAAAAACCAAATTTGCATGATGAATATGCGAAGACATGAGTGATTGCATATTGAAAGTCATATCATTTTTTTTAAAGTAACTTGACTTCCTAAGGCCCTCAGCAACTCAAATATTAAGTACTGATTGGTAATAGTGTGGAGAAAAAGAGAGATGAGAAGATTCTTTATATACTGTTTCCCATTAAAATAATATTTTATTCCATTTAAACTGGTCATAAATAGGCTTACAGAGAGAACAAATTCTAGGAACTATCAATTTAACTACTGTAGAGACAGTGAAGTCTTATTAGTGAAGTCTTATTTAGTCTTATTAATGATAAATGATAAGTCTTTCCAAATGGGAGTAAGGATAGAATAATAATGAAAAAAGTTGTAAAAGCCTGTACAGTATTTGTTTTCTACAATGTATTTAAACATGTTTCAGTTGATAAAAGTCTTGTTTCTACATAAAACTAACCCTTTTCCTCAACAGATACGCTCTCCATGAGTATTGCAGAATTAAAATCAGTGCAGTTATAGCATTTGATTTAAAAATAAAGAATCATTCAGCTCTAGCTGAAGGCTAACAGTAGTTAAATTTATCCTTAATTTGAAATATTCTTTATTATAGTGGGGGTTTTTTTTAGAAATGAAGGCTAAAATGCCAAAATAAAAATCTACAAAACCCTTCACTGAAACTCCATTCTGAGAGTTCTGACAATACAGACAACAAAACAAATAGCATCTTTCATCAGACAGCTTTTATCTTCCAGACAGAACATGACCTCACCTAACCAGGACACTGCCCCATTTTGTATTTTGAACCAGACAAGTTCAGAAAATAAAGCCTGTGGTCTCATAAGAA
The DNA here is from genome assembly GCA_032362345.1 of Sandelia bainsii. Taxonomy (NCBI): domain Eukaryota; kingdom Metazoa; phylum Chordata; class Actinopteri; order Anabantiformes; family Anabantidae; genus Sandelia; species Sandelia bainsii. The sequence continues at coordinate 9,515,045 of JAUMHL010000016.1, read as the reverse complement.
AGATTAGCATGTCTGAAGAGACTCTCCTGTTCCTGAATCTGTTATCCTTCCTGCTCCATCAAAAAAATCCTAATCTCTGGGAAAATTAACTCCACTTCATAAATGGATGAAAGGGGAGAATTTTAAGTATCCTGAAGCTTTGTGCGCTGTCTTACTTTGTAGTGGAAATACCTCAGAATGCCTGTCTTACACTGCAGCAGCTCTAGAAAGATTTTGCTGCACAGTGACTATGAATTTCTCATAACAGGTTTGAAAAGGTGCAGTAGTGCAGGAGATTTGTGAGGACAATGTGGCTCACAGGCAGAAGCACTGTTATACAACTGAGAAAGAGTGAAAGAAAGCTGGGGAGAGAGAAATTGGGCTGCTTCTCCCTTCTATCATGTCAAATTTTAAAATTGCGGTCATCTTTGTGTACCATTCATCTCTCTCAGTTTGGCCTGTATTTTACAAAAGTAGACTACTTTCTCACTCTCCCAACCACTACCTGTCTCCGCTGTTTTCTCTGTGCTACTGTACACTATACTTCCCCCTCTCCCATCCACTCTCCCTATCTATCTATCTTCCAACATTTATGAGTGGTTTTAGCTGCTGTCGTGAAGGAGGCGGTTGTTGTTTTGGCTTATTTTAGCTGCTCCAAATCCTTCCCTCTGTACCGCTCCACACAGCCAAACCAGAAGGAAAATATTCAACCACAGTCAGAGAAATATAGGAAGGTTCAGTCCAAAGAAGCTGAAGTGTTTCTTTGCAGTTCAGTTCAGTGCAGACACACTTCAGCCTGAATCTTTAATAAGAATCTCCAAATACATGCCATAAAAAGTGCTGACACTTGGGGCAAATGTAGGTTGGCAATGGCCTCAGTGATAGGAAACAAACTAAGACAGGCACTGAAATGCAACTAAGTGTTCTTGTATGATTGAAGCAAGACTTCTGAGGCAACACTTTGAACTGTGTTGCGAATCACAGCTCAACACCAACATTTAGTTTTTAGAAATCTAAGCAACATGAGAATGAGCTATATGAATGATAATTATATATCCAGAAAGTTGAGTATTGATTCTGTACTTTGAGTACAATTAGGTTCAAAATGGTCGGTGTGGTGGTAGCATTTTACCACTGTCTCACTGATCTTGTTCTTCTCTCAGATAGAGTGGTCTTCCTGTCTAGATTTTGACCACATTCTGCCTATTGAGTATGTGGGCTATAAAAGATTCTTAATACTAAATAAACACGGAGGGATTTCTCTTGATAAGGAGATTAATGTTTTTTATATTTATTGTTAGTTTTAAATTGTACATTAATCCTGTTAATGATGGTTAGAGCTCTTGTTATAATGTCTCTTATCACCCAGTTGAAGTATCACTCTAAGTTTCTAAAAGCCCAGCTTTCTTTCAAGTGCAAAGACTAAGAGCACACCTGTTTACAGTCCTAAATAATCTTTGATACAGGATCATTTACTGTTATGATATGTGTGTGTATCTTTGTGTGCATGGCTGTCTTGCAAAATATAGTTTCTCTATTTGTAAAAAAGGTTTTAGGTTTATTGTATTACAGTATTAGTCCACACAGAAATATGCATCTCGTCATTTGCATTTGTTTGTCATCTTCATACACACAAAACCTAACCTATATTAAACAACTGGTATCAAATGGCTCTGCGATAGACTCTGCGATGTGACGTGTCTCCTAGGAAACCCTGCTTGACAGCTCCAGGGCCTCAGCTGTCTCTTAGTTTATATCCAGGGGCCCCTGGGTGACACTGGACCCAGCTATGATGTCATCACCACAGGCACTTCTGTTACTGAGCCCAGTTGCATTTTACCAGGGGACAAATTGTTTTCCATGCAAGCGGCAGACTTGGTGCTATCTTATGACTAGACCAACCAGCTGTTGTCCATGAGACAGACTCTCCTGTATTTCTCAACTCTTTAAGTTTCACATAAGACTTGAAGTCTGGTCCAAATGTACACTACTGCTGCAACAGGACAACACGAGTTTAAATTTAATTTGTGTGACTCTCAATTCCTGATACTTTGCCTTCTCTTAGGTGATAATCCCTCAGTGGCAAAATATGTTGTCTGTAAAATGCAGTATGCACAGTGCTGAAACAGTTACTTAGGTCAAACAGTTGCTGGTGCCAGCTTTTCAAATTCAAGGATTTTCTGCTCTTCTCTGTTTTATTTAACTGTAAATTCGTCAGTATAATGAAGAGTTGTTTATGGACAAGCATAGAAAGCAAATGTATAACGGAGCTCTAATCATGAAGATACGCCTATTTCTATTTTAAAACTTTGCTTGTTTTAGTTACATTATCCAAAATGTTTTATATTTAATCAAACATAATTTAAAAACATGCATCAACTGTATACCAGTTGTTTTTTCTGTGGATCAGTGAGTGCCTTAAATTGTAGTTTTGGAATAGCTTGTACGATTGAATGATGGGTCGCCTTTGGTGATCTGAATGAAGCCCCCATTTATAAACTATGTTGATAGGCCTACAGTCTGTGGTGGACCATTTTGCGATGGCATTGGTTAGCTTTGCTGTTGTCGTTTTGTTGACAAACCTGCCTCGACTGCACTACACCAGTGTCATATACGACTTGTTGACCCTGTCTCAGCACTAGCATCTTTTACATTAGTAAGAGTGTGCTTCACTCTAAGATGGTACCTCAAAGTTCTCATGCTTCTGTGGAATGACTGTTCATCAAAGCAATATGTGCACACAACTTGGTTTTATCCAAACTTCCATCCATTTTTTATAATGACAATGTGTCATTTGATGTGCCTTTATCACACACAGCCAGGTAACCATCCAGGCTGCGATTACAGGAAGAAGTGGGGGTCAAACTTCATCATATGATTAAATTAAAAAATTAAATATTTCTAGATTAATCACATGCGTTAACATGTTAATGTTGACATAATGATTATTATATACTAAGACATGATGAATAGGCTACATGATAATGTTGTAATCTGTTTCAAGAACAGAAGCAAGTAAAGGAGAACTGACTTAAAGTTGTAGTTTGTCATGTAGAACATTTTCTCATCTCACAGCGTCACATAATGATGCCTCCCACTTGGCCTCTCATACAACGCTAAAGCTACCCTTCGGCATCACAAATTGATGCATTGAGTGCATCACTCCATGACCCCATGGGAATGATGACAGTTGCCTGTTTGATCTGTTGGCTGTCATATATGTTCTATGTACAGCCTGTTTTTCTACAGTGTCTGTAAGTTATAGGAGGCTCTTACATGTCTGTGTGGGTATGTAACGTGAGACCTCATTTAATTAGCAGATCCCTCTGTCCCTCTGTGTGCGCTTACGTCGGATGTGTGTTTTATCTTCATGCAGTCTCTCTCTATGTGCATAGCTTTTCTCTCATGGTGCTAAGGCATAAAAGAACAATTGATAAGATAACGCTGTGTTACCTTGGCAATTAAGGGCTGTAGATGTTGATGAAGAGAAGAAAGAAGACATAGGAAAAGAAGTTTATAGTTCACAAACTAAATCCCATCCTTTAACCCATATTATTACTTTTCTCTCATGCATGCAACCTTTTTGCCCGAGTCTCAGGCACAACAATGTATAATTGCTTACTCACACACAGGAAGTCATGGTGTCACACACACACACACACACACACACAAAGCACGCGTACATCAGTTGAGGGTAAGCAGGAACAGGGTGTAGGGATTTAGACTGTACTCCTGCTGACAGAGTGATGAGAAGAGGAGAGCAGGAGAAAGGAGGCATAGCCTCGGAAATCTTGAGTTTTATACATTATTTGTTCCTCTTCTCCCTTTGGGTTTGCCTCCAATTATCTCTCTGAATGCCCCATCTCTCTGCCTGCCCTCTCTGTTTACTCTTGTCTCTCTCTCATCCTCCATTTTTCTCCCACCTACTCTCTCTCTCAGTCTCTATCTCTCCCGTCCATTTCTCCTCTGATGGATTCTGCATCAGTAAGACAGAATCATTTTTCTGACTTGGAGGGGTGAGTGGGTAATGTGTAGGCTGATCTGCCCCTCTAATTCATGCTATCTGTATCAATTTGTAGTGACACACACTGTTTGTTCAAACAGCATTATAGCCCTTGGGAGGGTGTGTAATGCAATGACATTGTTTTTTTGATAGTAGCTATTAATTAGCAAGAGTGACAGGTAAGATAAAGAGAGGGAAAGATAGGGATAGCAACAAAGGGATGGAAAACAAATTATCAGTAAAGCATAATGTGAGGCCACCTTGAGCAAATAACAGCTGCAGGTTTCACTGTAATACCATGTCTTTGATGGTTGTTGCATCTTTGTCTGACCACTCAACTGGGCCTCAGTCCAACACTGAATATATTCAGAATTTGGAGAGAAAATGAAGGACGCTTGCCTTTTGATGTCACATCCTCATCAGTGTGACTAGAATAGAAAATATCCTGTCTTGGATCTGTAGCGGGTCGCAATGCATGCCCACTCATTCCTCAGAAGAAATGGATAGACAGATGGCATTGATCCAAAGTGTACACATATACAGTACACACATTATAAGTGCTGGAGATCTCTTCTCTTGCTAATTAGATGCTCTTACAGAAGCTTGTAGAGTATTCACTGAGACAAATCAAACACACCTCAAATGGTTATATTATCTAGGACCATTATCAGGCATTTTGTATGATTACCTCTTAAGTAAAGTACTACTTTCTGTCATGAATAGCCATGCTGTGCTCATCTTATCATAGCTATGCTCAGCCTCATGCTTGATCCATACTGGAGTTGCTTTGAGTGTAATACCATATCAGTATCATTCTGCAAGTGCTGGAATGGAGTGGTAGTGTTTGTGGTGCAGAGGATTATCCAGATTTATCCCTGCCAATGTCCTTTGAAAGTGGGCAGTACCATGTTTTGTGTGCTTGGTCTGGCACATTCCTGTTGTACCTGCACCAAATAAGCTGGTGCACTGAGTGTGCAAGCATGTGCATGCTGGTTTCTGCATGTGTTGTGCACAGCTGTAGATAGTACAGTGATGCTTGTAGCCAAGAAATCCACTGTATCCAACCACTGTAAACTATACTTTAATCCACCCACTAAGTAGGACAGGGGTCAAAGCCACAGTGGTTTGACAGAAGATTATATGTCTGTCTTCCTAGAAAGATCAATGTTATGAATATTATAGAAGAGAGGAAAAACAGTTTATCATGAAAAATAAAAAGTACAAATCTGAATGTTCAGGTTTTCCCTCAGTGGAGTAAAAGGTAACTAAACCAGGAATTTGTTTGTACCTTTGATTTCTCCCTATTGAAATACTTCAATTGCATTAAAAAAAACCTTAGATTGCATACTTTAAATTACCAGATGCTTTGAGGAGCGTGCCAACAAGCTGTCATTCCAGTTTCTATTTAACTCCAAGTCTCATATAACACTATGTGAAGGGATCAGGCTCCACTCCAAACCTAATCCTGCACATACACACACTTGGTCACACTACTGCAGCTTCATTCCAAACCCAGCATCCCAGCAGGTTTCAAAAGTGCCACCAGGTACTAACCGAGTGATGAATTTTGTTTGTTGCTACACTCTCACAGCTGACCAGAGTTAAATCAAACTGGCTTGTTAAAGAGCCACTTTAACAACTTGAGAGCTGCTGCAGGGAGGCAGACAAAAAGTTAGTTTTCACCTTGCTACAGGCAGTGTAACCTTTTTGTGGCTCTGTTCCAAACCCAAGGCTGCTCCCCTAGTCACTGAACTGTATTTCAGCTGTAGCCCAAGCATAATGCTCTAACTTAAGTCACTGTATTTTGGTGCCGTGCCAAAGCAAATGTTTTAACTTCAGTCAGAGTATTAGGTCCATTCAAAACTAAATCCTCACCACTTTCACTCTCTCTCTCTGTCACTCTTTTGATTAGATGCTATGTGGTCATTTAATCTGCAGGCTTTGTTTGGCACTGCAACAAGGTGCATAAACAGATACACACACTGTAAGATCAGCTAAGCTACAGTGTGTGTGTTTATGTGTGTGTGTGTGTGTGTGTATAGGAATAAATCCATGCCTGTTTGTGTGCAAATGTGTGTGTTGTGTCAGATGAGACAGTCTGTTGAGAACGTGGAAGCCTGAAGGCACCATATGGTCTCGGTGTCGCTCATAGACCTTTCTTCTCCTCTCTCGCCTCCTTCATTCTTTCTTTTCCTCGCTGTCTTCTCTCTTTCACTACGCCTCTTTGATCTTGCATCTCTCTTCCTCCTCTCTTCCACTCTCCACTGTTTCCATCTTTATTCTTACTCCCTTTGTTTCACACTTATTTTATATTTGCCACCTCCCTTTTGAACACTTTTAATAATGTTAGTTTGTTATGTGTCACTTTTAAGCCCAAATAAATAAAAACATTCTGTTCACTTGATTTTTGGTATCACTTTCTATTAATTCATCCCTTAATAAAGGCTAGTATGCTTTAGTGAAGCCAAATATTTTGCTTATTAATCACATTTTAAGCATCTTTTCAAGTTATAATTCCCCTTTAAAGTTACTTATTGTACCATTATTAAAATAACTGTAAATATTTTTATGTCACCTCTTTCCCTTTCACCAGAGCTGGGAGTGTTTAGCTTTGTAGTTTGTTTTGATTAACTAAAATTGGAGTCAAGATAAAAATATTTCATAGAGAAATAGAAATATTTTTCAATTCTAAAAACATCTGTCATTTACAAAAACATTTGATTAATTTTGGTGTTGTTTTTTAATAAATAAAAAAATTGTGCAAACCTGATAGAAGTAGATGTATTGATCATTTGGCTCAACAAAACTTTTAAACAAAATTCTTTAAATTTGCATTGACACATTTAAAAATACTCATAAAACATTATCCACTACCTTTCAGAAGTGTCATTTGACTTTCTGTCCAATGTAGGTTGTAAAACTCCAGTATAGTATGTCAACTTCTGAATGAAGTTCATCAGCATCAGAAGGAAACACATCCTGATTTGCTTCTCCGTACTGTAATAGTCTGATGTATTTGCTGGCTCTGATTTAGTGGGAAGCTTCCCCGTTTCTAGTCCTGTTACATGCATCTTCCAGTGACTCATTATGTTTGTGTGTGAGTGTGTATGACAGCATGTGTGGAGTAATAGCAGAGATCAGAGAGCTTTCAAGCTTTGCAAGAGGCATGTGAGAGAGATGCAGGGAGACAGTGATGAAGAAAAGGGGAGAGGAGCCAAAGAAAGCATCAGTTTTTGCTTGGCAATATTGATAATGCACATTTTATGTCTATGAAGTATATTGAATTAAAGTTAGAGAGACTTTCGCATTACATTAATGCCAGCAAAGTAATTGCATCAAAGAGACACTAAAGCTGAGGGAGAGCGTTTTTGATGACTGACAGCGACCATTTTTGATTAATTCTTGTTCCTAAAAGGCTTAATGCAATATTTATGGTCATCAAGTTCAATGAAATACACCGAGACAGGGAGAGAGAGGGTAGATAATGGAGTTAAATGGAACTGAATTTAATGCAGAGATGGAGGGATGTATGAAGAAAAGGTACTGGACAGGTGAAGAGAGATAAAAGTATAAGGTGTACAGATAGAGACAGAGGGTGGCTGAGTGGCCCAGAGGGAGGTATATCTATTGACTTAGAGGTGCAATGTGGGTGTGTGGAGGTTCTGACAGATAGTGTCTCCGTGTTATTTAGTGTTCTTGGTGTTACACAGCAGTTTGCGTGGGCGTTTTTGCCAGACACCACAGGAACACTACCTCTCCAACAGGAAGACAAAGATCCCTATTTTTAGGATTTGTTTTTCTTCCTGCAGAGAAGGCAGCATGTGTTCATGTGTGCATGCTTGTGTCATGTTACATGTAAAACAAAAGAGAGAAAGAATGCTGAACTAAAATTAGCTTATACTAATATTTGCCTATTAGTTGATGAACTGTCTGGAATCTACTGTCTAATCCACGCAAACATGCATACATACAGCTGTCGTATCTGTTGTAATGCCACCCAACTTCTGATGGATTTTTGTCTTCACTGTGTATACACATTAAATGAGATGGGAAAAGAGAGAAAGGTTATGGGCTGAAAGAGACAAGGAAACAGCTGATGGAAGATGAATGAAGGAAGGAGAGACAGGTGAGGAAGGAGAAGAAAGGGGGAGTGAGAAATATGCAAAAAAAAAGAACAAGAAGAATGTAAGTAAGAGAAGGAAAATGGAAGCAAAGAAAATAAATGGCATAGCCAATAAAAGAAACCCTTACAAAAAAGAAGTATACTTTAAGTTCATATTATTAAGTATACTTATGTATACTTCAAGTATATTTCCCAAGTATACTTTACCTAATAAGTATGCTTGTGTTAATGTACTTCTAGTATACTTGCAAGTATACTTTTTTAATACTTCTTGGGACTAAATTGGCCCACTTTTTAGTTTATAAAAGTATACTTTAAGTACACTAAAAATAAACTTTTATATATACTTTTAGTTCACTTTAGTTCACTACAAATGTACTAGTATTCTTTCCAGTTTATAAGAGTATACTTACAATATACTCTACTTTGTAGTACATATACTAAACTTACAATTACACTATTAGTTGACTTTTAGTATACTTCTGATTTACTTTGGAGTTGACCATAGTTACCAGACTATAGCTAAAATGCACATTTTATTTTCACATGTAACAAATACCTCTTAAAACATTTGACAGTTGTGAGGCAGTCACAACAATCAGAGTTCTTTACTTGCAGAAAACTAGATTCATAGTTAATCTACCAGATATATCTTTTAAGTAAAAAGTAATTGAGAGGGAAGGCCTATTAACTGCTTACCCTTCTCACTTATGGTTTTAACTATTTTATTTTTTAATTAATGATTTCCCATAATTACTCTGTTACTCTGTACTGTTTTACTAAAAAGGGTAAAACACCATGTTATACAACAATTTGTAACAAATTCTTCATTTAAAACATCAATTATTTGTTTCATAGTTGTTTGTTTACACAGTTAAATTGCTGAAATGCATGCTGGGTATTTCTTTGTACTAGTTAGTATACTTCAAGTATACTTCAAGTATAAGTACAAAGATAGGCTAGATGTACTTATATTTATATACTTTAAGTACTCTATACTTGAAGTATAGTCAAGTATAAGTACAAGTATAAGCCAAATCTACTTATACGTCTATGTATACCTGACAGTATACTTCAAGTATACTTAAGTATAAGTACAAGTATAGGCCAAATGTACTAATACCTTTCTGTATACTTGTCAGTATACTCGAAGTATCTGATCTGGCCCGACAGTGAATAAAGGGTTAAATATAGGTACAAAGATGGGCCAAATGTACTTATACTTTTCTGTATACTTGTTAGTATACTTCAAGTATACTTATATGTAATTTTGTCTAATATATCTATAAAAGTACATAAAAAGTAAACTAAAAGTATACTTACTTATTTTTAGTTTTAAAAAAGTATACTTGTAGTATACTTGAATATACTTCTTTTTCCTAAGGGAAAACAAATAACCTGCAGGTCTCTCCCATTTCAGTCTCTCTCCACTCTGTTTTGTTTCTACAGTCTGCTGGCTGTATTAATACATACAGTAAAGTGGCATTTTACTGGGAGATTGGCACATGGCCATAGCATTCTCAGTGCTTTGTCCTTGTGTGTGTGCGTGTGTGTGTGCGTGTGTGTGTGCGTGTGTGTGTGTGTGTGTGTGTGTGTGTGTGTGTGTTCAAGCATGCATTAGCAGCTGTCAAAACAGAAAGCATTCCTCCTTCCTTAAAGTAGAGCTGAGTAGGAATACAGTACTATTACTTCTTCTTTTCTCATCTTTTCCCTTCTCTCATTTTCTTTTTGTTGACTCACAATGTCTGGCCAATTGGATGGTAGCACTGGGTGGGAACATCCCGATGCCCCCGGGAGGCTGGGTGTGGGGGGGCATGACACAGAGCTCTGCGACTTTCCTCTGTTAAACGGATAGGTATGAAGGTGTCAAGCCGCCATGCCTGCAGCCTCCAGTAGGGCAGTGACTGTGAAGCCAAAATACCTGAAGGAGAGAGTCAAAAGACAAAGTGAGACAAACAGATATGTTTCTATATATAGATCAAAAAACATGAAATTATGTCTCCCATTTGCACATTCAGACATTTATAAATCCTAATTCAGAGCCCATATCACATCAATTTGTTATTGTACAAGACTACACAAACCAGTGTGCATGTACACACACCTATTTATGCCGGCAGCAGTGAAGGCTTAAGCAGCAGGAAGTGAGAAGGTGTCCTTGCATACATTAAAAGTGTCTGTGTGTTTGCGCTTATGTTTGCTTGTGTGCATGTGTGTATGTATGTGCAAGCATCACAAACAGCCTCCTGGTATTTCATAGTCATAAATAATAGATGTGTGTGTCTTTGGCAGTTTACACAATCAGTTTGCCTTTCCCACAGACAGACCCCCTACTGCTACTGTCTGGCACAGAGACTGACACAGAGAGCAACACAAAGCAAGAATGACACAGAGATGTCAGAGTGCAGAGATGACACTGTGGCTTGAAGAGGAATGGAAAGAAGTAAGGAGAAGAATAACGAGAGGAGTCACTGTGTTTGTTTGTGTGTGTTTCTGCCAAACTACCCTTGAGCAAAGCAACAAGGAGGAGGTAGAGTGGTGCTCACATTCATGCTCTATATTTTAGCTGAATGTATGAAGACAACATAAAGACAGTTCTGAACGACCTCAAGAGTGCATCAGGTTCCTGACGGTACAATACAAGACAATTACATCAGTCCGTTGAACTGCTCCTCCACAAGACAGTTCTATACCCCATCCAGCCCTCAAACCTGCAGAAAATGTTTTGTCTTTGATTGACTCATCTAAAATGTCATTGAAAGTTGCACTGCCTTGTTTGCAGTTGGCTTTGGGGTTTTCTGTACTAATATCATGGTCACCTGTTAACTGAATAGATGGACATATGCTGACATGCAGACTCAGCCTTTTCTCTTGATGAAAGAGATGAAGATGAAAAAAGAGTGATCCATTTCTTTTTGTAATGAAATATTCCACACGCTTTGAAAAACACGACTTTTCTTGTCACTGTCGAATCATTACAGAGAAGATAGGTTTTACAAGTGGCAAATTACTATGGGAGAAAACTCGTCATAACCTCAGTACCACATGACTGATGCACAATGTTGACTCGCACCCCCTGGGCCAATCAGTGTAATTTTGAAAATGGTGGAGTGGTGCTGCGAGATGTAGAAGTATCATCAAAACCCAATCAGCAGTGTGTGACATATCACACTAATCAGATTAGGCTGTTGTTCAGTGCTTTGCTGTTTGTGGGGAAAATTTAAACACAAGTGGGTTTTTCGCTACATGGTTCATTTTTCCATCAAGTTGGATGGAGATGAATGTGCATTTGGGCATGTGTTTGCACTCATTTGTTGATGCATGAGTAGTTATTATGTAAATTTGCACCTGTATTACCTCAAATAGGCATGTTAAGCAAAATGATATAAAGTAGTAGGAGGATAAAGTGGATGTGCGACAATGAAAGAAAGAGGAAAACATGATAGATGGATTTAGATGAAGACAGACAGTCAGGTAAACATATGTTCAACTTTCTGTGGAAACAGATTACAACCACAGTCTCTTCCAAAGGTAACACTCATCAACCTGTTCAGTAAGTTATTTACAACTGGATATACACTACTCACAAAAAGTTAGGGATATTCGGCTTTCGGGTGAAATTTCAGGATGAACCTAAAATGCACTATA
>JAUMHL010000016.1:9447041-9503192 GCA_032362345.1 Sandelia bainsii | reverse complement strand
ACATTTTTTGTTGTGGTATACTCACCACTGTTGTTGGCTTTTGTTTCAATAAATTGTTTGAGATGAGGAAATCACCAATGCATGCTTCTACTTAAATGCCCTACTTTCATGATATAATATCACTGTAGTGTGTAAGCCAAATATCCCTAACTTTTTGTGAGTAGTGTATATGAGCTCATAACAGAGGAGAGGACAACGAGAACACAGTGGAAGTCTAGGTTAAACGAGAGAGAGGGTGACAAGGAAAGGAGGTGCAGAAAAGAGACTGATGAAAACATAAAAAGGAAAATATAGGCAAGACAGGAAATGCCAGAAGGGGAGGTGAATATAGGATAATCAGCTTTATTGTCACTGATCACTGGGATTCAATCCTGCCACCTTCTGTATCCCAGGCTGATGCTTATGCCATTGAGTTACCAGGCCACCATATAAGTTCAATGGGTAAACAGGGAGGACATTAAAGTTCTTCTCCACAAGCTCCCGAGTGTTAGGTGTGTGTGTGTTGAGTGTGTGATTGTGTATGCATGCCCCAGTGGTGCTATTTGTGTTATCATTATTGCTATTAGTACCTGCCAGACACTGAGCAAAATATAAAGCACTTGTCTAACTCTCTCATCTCTTACTTTATACTCTCTCTCCATATTCTGCTTTCTCACTTCCTCCTCTCCAACATCTTTTCCTATGTCTTTCTGTCATTTGTTTCTTTATGACCTTCATCTTTCAATATTCAACATTTCTTTCTTTCCTTCCCATCTCCCTCATCCAATCTTTGCCTCTATGTGCCTCTTTCTCTCCTTGACAAAGGAACAGAGACATGTACCGAGGATATTCAGCAGATGGATTTCCTGCATGCGATTAAAGTCACATTAGCCAGGCTCTACTGGGAAATTTGAGGGTTTTTTTGTTTTTTTTTAATGAGCACATGTGCTTCATTTGAAAAATTCTGAATTGAAGACAAGAAGTAGAAAGAACTTCCACAATTTGGGAAGATTGCTTTCTTGTTTTTTAGATATATCTATATTTCAGTTTGCTCAATGTTTTGAATTTATTTCAAGACTCTAAATTATATAAGACAATATGATTTTTTACAGTATGTGTATGTAACAGTTCCAGAGCGATCACGGTTTTTACTAATTTAATTTATGTTCATAATGTTAATTAATTTACTTATTTACTGTAGAATATTTACTGCTTTTTTCCTTTGCTGCAGTTGTTCATCAAATCAAATATTTCTACTGCGATTTCAGGTTGTATGAAATTGATCTTTCACTTCCAATTTCACTTGTAATTTTCAGCTCTTGGACTATAAGTATTTATTTGCATGTGCATGTTGCCTATTTGTCAAATGATTCATGCATTTATGTATGTTTATTTTGGAAAGAAAAACACGTTGGCCAGAAGACCATGTGTGACTTTATGAGCATGAAGTAAAATAATTTACTTGTTATATGTTATGTGTGCATTGATACAAAATAAGCCTATATGAGTTTAATAGTCATATACTGATGTTGTTGTTTTGTGGACTCTCCCTCACATGTCATTGTTGTTTACTGGCTTCTGGTTGTTTTCTATTGAAATAGATGAAAAGGAGAAAGGCTGAAATATCATATAAGTGATTAAAAATGTACAAAGATTATTGTTTATCAATACACATGGTGGTTTGTGCCAAAACTACATTGTGTGTCCATCATGCTGAAATTGTCTTTTAAATGATGTACTCTGTTGGAGGTGTAGTAGAAGGTCACCTCTGCAGCCACATGTTACTGTTTGCCCATCACTTCCCATCATGTTAAGTGGATTGTGTTGAGGCAAGCGTGCCTGTCAGGCTCTTCACAGAAAGCTTTTTTTTTACATTTTGACCTGGACATAGGGGCAGCTTAAATCCAAACAGGGACCCACGCACACATTCATGCACACACATGTAAATACTTGGGTGTCAAAGTGGCCCTGCATGTTGAGGAATCACGTAACAACTCCTCTGCTCCTCTTCACATTCCATCCTATTTTTTATTCTGTTTATTGCACTAACTGTTTCCTGTCCGCACTTAAGCCGGATTTAAACTCCGCAGGGTGTTACAAAGGCTTCGTGCAGAACTCTGATGTGCTTTTCCTCACAAATTTAACCACACACCTGGGGGCTGAGGAAACAAGCAGAGACCACCAACAGAGAGTGGTCGGATTGGGCAGTGTTTTCTACTACATGTGTCTGGTGCAGGTATAGATTGTTGATAGCGGAGGAGCAAGATGAAGAAAATCTCAATTAATTTATGGTTGACAGATTTATAGCTTGTGATCTGATGAAGCAATTTCCAATACAAATCTTTGCCATAGGCGTTGCCTTGCATCTGAATAAAAGTCAATAAAGTATGTAACCATATACATATACTGAAGGTTATCATGTCACCATCAGTACATGTTGATTGCATGGCTCACTAATCTTGTCTACAGTAGCTAAAAGATCATATAGATAGAAAAGTATATTTATTTCAGCTAGTGAAGCCATTTTTAGTGGATTAAAGAGCATAAACAGCTGGATAATGTACAGGCAATAGCTTAACAATAAATCAGTTCCTTCCTACATTGGAGGCAGCTAAAATGGGACAACCATAATATCTTAACAGAGAAGCTTAAATCCTGTTTGGTACAGGACTGCACTTGTGTGTGTGAACTTGCATCTGTGTGCACCTCTTTGCCCAATTTTCCCACTTCATACCATTTTTCATCTTTCTTGTCACAAGCCTACGTGGCTTGACTAATAGTTTTTAATCAATATGGCTGGAATTCTGTCCAATTTGCTACCAAATTGAAATCCACCTGCACACAAGGGGACAACTATTCATGTGTGAAGGCAGGTGTGTGTGAGCGTTTGAATGTGGGCATTTGGCTGCTGAATAAGTGACATGACAGTTGTAAACACAAAGCCCAGTCATTCACCTTCAGCACTACCCTTAACTCCCTCTTCACACACACATTAGTATTTGGTAGTTGGCTGATATTTAGGCCTTGTTTAAAGGTTACAATCAATGTCAAATTATTTGACATAATAAACTATATTGTGTGTTGTACATTGACATTCATGTGTTGGGATATGTGTGTGTCTGTAGGTGTGTTAATGTGTTGCAGTGCAGGTTGCTAACAAAGGCAGAGAGCAGCAGCCAAGCTCCCTAAATCAATTTTTAATGGCTTTCTACAAAGGAGAGGAGAGAGATTGGGGCAGCATAACACACATGTATGCACACACACACAAACCTGTAAGCACATACGATAGCTTGACAAATAGAGCCACGTATGTTGACAGGTACAAAAATATGTACAGATAGTGTATAAAGTTACACATGCACGTAGGTATGCAGACATACTCAAACACAAACACAATGTGCATGTGTCCAAAAACACACAAATGATCGTAGTCAGTAGGGGCTTCAGTGGTAAAGGTGTTTTTCAGCTGACAAGTGATTTTTATTTAACTATGTTGTTATTTAGACTTGGCATTTTAATCATATACAATGTTGTGGTTTTTCCTTTAATGATATTACAGTACTGTTATTATTATTGTTTGTTATCTAAATGTACTTTACATTTTCCATATTCTAGAACCACAGTTATTGCTGCAGTAAAAAACATTTTATTGAACACCGCTAAAACAGGAATGTAGCTGCTTGGAGTAGAAGGGTCATATAACATGTGTTAGCCATGTTATTAGTAGACAAAATACTGCAGTTAACAACACAACCAGTTAGTGATCATAATTGTCTTGTCTGGAATTAACTTACAATGCATATATTACTTGAGGATTATTCAGACAATTCCCAATTTGTAGCTAATGTAAACAGGCACAAGACCCTTGAGGACATAGTGCCTCACACTTAACGCATCATTATATACATGTAATATATGACGCAGTTGTTGCAAGTTAATCACTTTTATGTCACAGCTTGTCTAGAAAGGGTTTTACAGCAGGTGGAAACAGAAACACGCCTAACAGTGGGCACCAGACTGAGAATCAACAGGACACCATGTAATAGAACCTGTCAGGGGTTTCAAAGGTATTAAACTTACATAAGACGCTGTGAAGGTCAGAGAAGAAGTCAAACAAGAAAGACAGATACCAGCACTAAGGTGTTTTGCTGTGATAGATATTTGTATTAAAACTGTAACCAACCACTGTAGCTATGTTGCATGATGTTGTCTACCTTTGTTTACTTCAACTTTCTTTCAGGTGAGAAGGAAGATCACAGGACATTATTGAAATATACTAAATATAGAGGTATAGCTATAGACATCTAGGATAGAAGCATTAATTGATCACGTATTGTAACCCTTTACGTCTGCTGTATTAACTTTGGCCTAGGTTAGACTGGGTGCTGGATGTTAGTGATCTATAGCACTAAGCCCCCAGAGAAACAGTAGCACTGTAATGTGCACAAATGCTAGTGTGGTGGCCAAAGTTGAACCTGCAGGACACATTTGGTTTAGAGACACCTTTACTATACTATCCATTACAAAATAAATCCTGAGCACTATAGAGATTCCAAACTTTCTGAGACTTGCAATATTTGAACTAGACATTATATATGTTAGAAATATTGTATTTTATTCAAAATCAAATGTTTGTGTCCGTTTTAATATATCTGTGGGTTGTACATCTGATATATTAGCACTGGCCCTGCTAAAAAAAAAAGTAGGCACATACTTGCAAAATATAATAACCTTAGTTTGGCAACAGAATATGCATTGAGAGACTCTCTACAATGTTCCCAAATATATCAACATTTACTCTTTGTGCTGTTATTTTCAAGTATTCCCTTATGTACCTCTACAGTATATTGTTTCTTTTAAGGATTCTTTTACACAATACGCTTGACATGACATGCTTGTTTTGTGTTTAGCTGTAAAAATAAAAATACAAGGAATATTCCTTTCAAAGTGAACCTTATATGAATCATACGCCCATATTTGTGTGTGGAGAAACTACTGATGCTCTCACCTTCTCCCACTGTCCTCCTCTGCAAGCTTTTCCCCAAAACTATAGTCCAAAAATTCCCATGAATGTGCATGTTGTGTGTCTCCAGGAAACAGAATAAGGGCTGACATTTTCAGCATCCACCTCCTTGCAGCATGCGCCTTTGGCCACATGAAAAATGCCCATTTGTTTGTTTGGAAAAAAGGCAAGTCTGTCTCTGTCTGCAGTGTACTTTGTGTGACATCTTTAATTCCACTTGTAAATTGAGATGAGCACCAGTTACGTGTGTGAGTGAGGAGAACTAACACCACCAACAGACTTACCTTCTGTACAAATATCTCAGACAGCACTAGCCTTATAGCTTTCTGCCTTCAGCCATCCCTCCAATAATATCCAAAAAATTAAAAAGACTTGAAAAAATAATTGATGATGATCAAAAGTCTATCACAGGTCAAAACATCACAAAGAAACTCCTCCAGTTAAAGAAATCCATACATTCGAGATCCTGGTCAAATGAATAATGAAAGAATAATCCTTCTTTCTGTATAGAGGCAATCCCCC
The DNA here is from genome assembly GCA_032362345.1 of Sandelia bainsii. Taxonomy (NCBI): domain Eukaryota; kingdom Metazoa; phylum Chordata; class Actinopteri; order Anabantiformes; family Anabantidae; genus Sandelia; species Sandelia bainsii. Next base: position 9,497,668 of record JAUMHL010000016.1, on the reverse strand, counting down.
CAGCTTCCCTTCAACCCACCAGTGAATTTTGAGAAAGGAGGGATTGTGTAGGAAAAAAATGAGGGATTGTAGAAAAAACAAGGTTAAGAGAAGCTTAGAAACACAAGAGGAGGGAATAGAGGATAGAGGATCCTTTTCTTCTGATCTATTCCCAATATGAATGACACGTCCAGCGCCGTCCTGCTCGCTGGCTTGTGCGCTGCCGTATGTGTCTGAGAGGAGTGAGTGTGTGTGAAAAAGAGAGACAGAGAGAGAGACGGAGTGTGTGTGTGAGAGAGAAACAGAGAAAACAGCATTAGGTTGCTGGCGTCACGCTCTAACCCTTCTATGTGTCGCTATGTTTGTGGTTCCTGCACTCAGCACGCGTCAGAGTGTGTGTGTGTGTGTGTGTTTATCCACACATGTTCACTCGAGTGTTTTCTTTCCGGTGTGTTTGTGTGTGTGCAGTCGAGCATGTGGCAAGAGAATATGTGTGTGTGTGTCTTGTCAAATATAGTAACATTAGTGTATGCTGCCTGTGTCTGCCTGCAGCTCTCCCACTGTGACAGAGAGAGGATGAGGGAGGTGGAATACAGAGAGAGTGATAATACAAAGGAGTGAAAGCTGAGAAAGAGAGAGATAGAGAGAGTAAAAGAGGGAGTTGAAGAGAGAGAGAGGGGAGCACAAGGAGAAAAGAGAGAGATAGAGTGGGAGGTGGTGGTGAGAGAAATAGAGAAGAGGTTGGTTGAAAAAGGATAAAGGTAGGAGGGAGGCAGAGGAGAGGGAGGGAGATAGAAGGGGGAGTCAGAAAGAGATGTGAGAAAGAAAGCTGTAGCAGTGGAGGGAGGGAGGGATCAGCTGATTTCAGTGAAGATGAGAATCTCCCTCTGCCACATGGGCTTTTCTCCTCCCTCGGTTTTTTTCTCGTTTTTCCTTTTTTTTTCCTCACGTCTCCCTCGCTTGGCTTTCATTTTCATTCTACTCCCTATGGCAGCTCTCATAAGGGCTGGTGTTGTGTGAGTGTATGTGAATGTGTGTGTTGACTATGTCCGTACCTTACAGCATTTGCATGTGTATATGAAATACTCGCATGGTGGCTCTTAAAATGTAACCGAATTTAGGGACAAAAAGGTAAAATTAAATTTCAGGGTAAAGATGGGGAGATTATGCCCTATGATTGGCAACCTGTCCAGGGTGTACCCCGCCTCTCGCCCAATGACAGCTGGAATTGGCTCCAGCTCCCCTGTGACCCTTAATAGGAAAAGTGGTTAAGATGATGGATGGATGGATGGTTGAGGTTATGATTGAGATTGGGGTAAATCACCAGAATGAGTACAAGTCAATGCACTGTCTTCGATGTTAGTGTGTGTTCATTAGTGAAAGGAGAAAACATGTTTTCTTTGGAAGACACCAGTGACAGTTTTCAAGTCAGACAGAAAGAGCGGGAGGGTGGGGGTATGAACTGTTGGCGGGATTGTGTTTGTTTGCACACAGCATATAGTTGCTTGGCTGCTTCCTTACATAGACTGAATCATAGTTGACACACACACCTTTTGCTGTTAATGAGCATGTGAATCATTTGGCACAGTTGGCAATACCTAAATAAGAGACTAGTTGTTTCCATAAGGGATCAAATCAAAACTTTTTTTTTTTACCAGCCAAGCATCTTTTTCTCTCTCCCTAAGGGCAACTGCATTATCAAGAGAAGCACTTGTGGTCCAGTTGTTTTCATACTGTCTTTGTTTTTATAGTCTGTGTCCCTTTTTTGTACTCTGCAAGTAATTAGATAGAGTTTTGTTGGCAAATGATAGCCATGCAGGTGATTTTTTCCAACAAAGTTCATATTCTGAACAAAAATATATATATTTTTTCAAATTTATGTTTTTGTCACATTGGATTTTAAACTTTGGTTCAGCCAAATCCTCTGGACTTGCCCTGATCATGAGGACATAGACATGATTTCAGAATCTATGGGGTGTGATGACGATTATAATAACAATTATCAGTGAAGTTTCTCTATATGACAGTCTTAAAATCAAAAGAACTAGCAATAGCTTTCTACCATTCCCTGAAATCTTCTATCCTGTCATTGTGCCTGGCTGTCACTTAACCTGTAACATCAGAAACTCCCAAAGGGAAATCGATGGCATGTCATCCTCTCTCTAATCATTTTATGGGACCAAGGATCATTTGATCAGCTCCCACTGTGCAACGTGAAAGGTAGAGCTGTTCTTAGGATTGGTATCAGGGTTGATCCCCTGTGTAAGATGTCACTCATAGCGACAAACACACCAAGAAGTATTACACGGCTCTGCAGTTCCCCTCAGCTCTATGGAGCATTTTAGTGTCTTTCATTGTTGGTCTTATGGCTTGTAACGTCACTAGCTAGTCCAGAGTCTAGAATTGCTAAGTGCAAAGAATGTGATTAATCTGAACCAGCAAAAGACAGGAAATATAACGTATTCATGGATTAAAATAATTGGTGATACACGTGTTATTAACAAGTCCATCACAATATAGATTTCATGTCATCCAGCTTTTCTGTTTACTTGTAATGAGCACCTGCCTGTTCACTCTGCACACATCACTGTCTGTCGCCAGCTCCAGGTTTTAGCACATGCTAATTAAAACACTAGACTGGTCAGAGGCCCAACACACACACAAATACAACCTGAACTCGAGTCCTCTGATTTCCTGTCCAAACGTGGGCGCTGTGCTGGCTTAATTGGTCTTGAATGTTCTTCCTGGCAAACAGAAATCTATTTTAAGTGGCAGTAGCTGCTGCCAGTGTTCTGGCTTTATAGGACACATTCTTCAGTGGTAGTTATGAAAGATGATTGGCTAGAATGATTGGAATAGCAGAAAATATTTATTTTGTTGTCTACTGCTGTTGAAGGACATTTTGAAGTGAATGTCTGCTTCTATAACCTGCTCTGTGTGTGTGTATGTGTGTGTGTGTGTGTGTGTGTGTGTGTGTGTGTGTGTGTGTGTGTGTTATTTGCCCTGCCCCTCCCCTCCAACGGTGCAGTGGTCAGTGACCAGAGTTAGCCACCGCGAAGCATCCTCCCAGCTGTACAGACTGCTGGGCTCAAGGACACTTTACCCCAGTGGACACTTGGGATAGAAAAAGTGCTTAAAGGCCTGCAGCATTGAAAATAGTGGTTATCAACGGCACTAACCAATCCAGGATCAAACAGATGTTTAAGGGCAGATATTTTAGTTTCGTCCATGCCTCCAAAAATCATTTTTTACAAAATTGTATTAAATCTCAGACATTCTGCAGCATCCAGAAACTCAACAAGTGACAGTGACATGACAAATGATCTGTGAATGAGCTGCTGCTCTCCAGTGAAGAGGGCAGAGATTGAAAACCTTGTGGCAAATGCTTTGATTTCACATCTGTTTGGCTTAGTTTTTAAGTGACCTTGCAGTGTGGAGCAGATGGAATGACATCTGTCTGTGATGTGACCTGCAAGCAGTCCATGATGGATTGGACAAAAAAAGTTTCTTTAACTAAAGCTCTTCTTAGGCATCAGGTTCTTACTTCTTCTCCAGAATTAAGTAAATACAGTATTTTGACAGTTTTGGTACCTTGCAATGAGCATAATACTTTTGATCATTGGTAGAGAGTCTCAGCATTTGGGGTACAAGATGATTCTGGAGTTATACTGCTACAAACAAAAGTGCTAGTAAATACAGCACAAGTGTTAAAATGGTGCAGTCATTTTTTATAGAGTTTAATTCTATAAAACAAGAATGTATAGACTGTGACAAGCCAAATCTCTTCAGACAGCTCCGTTGAGACTTTGTTGACTGATTGAGAGGGAAGAGTTTTTTCGACTCCAGATAAGAACGCAAAGTGCTTGATTGATTTGGTCCTCGAAGGAATGTGTCCACTTTTTTTGGGGCTAATTATGTCTTTGGGGTTGGGGGGGTGGGGGTCCATTGTTAGGTGCCAGCGCCTTCTGCCAAGCAGACTTTTATGACTGTTTCTGTTTCATCAATGATGCAGGAAATATGGAAAAATGATAACTGTCAAGTGTTCAGAGCAAGAAAGTGTGTTTTTTAACCTTTCTGTCTGGCTATTATAGTCTCACCCAGCATTTGTCTATCAAATGTAATCCTTCTCCTGCCACAGGAATATTGGTTTATTTATTATCTAGGGAGTATTATTAAATTCCTGTTCTCCTTGCTGTTCATTGCTTCTTATGTCGATGATGCATTAATTTAAACTCATTTTGCAGCATTATATAAGTTGGTGTATAAACTATATTGATGTGTATCATCTCTGCCCCTACTGCAACATCCAATTTCTTTCCCTTTTCTGTTCTACCAGCCCTGTCTCTTCCCTCATCTCTATCTCTCTTACTCTCTATCTCTTCGCACTCACCCCCTCACCCTCCTCCCTCCCTCGCTTGGTAATTTACTGTGCTATTGGGTGAGTGTCAGTGAGATGAATTGGCTCTAGTCTTTGTATTAACACCAGGTCTGGCCAGGCACGTTTAGCGCTACAACTACTAGTTCCTCCATAGAGCAAGTGTCTTCAAGGCACTATCCATCTTTTGACAACACACACACACACACACACACAGGGACAGAGAGAGTGTGTATGTCCATGGTGCCATCCCAGGAGTCATTGGTGTCTCTTTTCCTATTTATCAGCATTTTCTATCATCTGAGAATGAGCCTTATATTGACCAGACAGTTTTATGGCCCTTTGGTCAATATAGTCAGTGATAATTGCTCCATTAGAAATCAATCATGTTTTAATTCATTCCTTGAAAAACGTTTTTCCAGATAGGGTTTTATTGAATACCTTGTTGTGTTCCCATTACTTCTGACTTTGTATTCTTTCATAAAATACTGTATGTCTGGTATTCATATTTGACTCTTATGCTTTAAAGCACTTCTAAACTAGTTTGTAAAACACTGTGTTGTATTATATAGTAATAGTAATAGAGGCGAAAAAATGTGACTTAATTGAAAGAATATTTTTGGTAAGCATAGCATAGCTGTATTTTTCAAGCTAATGAAATGTAACTTCCATTTCTGAAAAAAGGTGCATCTTCAGTGTTGACACAGCTTTTTCTCAATTTTCTTCTAATATGTATTATTATTATTATTATTATTATTATTAAGTCTGTCATGGCCACCTGACGTTAATCAGAAATAGAATATTAAGAGAAGTAACGGGATTTCTCTCATAACTTTCTAAAGTGAACATGTTTGCTGCCAATTTTCCTTTGTTGGGCCTCCAGGTATCCAGCCAACGTGACGTATAAACAGTCTGGCTATCAGACTTTCATTAGTGAAGTACAGATGGCTAAAATTGCAACTAGTGACCTGAATCGTTGGTTCTCAAATAGTTTGAACTTTCATAATAATTACATAAATGTTATTGTCCATTATCTGTGACCATGTGGTCAAACCATACCATAAGTTACCTTGTTACCCTTGTTTGGCTGAAACTAAATTTACTGTATCACTCTCATTTAAAAACCTGAAGTTAACATGTGGAGACACCCAAGAACAGACCCTTCTGAGGTCCCAACTTACTCTGTTTAATGGTTTAATCTAAGTATGTACAGCCAGCCCTGTCTGCTATATTTTTCTGTAATACGCTGTCACTGCAGGATAAATTAAGTGGTACATTTGACGGATTATGAAGTATTTTAGTTGCACACTCTCTCTCTCTCCCTCTCTCTCTCTCACTCAAACACACTCACTCTCACACTAAGTTTATCCCCATGGAGAGTCTCATTAATTTGGCCAAGTTGATTTGTTCTGAAAGGCTCTGAATTCATCACAGCCAGACAGATGGTAGAGAGGGATTTCCTAGAGGCCAGGAAGAGAGAGCTAGAGAGTGGTGTGGGGCAGACAAGAGACGAGAGTGAGGGAGAGGAAACAAGAGGAAAGTGGAAGGTAAGAGGAGTGAGAGAGAAGTGAAGAGATGAAATAGAGAACACAAGTGGAAACAGTACAGTGAAAGAGAGAGAGAAGCAATAAGACAGCAAAAGAGAGGGGGATAGTTGAGAGATGAAGAAGGGAGAGAGGAGACAACTCCACCTGTCTTCTTAGAGATAGAAACAGAAGAGTAGAAAGAGGAGAGAGGGAAGTCGAGAGAGAAAAGGTGAAGATACTTATTGTTCTTTCAACGTCTTTCAGTGTTTTTTCAATATGTTTTTTCTGTTCTTTGCCTTAAAGAAATATGTTAACATTTTTGTAAATAAAATATGCTTATTTTCATTATTTCTGAGAAAGAGATGAGAAGAAGTATAATGATGTCATGTATGTGCATACAGAGATGGACTCGGGACTAGCTTAGCCTAGTTTAGCACAAAGATAGGAGACGGGAAGAAATAGCAGTCCTATTCAATTCAGTTCATTTCAGTTTTATTTATATAGCGCCAAATCACAACAAAAGTCAAATCACAACAAAATATAAGTAAATACAGAATAAATATAAGTAAATACAGAATAAATAATAATCCTAGCTTTGTCTGAAGTGAAGGAACACCTGTCATTCTCCTTAACATCAAACAGTTGTGTCAAATGACTTCACATCGTCAGAGATGTTCACTTTAGTCTCCGTTTGGTGCAAAAATCAGTCACCAGTGTAGTTTTGGCCACCATATTACACCTAGAGATGTGGATGAAGACAAACTGTTCTTCAGAATGCAAGTATGCATATTTCTGCATAATTCCTTTAAATTTCAGATACTTACTGCCATAATAAAATTGGATTAGTGAGGTAATGAAAGAGGGGTGAAGACACACACACAGCACCATGTTGATCTATTTTCATATTATAAAAGATTGAGTAGGTAATTGAATTTCACACTAAATTAGTGCATCAGAATGTCACTACTTTAATTCCTTTTTGATGTGGGAGGAATTTACCCTGTTATGGGAACAAACTACCATGTAAACATTCAGAACAGAAGAAAAAACCTTTACTCTCTCTATCTCTCACGCACACACACACACACACAAACAAGCAGACACAGGAAAATGTTCCTCCATGTCTCTCCACTATGAATGATTTAGTGAGCATGCCTTTAACAGGGCTGCTCAAGAAGGCTATGAAACTAGGTTAAGTTAAGGTGGACTCTGCTGTCTTAAAAGGTCCACACAGACATCTACCCAATGACAACAGCATTTATTTCTATTTTAAAGAAACAGGCCACCCATTTAGCAATGTGTCACTTCTGTTCTATCACCTTTAGGCTGGCTAAATGAGAGTGACATAATGCTCGACCTATCCTCTAACTGTTTAGTGGGTTTCACAGTTGGTCACAAAAAACATTAATCCAGCAGTGTAAACCTCTTTTTTTTTATATTTATAATTTGGTGTTTTATAATTGTTCCATAATAAACATGGTAACTCTGCAGCCTTAGAGTGTGTGTGTCAGTGCTTGTTCTTTGTGTATAATTCAAAGCTTGCACCACTTTCCATTATTGTAATTGAAAAATATCATGTGGCTCTGCCTGTGCACGTGCCTTTGTCTGCATCCTTCACATTCAAAAAGTTGCGCATGAGAAAGTGAGAGACACTTCTAGAGAGCAAGAGAGAGTGAGAGGAAGAGAAGGAGGAGAGGGAGGTTGAGTCATCATCCTTTTGTCCAATCCTGGGCTTCTGCCTGTTGCTTTGGTAACGTGATGTCAGTGCAGCCTCTGGCGAATCCTCTTAGGTTAGCAAGCTTCATTGTAGAGGTGTGTACGTATGTTCTTCTGTCTCTCTTATGAAGTTGTCACAACAAAAACAAACTTGTGTGTCCTTGTGTTGTGTGCATCTATGTGTATTTTCCTGTGTGTGAGTGTGTGTGTCTTTTACTTTGTATATAAGCATGCATTTGAGTTTTATGAGTGCACATTATTTGTTCTTTGCATCACTTGCTTGTGCAAATGTGTGTGTATGTGTGAGAGAGAGTGGACATGTTTGCTTTACGTCCATGTTCAGACATCAAGGATTTCTGTTCAAAGTGGTCATCCTAATCATCTGTTATTAAACTTTTTTTTCCTGCGGAATCGATCAGAATTTGCCACAACTCATTTTACTGGTTGGAGCAGTGTTTGTTGCCTGGCAACATCAGTTTAGGGAAAGTCACGGGATCTGCTGAGGCTTTGGTGAACATAGCGCTGCTGCTTATGAGAAACACAAATAGTAATTTTGGTATTTGAGTTGAAAGGTTGCTCAGCAATGTGTGTGTGGAGTGAGTTTTATTTTTGTCAGGGTCTTGAAAAAGCATGTGGGATGGGAGATATTAGTCAGAAGAAGGATGACCTTATCCAGAGAGATTTAGACTGTAGAAAATCTTTAGTTTCTGCATTGCCAATATTACAAAAGTATGAGAAAAAAAGCTTTTAGCTACGTAGTATATCTAGTTATGTTAAAGAGAAACATTAAAGAACTTATACAGTATACATATAATCACTGTAAAAATACTAATATTGTGCAGTATATCTGAATGAACCAGACTGAACCAACCAAATGAGAAAGTAATACTAAGAGGGTAATAGCAGGACAGTTGCCATTTCTGCTTTTTAGGTTTGTTTCTGCACTTTGTGTCCAAACATCCAGAATGCAAAACAGTTTTCACTCAAAATTTCAAATTAAAACTGCAGTAAGTAGATAGATTCTCTTCTCTTCTCTTCTCTTCTCTTGTGAGGTGTATTGATAACATATGTTGAGGAATTTCGTTTTCAAAGGGTCAACTGCTCACATATTAAAGAGGACAGAAAGAAAGAGAAAATCCGTATGTAGTACTCTAGATATGAGAGGAAAGAGGCGCATAAAATAGGGTTTTGAACTGTCTGTCACTGAATGTTGACATTTGCTGATAAAAACTATAATTGTGTGTTGTGTTTGTGGGAGAGACAGATAGAAAGAGAACATAAGTGACATTTCTAAGTGAGAAAGCTGTAATCACTGTGCATGTATGTGTTGATATGATTGTGTCTTTGTGAGTGTTGAAGGGTATGTTTTTTGTTGTTGTGTGTACAAGGAAGTAAAAAAAGAGCCAACAAATGAAGAGAACTGATAAGTCTCTGACATTTGTTCAGATAAACAGTAATCTTGTTGTCTACAGCTAGATCACACAAAAACACACACACACAGATACACTTTTAAGACTTCAAATAACACGCACCAAAATACAGCATTTGTTACTTTTGTGAATGTCAAACACAGACAAGAAATAGATGACAGGTACAATTAGTCTAAAAACAAGAAAACCACAAATTAGGAGAAAGGTTTGCATCACAGTAAAGATTGCAGTTTGGTAATATACAAACCCCATTTCCAGAAGTTGTGAGTTTTTCTAAAATACAATAAAATGTAAAATTTGTGATTTGTTAATTTGCTTTATCTTTTAATTTATCTGACAAAGCTACAAAGAAAAGATTTTCAGTGTGTTGATTGCCACTGTGAAACATCACCTTTGCTTTTAATTACACTTCTCAGTTGTTTGGGAACTGAGGATACTAATTGTTGCAGTTTTGCAAGTGAAATATTTGCTTGTTTTTCCTGGATACAAGACTTCAGCTGCTTAACGGTTTGTGGTCTGATTCTTTTCTTCATGATGTTCCACACATTTTCAAAAGGAGACAGATCTGGACTGCAGGCAGGTCAGTCAAACGCATGCACTCTGCGGCTACAAGGCCACGCTGTTGTAGCGTGTGCAGAATGAGACTTCCTTGGTTAAGTTGTTGCCTTGATGGAACCTATGTCTCTCTATATGTCTATCCCAATATACAGTATGTACCCCTTCATGGTGATGGTACCTTCACACATATGCAAGTCAAGTATGCTGTGGGCACTTATGGACCCCCATACCATCACAGATATGGGCTTTTGCACTTTTCGCCGAAAACAGTTCTGTTTTTGTTCTTTTTTTAAATTTTGGTCCATCTGACACAAGCTGAGACCCAGAGAACTCTGCAAAGTTTCTACACAGAACCGATGTATGGCTTCCTCCTTGTATGGCTTCAGGTTGCATTTCTGTAGACAGACTGCTAAGTGACAACAATGTTTAAGCCAATGTGGCTATATATCTTCCTGGTAGCACGACGGTTTCTCATGCAGTGCAGCCTGAGGGCTTGAACATCACGCACATTTAACAACGATTTCTGCCCTTGGCCTTTACACACTCTGAGATTTCCCTAGAGTCCCAGAATCTTTTCACAATATTGGATGGTGAAAGACCTAAATTCTTTGCAGTATTGCTTTGGGGAAAAAGTATTTTTGAACTGAATGACAATTATCTCCTGAAGTTAGTGATGTCATGAAGTGGTGAGCCATAATCCACCATTTAATTTCCAGTTATGTTACCCTCACCTGCTACTAATTGACCTGCTATTTTGTAATCATCCAGAACAGAATGGCTTAAATATTTTATTAACCTTTCAACTTTTTTGTCTATTCCCAACCGACAGACAGGGTAAGGGTTAGGGTTACTGGTTTCCTGTTTTGCTTCCAGATAAGTTTGATTAACTTTATGGTTTGTTCAAAACTGACTGATGAGCTGATTTCTCATGTTTTTGCCCCATCTGACCTGTTTTTAGCAATTTTACCAGATCTTAAAAGTGAAAGAAACACTTTTTCATGTTTTATTAAACCGAAATTCTATTAAAAAGTAGGTGTGACTTTTAAATTAAGTCAAAAACACCACCACCATTCTCATCTCCTTTTTTTTCTCTTCTCACTTCCCACCTCCACTTCTCTGCAACAAGATACACACACAAATAAACATACATGAAAGAATAAGAAACACATACAAACACTCTCACGCACAACCATTTGATCTCACTCACTGTATTATTAATAGCCACGCTTGGTAGAAATGAAAAGGGTTCCTAACTCATAACATTATTAAAAAATCACTTTCATTCTCTTTCATCCCCTCTGTCTATTGTGTTATTCCTTTCCTGTCCTCCATTTCTATCCCTATTCATCCCTCCATCATTCTGTCTCACCTGAGCCACATGACTCCATTACATCAATTAATTTGTTCCTTTGATTACTTTGTCTGTGCTCTGTTGCAGACCTTTCTGTGCGTGTGTGTGTGTGTGTACATGTGCATGTGTCCTTCCTGTAGCCCATGCTTTTTCCTTTTTTGGAATATAGTGAATGTGCAGTATGTGTGTTAATGAGTCCTTCAGTCATTTAGACTTGTTTCTTCCTTCCTCTATTTCACTCATATGTAGTGTATATTACACCTACTGTATATCTACTTCACATAATCATTACAAAAGCATACTACTGTTCATTTTAGGCATGTGTGTGAACATGCACGTGTGTTTGTGTGTGTGTGTGTGTGTGTGTGAGAGAGAGAGAGAGAGAGAGAGAGAGAGAGAGCAAAAAAAGAATGAAGTGACCTTCTCACTAGTAGTTATTTTCAGTGTCCTTTCTGTGCCTAGAGACTTAGCTATTGTGCCAGTTTAATTTATTGACTCTTTCTGTGTGTGTGTGTGTGTGTGTGTGTGTGTGTGTGTGTGTGTGTGTATACTTTGGATCAACTCCGAGGTCTAAGGGAACCATGAGCAGTAGTTCTGCTCACTGGTCTTTTAACATAAGCTGACCTCCTGTGCTCAGTGCAGCGCGCGCGCACACACACACACACACACACACAAGCTAAACGATGTAAAAAATGTGTGAACACACACAGGCACACATTTATAGAACTGCAGTCTCCAGTAGCTGTTTCGACCAAGTAAAAATACACAACCTAAAAGTCAAATGACCTTCAAAATATGTTTTGAAATTAGTTGTATATACACAGAACTAATAAAGAATATTCCAGGTTACACTTTATATAGAGCATTATTTTTGGGGACTCAAAGGTAGATTTGAGGGTATATCTTATGAGACCACAATGCAGTGAAACTCAGTCTGTAGTCTGTTTATCTTTGCTCCTATTTCCCTCTTTCTTTCCCTTTGTTCACAGTTCTCGTCCCTCTATTTCTCAACCTTCTATTTCATCAGATTAATGATCAATTAACACTGGCTCTTCGCTGCTTAAATTTTTATTTATTTCTTCATTAATTAATTTCCCATTGAAAGCTTTCTCTATTATGATTGGCAGCTCACACTAATTGCAGCTCAGACGTGCACAGTCATGCATATTTTTGTGTACACAGTTGTATGCAAACTGAACATACATTAAAAAAATCAATTGCAGTACGCACAGAGACAAATGCAGAAGGATCAGCATGATGGTTTTAATTAGATTTGGTGTACCAGCCTCCAGCTCGGCGAGGGGAAGAAGGCAGATTACTGATGCCCTCCATGCACCAGTAAGGGCATTCCAACACTTTATCAGAGATTATAGTGGAGAGTGATGACTTCAAGGTCACTAGCACTAGCAAAGAGAAGTGTGTGGAAAAGTGTTACCCGAGATATCCGAACAGCAAATTCACACATCACATGTAGAATATCACACTGTATGTCGCATGTGCCTTTGGTAGAAACAAAAGGGCACTGATTTTCCGTCCTTTTGCGTGTCATGTTTTCTTCATAAGTGACAAAATAGCAACTCACATATAAAAACGTGCTGCTTAAATTCCACATCTGCATAGATTTACAGACAGATCCTCCTTAAAAGACAACACCTTTCTGTGGATATCCATAGGTGTTTGATTGATTTTAACACCTACTAGAATTTTTAAACAGACATCCTGAGCTGTGTGAGTAGATAAACATCTCTCCAATCAGCTTTACAAACTTTTCTGTGTACATGACTGATTACCGGCTGATTACGGGCATGATTCAGCATCACAACTGATTTTCAAGAGATTGGATTAAATCCATTAGAAACACACAAACCAAACATGCATACAGACGCTCACAAACTGAAACACACACCCTCAAACAGAACATGTCATTGCCTTTTCCCTACAATAACACACTGAGCCTCATGAGGATATAAAGCTCATTGTCTTTTCTTACCCTGAGTAGTCCGGAATTCCTCACTTAACAGAATTTAACAAGCATTACTGAGTGAGTTATGTTCAGTTTATAGTTCAGACCAGAGTTATCCCTACTGTTTCACACAGACATTGGTTTACTTTAATTTCTATTACCCCGCAACAGTAATGTAACTGTGGGAAAAAGTTACTGATATGCAGGCTTGATGTCGACCGTGCTGATTGAATTTTATGCAGTGAAAGTGAATGGAAACCAATGGCTGCCTTGAATGGTAGTATATACACTTTCCTAAAATAGTAGAAGGTAGGTTTTGCAGGGCAGGGAGAACACAGGCATGCTGTCATTTGTTTACAGTTATTGATCACACATATTACACATTTTGGATTCTTGATAATAAATTGATGGCTAGTCAAAACCATTGGACTCATTACCTCAGTATTCAAGAGGGGGCTGTGGGATATCGACAGAAAATGATATCTGGATATTTTCTGGCATTCTGTTGATAACGATAAGTAGACAATATTGGCAAAATGTGGAGTCTGGCAACATGAATCATACAATTTAAGCTGAAAGTTGAGTTGTTGGACTGTAATATTTTGGGCCAGGCAGTTTGTATCTTGGGTCTAAAGTATTAAAAAGTTGAATCAATCAACCGCTTGACTTGGCACCATATCTTTTGCAATGTAATTACTCACAGCATTTGTTATGTCTTGCCATCTGTTGTTTTTCTTGTCATAAGGCACATTTTTGCAGAATGATTCTCTGTTAAGAGTTTGCTGAGCGTGTTTTTGTGCTTGTACCTTGGCTGGTTTAGCCCTGTCGAGGAAGGCTGATCCCTGAAGCTTTGCATGTTCTTTATATTCTTAGCGGTGGTTAGTTCACATTTGGTGAAACAAACTGTCTTGTCTTTTCAAACCAAACAAGCTCTGCGTTTAGGAATTATATGTAACAACATAGTTTTTTGTGAGTCTGGTGGTGACTGTATTTGTCTCCTGGCGCTGTTTTTATTTTTAACTTAATTTATGCATTTTAGGCAGCTACATTTACTTAGCTTGTGCTGCTGTGAATATATGCCTACACATTACTAGGTAATGTTTTTGGTATTAGCACATACAGTAACAGTAAATGTATGCTAACCAATCTATCAACAAACAAACAGACCTGCTCCCATTTCCACTATATTTTTTTTCTTCCTTCTTGCTTCAAGCAGACCTAAAAAACTACCTGCTCGTAAACTACTCTCCTTCATAATAAAACCTTTTTGCCGGGAAGTGGATATGCATTTTGTGTTTTGTGAATACCCCGGTGGCTTTCCTTTGGTGGCTATGCAAAGTATGCTTGGGGAAAAACGTTGAGTCTTTGATGGTAATATGAAGTGCCATATCCTCCCTTGCAGCGTGTGTGTGTATATTTGTTGTGTGTGTGGGTGTATACAGTATGTGTGCACTGAGACCTTATGCAATTGCAGTTCCTTTTTGCATTACCATGCTGACTGAAATGCTGACATACAGCTCTAAGCTGACACAAGCAATCATTCTACCACTGTGAGTGTGTGTGTGCGTGTATTACACATTCAACAGACACTAATTCTAAGCTTAATGTTTTGTGACTATGCATGTGCACGCACACACACTATCACGCTCTAAGAATAGTCTGTTCACACAGCGGTACTGAGGCTCAGAAGGCCAGTTACTGTAAAAGGATTTTCATAAGTTGAGTTCTGAAGGAAGAGCTGATCTGTACAGCAGGTCCTCTTCAACTCCTCCAGCCTGAGAGCCAAGAGAGAGATATTGTCTCTCACCCTGGAACGTTAATCGGCTCATTAATGGTCTTTCTTCTAAACTTCTGAAATTAAAGTTTCCCTCCATTTATGGCCTAGTATTTCTACAGTCATTACTTCATCACCACCACTTAAACTGCAAATATTATCACAGCAGTGGTATCTTGGACTGCTGTTGTTGAAAGGAGATGGAGTGGATCATTCACTACACATAAGATTGCTGGTTCAGTTCCTTGTTCCTCTGGCCCACTTAAGTGTCCCTGGGCAAGATACCGAACCCCACGTTTTTCCTGGTGTGTTTGTGTTCCTCACTTTTATTCTGGATAAAATCTGTCAAATGACTAAATTTAAAGTCACTTATATATTACTATTTGTGCTGCTGCTATTATTACCACAGCTATAGTGTGAGAGGGGTCAGGTGAATGGACACCAAAATCTTGGTACTGATTATGGCAACATGCATAATAAAAATTATACAAATAACCGCACAGTAAGTTTTCTTAATCTATTATTATGACATTTGAACATTCCAAGCAAAACTGGGTGTAAAGTATGGAGGCTTAGTGTGCTGTTATTTGTATCATTTGTATGTTGTGCAGTACTAATACCGGAGAGATGGGATTATTGTAGCATTAGGAATCTTAAGCGCTTGACTTAATGCCTGACCTTGGATATAGCAGTTAACAAAAATAGAAAAAAATCCAATTTAAGGTTTGATTGTTGTTTTGTTTTTTCCAGTAGTATTAGATGGGCATAATCACTTGTGATGCTTAATTTTTAAGTCAGCATTTGCAAGAAGCCTTTAAAGTGCTGTTAATGATATCATAACTGCTAGCATATGTATCAGCAGATCCAGTGTTTAAGTTTCTATACATCAAAACTGAGATATAGCCTGAATATAGTTTAAATAATTGTTTCACTGTCCGTGTAATAAGTTTTGCTGCACTCAGTTTTACAATTGGTGTTGACATCTCTGACCAAAAATGTCATATATACTGTAGATCCACAAGAAAAACAGAAAATCATATTATATTTGACACATATAATATGTTCCAATAATAGTTGCTTATTCCAATCCTTTATGTATACATACTTATATCGCTGCAGTGTCATTAGCTAAAATGTGAACCTTGCAATCAAGCTCATGCTGTGCAGCCACATGTGGTAAACATTGTTTTTTTCTTGCTCCTATGTGATTGCTATGACACTAATATTGTGGACATTTGCCTGTACTAGAGACAAATTGCAGTCTTCAACTTCTACTTTTTCTTTCTGACCTCCCTTACACTCTTCATCTTGTCCTTCTTCATTGTACTTATCTCTCTCCTTACCTGCATATCCTCTCTTGTACCCTAAGTTCAGGTTCATATTATTGTACTTAATTGACCTCTCACCCTCTATCTGTCTCTGTCTCTCTCCCTGTCTGCAGCCATTGGTGTCCAGATGACACTGGAGGTGATTGAGTCCAGATTCTGGGCCATCGTCGCACAGGTATGAACATACAGAAACAAAAGAATTAGTAACAAAAAACCCGTCCTTCAGTATAGCCATTAGCTCACTTCTAATATGTTGTCTGCTATTGTGAGATTCAGTTGATGTCACTGTCTATGATGTATCATGAACATTAGGTACCACTGTTGGAAATTCAATCATGCAATTATTGCATTATTACATCTGGTGTTCCCATGTTAGTTTTATACTTTTTATTTTTAATGTCCCCCTATAAAACTGATTGATTACTGTAATATATAGCAGTTATACTGAAGAATGCTTGTAGAATACAAACAACACATTGATGCTGTTTTGCAGTTACTGAAGAATAATACTATCGACAGTAATACCCCCACATCCATAGCTGTCTGTTCTTTTGTCTGCTCTCTGGCTTTGCATGCGGTGCAAAGGCAGGTTAAGGTTTTGTCTTATTTAATTCTCATACATCAGACTTTAATTGTTATTTTTCAGTCAGTCATATTATATGTAAACTTATAACTGTGCTTTCAGACTTGTCCTATATTCAGGAATATCTCTTTAAACCTTTGGGTCACTTTGACAGTACACTTTGATGGTAAATTACTGTACAACAAGAACTCAAGGATGATTATAGGTTCTTTTTCAGCTCCATTAGTCAGCAGTTACAGCATTTAAACTTTGTTTTGAGTCAAAGCTTAATGCAGTGGTTTCCATATCACTGCTCCCATCATTAAAGGAGTGCTTACCCTGCCTAAACCTTTATTTTGAAATATTAAATGTCATCATTAGAATTGTTTTGAGTGGATATTTTGTCACTGTGTGCTGTTCAGTGAGTTTCATCAGCACTAGTTTCAGTGAAGGATCCTCTGTGTGCTTCCACAGCCTGTTCCAAGAACATTTTATTCAGGGGAAACTTGCTTAATCTGGCGTAGCACCTTTACTGTAGCAGGTGTTTGACAGTGTGGCCGTTCTTCTCCTCTGCACCCGTGGCTGTAAATGACACTAGTTAGAAGAGCATTAGAGCTGCTGGCTAGTCATAAAATGATGGATAGCTACTGCCGCTGGGCTCAGCTGCTCCTGTGTGTATATGTATGTGTGTTTGTTGAGGTGTGAAGAAAAGAGTACTGAAAATGTGTATGTGTCTGTTAATGTTAATGTGTGTCTTGTTGACATGCATGATCATCTGTGCACAAGTGTGTTGTTATGTCCATATTCATCAACTAAGAAGTCATTAGTATCATTTGCATTAGCCTTATTATGCACTAGATTGATGCTGTATACAGAGTCATTCTCATTTTCATTTACGGTGTGTACTTTCACCTCTCTGTTCTCCTACCTAAATTCTCAATTTTGTCTCTACTTATTTCTCTTTCTCCTTTACAAGCCCCCAATCCCATTACCTTTGTTGAATGCTTTCAGTGCCCCCCCCACCCCCACCCCCCTTCTCATCTCCTATACTCCCTAATTCTTTCCTTCTATCCTCTCCCTCTTCTCCTGAGGTAACTTACATAATTATCTTATCTTTCTGTCATGTACTCACAGTCAGGCAGTTTTATTTCATAGGGTTTGTGTGTATGTACCTTCACAGTATTCACTTGTCTTGACACTATGTCTCCGTCTGTGCACAGATGTGTGCATGAAATCCTCGCTAGGGCCTATTTTAAGTATTTAGATCCCTCAGGTGTGAGGATGCTGCACCTTCTAAAAAGCTGGTGCCAGTGAGGTGTCACATTGGCCCAGTGAGTTAAGACCAAAGCAGCCTGTCACTTTGTGTAGCTGTAAAGGTGTTACAAGCATTTCATTGTATTTAATTTATTGTGTTTATAATGATTAATGGCTGCATTAAAATTATGATTTGTAATTATTTGTTTACTTTAATTATTTTAATAACAACATCAAAATAACTTTATGTGCTCAAGAAAAATGATCATTCGAGGGACATCTGCAAACAGCCTGCAGATCTCAGTGAAGGGTTTATATAAGTCACAGAAACCCTATCTGACCTTAAAGCTACAGTATTCGTATGTTGGACTATCTTAGATGAATATGGTTGTTAATTAATTAGATTTTAGTTGATGAATCATGAATAAGTGAGGGTACTCACTTACTGACACAGTTATGTCTTACTGACACTGTATTTCTGTCATCGTCGACTGTTTCACCACTTTGAAACCACATGGAGAATCAGTGAGAGGATGTAATGGGAATCAAGAGATAATAGATTTTTTGCTATTTACACCTTGGCATTCTCTAGTTTTTCCTTTGTCTGTAATTTCATGTTTTTTAACTTTATAGTTGCATTATCACTGTAACCACAGATTCTGTTTTTTTTAGTCTTTTGCAAGCAAGATTATTTTAAAAAATCCTTGTCTTTAGAAACTCTCTTCAAAATGTATTTGTTTTTTGATAATTTTAATTGGTATCAGTATGTGTATGTGTGTTCCTCAGTGTGTGTTTCTGTGTGTTTATGAGCAGACAGTGATCATCAGTTATGATGAGAAACTGTTCGAGTGAGTTTCAGGGAACAAGCGTGTTAATTGATGCTCTCACCATCACCTCGACTCCTCCTGGAGCTCCCACATGAGACACAGTTATCAACACATGATCTGAGGGAACAGCCTATTACATGCTGCACAGATTTAGTGAGCTGGCTCTGACACTGGAGGAAAAAAACTAGATCCAGAATTGGTGCTTATAAATGAGAAAATATACATGTACTGTAAATATACCAGATAACCCAAGAAATGATCCAGGACTAAACTGTGAGTGGTGATGACAGTCTACCATCACGAGGATGATTGCATGTAATTAACTGAAAGAAAAAGAGTTTCCATCAAATGTCTTCCCTCATAAAGCCACATCATTTGCCCAGTGTGTGTGGGGAGGATCATTTCTGTTGGTCCACTCACTAAATTGTAGTTTATTTCAGGATGCAGTGATGGGAAAAAGAATGAAAGACTGACACTTTGCTGTAATAAGACTGAAAAGGATGATAGATTGTCTCATTCACACTCCGATATGCTCTATATAGCCAGACCATGATTCCAAAGACATATTGTCCATAGAGACCAGTCCACACATACTGCAGACAAAAGAGGTTACCATAAAGTCTAGAGGAGAACTTTAAACATTTTGACTCATGACCAGTCTATTGATGAAGGAATAGAAATGTTAGAAAGGTGTACATATAGTGTGTCATAAAGGTAGATTATAAAAAGTACAGATTTCAAGGAAACAGACTTGACAACCTGTGAAACACTTTATGTAAATCTTCATTCATTAAAGAAAGTCTTCAGTCCATTTCTGAAACATGTTCTTTGAAAAGATGAATGACTTTATCAACAGCGAACTAACAGTGTAATATTGAGAATGTAGTTAGTGCAGTGCATGATTTATACAACATTAACAGGAGTAGTGTTTCATGCTTTGGTCATGCTCTCTTCTTGTTTCTTTGTTTTCTTCTTTGTCATTCTTTGTCATCCTCTCAGCCAAATGGCACAGATGTAAGTATGCATAATTTCCTCTCGTTTTTCACAACATCACTCTACTCGTTGTACAGAACCAAATTTAACATTCTCAGCACCTGCTGAGCTCTGTGAAGTCAGCTTCACACCCCTGTTAAGACAGATTATGCGCACATTCACACAGTTGCAGACATGAAGAAATTACACATGCACAAACTTGCAAACAAGACACTCAAGAGGCTTTCTCAGGTACACAAGACATATCGCACATAAATTAACACCTTCTCACCAACACAGGCACATTCTTTTCACACACATGCTTGTCAACATTGTCAACACATGTTCACGCATAGCACCTTCACAGACAAATACAGACAGAGCATGTGTTCAAATCACTTCCTCACATACACAGACATAACCTCATCTAAACACACATACAGTACCCATCACAAAATAACCTATTACGCTCACAGTAATTACTTTAATTAACATTTTGTCATTGAAAAGTGGAATTGGTACTGGTGAAACACATTACAAAGATTTAGTTTTGATGCTGTCTACCTGTCTGTCCTCCAGTGTTCCAATGTAGAAGGGGTTTGTCCTCTTCGGTGTGACAGCTTGGTGAGTATATTCTGCTGTTTGTCTGATATTTTTTAACTGTAAAGCATGAATATGAAATTTCACCAGAATATCAAGAATATTAAAGTCCTCTCCACATACATCCAATCTGATGTGACTATTTGGAGTCACAACAATACAAAATTCACTTGCATTTTGAGTTACTTCATACAGTAACTTGTGGTTTGAAGTACAGTACATTTATTGAGAAACATTTAAATTATGGTGACATTTCTCAGTGGTGTTTGACACAGATCTTTCATTTACATAATTTCTTTCTCTGTCTCCTCTCATGTCAGGATATTGAGTGCTACGTGATTGACAATAATGGCTTTGTCCTAATTTCTAAGCAGCCCAATAATGTGAGTTCACACACACACAAACACAGTCACAGAAACAGAGATAATCTAGCTGGGATGCTTTTTAGTTTTTGAGTTGATTGTATGAGAGTTCTTACGTATGTCAGTATTCATTACCTAACAAGAAAAGAAACACACCTGGAATAGCAAACTACTCTGTGTCTTGGTCATGTTTTAATTTTCTGCCAGCAGTGCAGATGGGGTGAGGACACTGTCCGTCAAACAGTTTAGCTAAGAATAGTACAGTAAACCTCATTAATCTTATATCCACATTTCATGCTGCCTTACATTAGATGTCACTCAGTCACTAATGGTTAGAAGGACTTCCATAATCTTTTAGTTTGAAAGTATTTTAAAATACTTTTTTACCCAACAACAGTGAGAAGCAAAAATGTCATTTTTTTACATTTACATCCTCACATTTTCAAGTTCAAGCCCTTTTCCACAGTAGCTTTCAATAGTAGGTGTAAACAGTATAATGACAGGATAATATGCTCATGATTCACCGCAACTGTATAAGTAGTATAGCAATACGGTTTGCGCAGGGGACCGCAATTCCCAGGCTACAAATATGCAACACAACAATAAACAACAGCAAAGCTGCGTTGTATTCGGCATGTACTGTAGCAGTGACACTGTAAATGTGTTGATGTTTGTGATCTTGCCTTTTTAATTCAGTTTTTCCACATTCATATTTAGAATCAGAAGTAGCACTGTACTGACCTGATAAAAATCTTTATGTATGGTGTCTTATACGTTGTAGATGTTATATGAGCAGAGAAGTTTATAAACATGCAATATATTCTCAACAAAAAAAGATCATTCATTTTGGCAGAGGTTGTCATTGAAATACTTACTTTTACAATATGTTTACATGTGATTTTAAGGTTTGGGTGAAACTATGTCACAGGAATGGGATTTTCTTTTGCATTTTCTTACTCACTTTCTTGCAGGGACTTAGATGAGTTTCTGATGTGGTGACAAGACTCCTCTAAATTATACATATATATTATATATATATATATATAAATATAATAAAACATTTTAATAAGTGAAGTTTTGAGATGTTAGTACGCACATTTGTTACCTTTAGGCAGGTTACCTCCTATTTCCAAGCTACAAAAGCAGCTGGTTGTAGTGTTGTGTTTACCACGTAGACATGAAATTGGTGTAGACTAATTCCGGGCAAAACAGTGAGTGTAACTATATTGTGCAAAATGCAAAAGTATTCTTTTAAAATGATATTTGTAGATGAACACCTCATCTGACTGCATTTGATGGAGAACTAAATCATGAGTGAGAAATTGCTATAAAATAACATACAATAGAACGGATTAATATGAATACGGATGAATAATTAATCATACAGTTCACATTAAGGTTCAAGTGGGAAGGATGAAATGAGTTGACATTCCCTTTGTCAGCTTATGAGAGGAATTTAAAATGTTTAACCACACAGATCACTTCACAATACACAATATTTATTCTCTTTCCTGATAGGCGGGGAGGTTCTTTGGCGAGGTTGATGGGTCAGTGATGACCACACTAATCAGAATGGGCATGTTCAAAAGGTAATGCCTGACTGAGTGGTTGAAAAGATCGTTGAGTGTCTATCTGTCTATCAGCTTCTGTGTCTGTTATTTTCCTAACAACAGGAAACTCCATAGTCTTGATAGGGTCTGCATGTTTAACTTCATTTAAACATATATAAATCTGTTCACAGAACATCTCTGTGGCTACATGCTGCATATTATATGATATTTTATGCATCCCAGTGTGTCATGCTCTATACTATTCATGTGAACCTGCCTCATAAATACAGTTATGTTACCACCATGCTGCATCACTAATAGCAGTGGTTGTCTTAATCGGGAGGTCCTTTTTTGTTTTTGGTTGCTATAGAACTAACCTATGCATATGAAATATATACCACAAAGGCCTTCTGTACTATCATTTCATCTCTATAGAGATGCAAAAGTTTTTTTTAATATGTTTAATGGCATGGTCTCCGCCCTGTGTTGTTTTCTCAATGTGTTGAGTTTAGTTCATTCACTCATCTTGGTGTTTGTGGTATCGTTGTTGCTGCTTTCCCATTATGGTCTTCTTTGAGCTTGTTTGACTGCTCTGGAATTTCCCCCTGTTTTTGCTTTTACTTTTATGTTTGAAATCTTGTGAGCAATGTCCTGTTTTTAAACAGATAAAAGATTTTGTCATTCAACAATTGACACAGGATGTTACATAACTAGTTTTGAGCATCCATTAAGTTTTGTGGCTGTGTGTGTTTGCAGACTATATGAGTATAAATGTGCATTTTTGTGTGTTCTTGTGCTTCTACCTGCATGAAGACCAAATACACTCAGCTATATAGAAAAACAAGAACAAAACTGAAATACTGGGTCAATCCTCACTTTGAAAAGGAAATAGATTGTAACGCAGGGAGATGATTTCTTTCAGGTTCCTTTCTTTTCTCTCCTTAAGTTAGGGATCAGGGTTTCTACAAAGGTTAAGCTCAGCCATACAGCACTGCATGTTATCATCTGGAGAGGGTCAAGAGATCGATGTAAGTCAATGAAAGACTGCCAGAAGAGCAACCATGAGCCTCTCTTTCTGTGTCTGTGTGTTTGTATTACCTCAGGGTCTCCTTGTTCGACTACCAGGCCATGTGTAAGATGCACTCGCACTCTGTCAGCAATGCACGTCCACTTCTCAGTGTACGTACAGTGAACTCTCCCTCTGTATTCAGTACTATAACTATATTGATCCAATCAATTATGCAGTAACTCCAATCTTTCTATTTGTGTTTACAGCCATTCTATGGCCTGGCATCAGCCCTCAAGTGGTTCCTGTCAAACTTCCTACTGTAAGTGTTGCTAGGGGTAACCAGAATTGGCTGTTGCAGTTTCCAACATAAGTTGGATTTTTGTTAAAACTTGCATTAATTTTTCTGTAAACAACAGACAGTTTGTTTTCAGGTTT
Organism: Sandelia bainsii; assembly: GCA_032362345.1. Lineage (NCBI taxonomy): Eukaryota > Metazoa > Chordata > Actinopteri > Anabantiformes > Anabantidae > Sandelia > Sandelia bainsii. The sequence continues at coordinate 9,474,097 of JAUMHL010000016.1, read as the reverse complement.
TAGACTGTAACACTGATACAGTATGTACAGTAAATTGTGCTGAAATACAATGTTGTAACAAACGTTGTAGCTCATCTCACAAGGTATCAAATCTTTATTATTAGGTTATATTAGCACTAGTATGTTATTAAACAGTTGCTTATTAAAGAAATTAAATGCTTATTTGCTGTGTTGCTGAGGGTTAGATCAGAAAAGATTCACAGACTCCCATATTTGTATGGTAATGATAAGCCTGCCACCAGTTGTCTGCTTCTTATCTATTAAAGCAAGAGTGGTATTAATCTTTTCAGCTAAGTCTCAGCAAGAAAGCTAATATTGCAGCCAGTAACTTCATTAAAAAGAAAAGACTGGTTATCCAGTTAAGCAAAAACAGCTACCAAAGCTTCCAATTACTGCAGAATAACTTGAGGACCCATTTAAATATTCCCATGACACAACTTTGGGTCCTGGCCCAGTTTTTGAAAGCTGCATGCAATCTGCTTGCAATCTGCTTTGGTCTATAATGATGGCTGCCTAATTGACTCCCACTCTTTGTCCACTGTCCGCTTCTCTCATCTTCACTTCAAGGTTTCTCCTAGAGTTTAATATCTGTGGTTTCTGGCACACGGAGCATTTTGCAGACGGTGAGCTCACACAGAAAAACACTTGACCCACTCCATTTCCATGCATCTTCATCACAAAAGTCCTTCTATATGAGGAAATCATGTAGTGTTTGCCCCCTTCCTGATTTTTTTAACTTTTTTGCATATTTGTCACACTTAAAAGGTTCAGATCATCAAACAAAGTTAAATATTAGACAAAGATAACCCAAGTAAACATAAAATGGAGTTTTTAAGTGATGATTTTATTTATTAAGGAAAAAAACTATGCAAACCTATGCAAAAAAGTTAAAAATCAGGAAGGGGGCAAACACTTTTTCACACCACTGTATATTTTATATATATTTTTACAGAGAAGACCTGGGTTACTGAAATATTTGCTTTATAAACCAGTTTTCTTTATAAATTATGCACATATCATCTACATGAACTTCAAGTAAGTCCTTAAGGCATCCCAAATTACATTGAATCATTAACATAGTTCTGGGCAAAAAATACTGTCAACATTTCAGTTTCTCAAAAAATGTTTTTTCATTGTATCACTCTGTGCTACGACCATAAAGGTGCTTCAGTAACACTTCTACAGTATGTTGCATCAGTTCAATCTGAGGAGTGTTTGTGCAACATGATAATCATTCTCAAGGCCATTTGTGATCCTCTCACCTCTTACCTGCCTCGATGACTCCACTGACCACACATTAACCAACTTCATTACTCCACCTGTCAATCATCTGCCCTTCCTCTTACTCAATATCATCACCATCATCATCCTTCCATTCAGCCAAGCCATCATTCAGTGTGTGTGAGTAAAACTACCTTTTGCTTTGCGTTGTTTGTGCTATATGTGTGGTGTAATCTTTTTTGTATACTTTAAACAGAATAAAAATTGGTGTGTCCAATGAGCTTTCAATGGAAATAAGCACTAACTGGCAAATTCTCAAAACAAGAACTAAGCATAGAGCTTCACTGATGCTAATGTAATTCTAAAGGAGTCAAACAAAAACATGGCTCACCACCAGACTTGTGACATTTCAACAAGCTGTTATGGCTCCTCTTTCTGGTTTCAAACCCATCATTTTGCCTGCACACAGATACCATATCCAGTTTTCGTTTGAGGTATACAGTTAGAGTTCTCTGGTCATGGTAGAAAGAGCAATAAATGGCTCTGCTGTGAGGCATTTAAGTAGTAGCCCTCATTCTCCTGTCACAGATTCTCAGCCTGTCAGTCACAGACAAAATACCACACATACAATTCACACATTCTTATTCATATTCCAAACCTTGAGTCGTGTCTCTTATCTTTCTCTCTATCAGCCTCAGCTCATAAGAAAAAAGGGGACATCCTGCAGCCGTGTGACACCGAGTACCCCAGCTTCGTTTACGAGCCATCAGTCAAAGAGACCAACAGCATTATTAAGTGCGGACGCTGCCAGAAGTAAGCTCACACACGAACAGCTACGCACACACAAATCTGCAGTGCATTCCTCTGTAAACCCTAGACCAGTCATTTTAAATTGTCCTTCCAAAATCCATTTTCTACAGCTTTGCTCTGCTCTGCATACTGAGAGCTGTGTCTGTTTATACAAGGGTATCAGGAAGAGAGAAATAAGTAGAAAGGAATGGAATTAGATCAGGGTGCACAGGGTTATGGAAAGACCAAAAAGCATAGAGAGAGTGAGTGAGGGACTGGAAAGCCAAGAGAAAGTATTAATAGCGGTAAATGAAAAAAAAACTGAGATTGGGGAGAGTGGATGATAGAAACAGAGATGGAAAAACTGTGGGAGGCAAATAGAGGGGAGTGTGTGTGTGTTTGAAATAGGTAGAGAGGAAAGAGGGGAACTGGTTCTGTGGTTAGTGAGTGTTATCTCAGCAGGTCTGTGATCATAGGTTAAGCGTGAACGCCCCTATTAGGCCAAAGGAGGTATAACACATTACAACCATTGCTCAGACCACAGCTAGACAAGATACTCATACAGTATTTCAGTCTTTACATTTCTGTGTCCAAATGATGCAGTTGAATAAATCTGCTAAAATAAAATCTCCATAAATGTGTAGCTTATGAATAATCATGTGATTTTTTTTGTGTGTGTGTTTCAGGATGTTTGTAGTGCAACAGATACCAGAGAGCAACCTGTTGATGCTGGTAGTGCAGGCAGACTGTGATTGCTCCAGACAGCACTCACCAATCACCATGGAGCCCAAAGAAGTCAAATATATCCTTTGATATTGTGGTATTTATTGAGTATGATTGTTAATCTTGACATCTCTCAATCACAATATGGATAAGTGGTTTGACAATTGCACCCTCCTTCACATTACATTAGTTAGAGTGTTAGATCTTGAAGTTATTTTTGATTTATCACCATGCCAACCTGCTTTTACATTACCTGAGGTATTCATAATGGGAGCTGATCAGCACAAAAAATACTTTTGTGTTGAGTTGTACTTACAATTTGTACCTTCACCTTTCTTCCCAAATGAATTGTAGTCCCTGAACTGATTTTATTACGTTGAACTAGAAATAATTCAAAGGCCCATTGTGTGTCTTATTTGGTATATCTGACAAATACGTACTTTATTCAACTACTGTGTTATTAGTTCATTGAAAATGACAAAGAAACTTCTCCTGATTATTGTTGTTGGTTCTTATCCCTGCAATACATAATGCCTCAGTAAAGTGTGACAGGATGAGGTCACAAAAGGTTCGCAGACGCCCTGAGTCCTGCCACGCTTACCATCCGCAGGTCAGTGTTTTATTCCATAACCCTCTCTGGAATTACACATCTGCACCCACTGTACAAGTGATTTCTTTTACATTTGACTAAAATTGTTTGATCACAATATACTGGTATTATTATTCTAAATAATGGCATACAGCCAAAGTGAAATCATTAACTGTTTTATCCCTGTAGGAAAATGCTGATGACTGTGGAGGAGCTTCTTTTATATCTCTCTCAGCCCCTGTCTTCTGCATCTGTCTCACCTTCTCTGCACTCTTCTCCTGATGATAGACAACTTTGCTGCTTCATCCATTCTCATATGAAGGAGGGAATTGGAATAAATCAAGAGAGGGAAGCTCAAGAGGATTTTTTTTTTATGTAACTAATTCTGTGCATTTTTTTAATGATCTCCTGATAAACATTTGATGTGGTGTTGTGGTGTGTTGGTTAACTCCTGGGAGAGATTACGTCTGAATTGAAAACTACAAGTTGCTACAAGCGGACTACAAGCTGACTGTTGTTATGAGTTACCATCACACACCACTTTGCATCTCAAAATGGACTGAAGAGATGCTGGTGGTAGCTATGTTGTGCATTGATAAAAGGGGATTATGAGTCCAAAGATGCAGCTTAACAAAGTCCAAGAGGAAAACTATTTTTCTCATTTCCCCTATCCATCTGATATACGCACATCCAATGCTTTATCATTCACAGCTTCAAACATTTTAAAGCTGAATAAAAGACACTGAGAGAAGGGCTACAGCAATGTGTGGGGATGCACTTGTGTTGCAGGTGTGAGACATGTTTGTGGTTTTCAATGTAAATGCATAATGGATAATGGCTCAGTACCCAAAATGTAGTCACAGCAAGGTTATATAGAATTTACTTCTTACTTACATATTTAATTTCATAAAGCTAGTAAGAATGGTGATTGTCTGCCATTCCAGGCCCTCATCTTTTACTTTGATTCCATCCCAAAAATATTTGTTTTTGTGGGGGTTTTTTATAATCTCTGTATGCCTTTCTGTCTCTATCACCTGTGTCTTTCTCTGTGTTTGTACGTACTATATGTAATTATGTTTTCTGTTTGGCTGGGCATGTGGAAACCAGAATGCTCAGATGGTGTAGGTCTACAATCAGCATGGGTAACACAGTGATAGACTAAGGTTAAAAAATGCATTTGATGAATCCAGAAAAAAAAGCATATTTATGCTTTTCATGTGTAATTCATGTTGTTTGTAATTTTATTAAAAAATAAATGTTTGAGAACTCGGAAGTCGACCAGGTGCCTTGCATGTTCTCTCTGTGTCTGTTTTGGTTTTCTCCAGGTACTCCGGCTTCCTCCCACTGTCCAAAGACATGTATGTTAGATGAATTGATTACTCTAAATTGCCAATAGGTGTGAATGGTTGTTTTTTTCTATATATCAGCCCTGTGATAGTCTGGTGACCTGTCCAGGGTGTACCCCACCTCTCACCCATTGATAGCTGGGATTGACTCCAGCAGTTAGAATGATGGATGGACAATTTTAATGTATTTGCTGGGCCTGAATTTATGCCAAAATGATGATTCTGCTATTTATTACTTGCTATGAATAACTATGATTTTATGAAAAAAGAAGAGTGGTATTCACTCTGAGAAAAAAAGATGGAAGAAATATGGTAATAGTTTAAGCTTACACATTTGCTTGTGCGTTTCATATTTTGAACTGTTTTGCTCAGCATTTTATTGTGTTTTGGGCTGTCAGTCCCCTTAGCTTTTTTCAAAAAAAGTTGAAAAGTTTTTAAGTTGACCTAATACTAAAGACACAATTGCCTGAGATTTTGCCTGTTCATGAAATAAACTCAGACACATGTTGTCTGGTGCGCATCATTACAGTATGTTCTTTTCTTGCTGGGATCATGCCAGGAATTTGATAACATGTTTAACTTTTGTTTGTAATTTCCACTATTACAATACAATATTCTGTATATTGTGTGGTTGAAATGTCCACACTGTCTGCTGATTGTCTGAAGCCATGATTTGTACAAAGCAAATTAAATGATATGGTTTTTGTACTATACTTGTTGTCAGTTTTTGTTTTGTTAGTCATTGTTATACACATATCAATAATGATAACAGTGCCAGGCTTAAGCTAAGACTGTGGATCATTCAAGGATTTTTTTTATTTACTTGCATTTATATTCATATTAATTCAATTATTCTCTGTGGTTTTTGTCCATACAGTAGATGCCAAACACCATGGGTTTTTACACTGTAATGTGAAAGAAAATAAACACAAAAACACAACAAACATTTTCCTCATTCATCTGCAACTATTTAATCAGCAAGTAAGCCATTTAAAACTTCAAAGATTACAAAGCAACTACTATTTACTACTCAATCAGTGTTACATTTTAAGTGGTCAAGTGTGCACAATCTTAAATAGGTCATAGATCCCCTTCCAGGTGTTAAAACATCTTAAAATAGGTTCATGTCCAGTGAACCAATAATTGGAGTTTTATATGTGGCTCTTCCTCCACAGGGAGAGTGACCTATCATGTGAAAGCTGCTGTAATGCTCTTTGTGATGGCTTGGCCAGGTCAATCACCACATCTGAACCCCATCATGTTGGTGTGGAAGAAGCTGCAGCGAAGAGTTCGGCAACACTGTTAAACTGATAAAACATAACTTGTCTGGAACACAAATAAAGTTTAAGATGCAAATTTGATTTATTTGATTATTATGTTTTTAGACATGCTTGTCACCATCAGGGAGGACCTGACATGGGGTACACACACTGCAGAGGTAGTGAAGAAGGCCCAAAAGAGACTCTACTTCCTGAGGGTTCTCAGGAAGAACAACATCCCTGAGAAACTGCTGGTGTCCTTCTACCGCTGCACAGTAGAGAGCATACTGGTCTACTGTCTCTGTGCATGGTTCTCCAGCTGCACAGTAGCACAGAGGAAAGAGCTTCACAGGGTCATTAAGGTTGCCCAGCAGATAGTTGGCTGTCCTCTCCCCTCACTAGAAGAACTACATAGTTCGTGTTGTCTCAGGAACATCAAGAAAATTCTTCAAGACCCATCACACCCAGGACATGTACTGTTTGAACAGGCAGACGGACGTTTCAGATCCATAAAGACTAAAACTAACAGACTAAGAAACAGTTTCTATCCTTCAGCCATCACCATGCTGAATGCTGCTAAGTGGTCAATCTGACCTAGTGCACCTTCATGTTTACAATACAGCTTTAAGTCAACACCGGCTAAGGGATAAGTGCAATATGACGTATGTATGAATGAAAAACAGTGTTCTGCTGTTACGGACTATTTTGGTACTTATTTTATTCCTTTTTCTCTATATATTATTCATCTTAGTTTTTAAGTTGAGTGATTGTGTTTTATTTATGCACTGGAAAAGTGCACCTTAATTTCGTTGTACAATGTCTCATTGCTACAATGACAATAAAGATTCTGATTCTGAAAATGGATTGTTGTATATTTCTTTGGGTATTTTGTAACTCATTTTCAACCATTTGATTGAGTTAAACCAACAAAACATAACAAGAATACATAAGTGGTTTGGTGCTTCCAAACTTTTTCTTGCCAAACCTTTTCAGATGTGACCAGAGTATAAATAATAGTATAGTTTGTGCCATGAAAAGAAAAGAAAAATGAATCAAAATATAGAATAAAAATACCTATGATACGCAGGTGCCCGCTCTACGGTTGCCGTATATAAGTGTGTGTGTTTTGTCATGAGTAAAGTGCACCAGCAGGGGCGCTAGTTGTCCCTGTCTTTGTCATTTTTTGTGGCTCAGTGTTGCTCTGCACCGGCGGCAGAGAAAGCGACGGGTCAGAGGAAAATGGCGGACGGTGTGGATCATATCGACATCTACGCCGACGTAGAGGAGGAATTCAGCCAGGTATTAAATTCACACTCAGCACACTTCGGCTAATGTTGTTGTTTTAAGTAAATGTAGATATTACAGCGCTGCTGTTGTGATCGAAGAAGACCTTGCTTTCATGGCCAAACGAGCGTCTCTCGCATTCAGGCCCCATTTTCACCACGCTGCAAGCTTGCAGCTTCAGCCATGGTTTACGAGTCGAAATGTTGCATTTGTGTTGTTGTCGACATCCAGCACGACGTGTGCTGCATGCAGTGTTTGATATGCAGTGTGCAAATATGTTTAGTTTCTTTGGATACACGGCAAAAGCAGCCGCTTTTATTGTTAAGCAGTTTGAGGCCTCGGCATGGCGGCCAGTGGCGGGGTGGCCAGCTAAATAAACGCAATTACGTTAGCTTAGCTGGATAGGATTTGCAACTTTCTGATTATTATTATTATTATTATTAATTTAAGGTTAGGTTTTAAGTGGTTTATGTTGTCAGTTTATACAAGAGGACCTTTGCTTGAAACGAACTGAAATAAAGTTAAACAATGACGCAGAAAACGTAATGTTTGAATTGTTAGCTTCTCACTGTTAGCTTCGTGTAGCATGGATGTGTTTTCTCGGTATTTGTTTTCTTTCTCCACACACGCCCATTTTTTGTACTACTGGTTAAACCTTCTCAAACTAATGTGGGATGAAGACGATTTGTAGGTTATCAGGAGATCATATTATGTCCTATATCTTGGCTATACTGCTCTGAAAAGTTAGGTTTATATTTAGACCTTATTCTCACAATCTTGGAGTTGGGGAAGTTGCACAGCATGTAGTTTCATTCACGAGCTTTGCTCGGCTAATGAAGTCAGGTACATTAGCTATTAATTTAGTCCGATGATGCAGCAACATAAAATGGAAAAATAAGTGTTTATGTCTAAATTAGAGGCATCACTTTGTTTATTTTAGCGAGATTACATGCCCCTTACTGAACGTAAGTTTATATTGTGGCAATTTTATGCTATTCTGATATGTTCGTCTCAGTGATTATGTGTAATATTACATGGTCCTATAATTAAGAGTTTCACTGTTATTGGTACATTTAGACAGTAATTTGTCACTTAACCAGTTTTTCATACTCCATTTAACATCCGCAGCACATTGTTCTTTTCAATGTCTGTGTAGCAGGTTTATTATAGAGAAAATATTACAGAGATATTCACATGTCCGAGCACAGAAAAATGTAGGTGTCTACAGGGTAACACACTGTTTCCCTGTAAACATGTGGTGGTTTGCTTTACACATAATAGATAAAACAAGTAAACACTGTCCCACTTGATGCTGCGAATAATAAAATTGGAAATAACATCAGAAAATACAACTACAGTGTTGGGTGTACATTTTTGTTTATGTCTTGTGTGTGTTTTTTGTTTTTTGCACCTTTTGGTACTAAGGTCACTTTGTAGCTCCATCAGATGCATACATGCTTATGAGACCTGACTGATCTGTTAATGTCACTCACAGGAAGCCGACTACCCAGTTCACGAGCAGATCGACCTGTATGATGATGTAATATCCCCATCAGCCAATAATGGCGATGCTCCAGAAGATCGTGACTACCTGGACGCATTGCCTGCACCAGGTGGCACAGAGGGAGGGAAGAGTGCCCCACCCAATGTGGTGTACACGTACACAGGAAAAAGGATTGCTCTTTACATAGGAAACCTCACATGGGTGGGTATCAGAATTGTCATAGACATGCATGCAGTAAATCTCATGATCTTAAACTTTAGGTAATAAAAAGGACATAAAGACGGCCCTCTAAACAGTGTTTTCTTCCATCATGCAGTGGACAACAGACGAGGACCTGACAGAAGCCATCCGATCAATAGGCATCACAGATGTGCTGGAGATAAAGTTCTTTGAAAACAGAGCCAATGGCCAGTCCAAAGGGTGAGGGCATAGTTATCTATGTGTGACATTATTGGTCTAAATCACAGACAAATCATAACTGCTTCCTGTAATAAACTGAGGGTAGCAAGTGGAATCACATTTAGTTTGTTTTAGAAACGGTCACTTCCAACTTACTTTAGGTCTAATTCATTACACAATTGGTCACTAGATTGTGAAATGACATTTGTCCATGTGACTTTTTAGTGTTATGTGGATTTTTCCACGTAACTATCAAACATGCTTGAGTCATATAATGCAAATGGCACCTAGGCAAGGAACCAAAGTCACACAATCAGCACTTTTTAAATTGGAAAATATTGTATCATTGGAGCAGTAGGTAATTGTTTACTTAAACCTAATTGTGTATGTCCTTCATCTGTCTCCCAGGTTTGCTCTGGTGTGTGTGGGCTCAGAGGCGTCGTCCAGGAAGTTAATGGAGCTGCTATCAAAGAGGGAGCTCCATGGTCAGAATCCCATTGTCACGCCATGCAACAAGCAGTCCCTCAGCCAGTTTGAGATGCAGTCACGCAAAAGTAAGTAGGGCAGTTGTACAAATGGCATCTGCATATCTTAATGTTTAGTCAGCTAGAGTTATTTAGGCTAAAAGGTGTGTCATAAAAGCAGGTTTTAACAATTAAAGTAGACATGCCAGTTTGTCTGCTAAAAATGCATACACAGCTGCATGATTAACACTTTGTGTACAGGCAGTCATATTAGTATGTAGTGCTGCAGCTAGTGACTCTGTCACAATTCATATAGCTCAGTCTTTTTTTTTTTTTAAACATTGCATGGAAAAGTAAGCAGTGTTTTACCATTTCACAGGTGCTCAGTCAGGCCAAATGTCTGGGGAAGGTAAAGCTGGCCCCCCTGGAGCAGGCCTTCGTGGAGGTTTCCCAATGGGAGGTCGAGGCAAAGGCAGGTTCCCTGGGCCGCCTGGCCCTGGAGGAGACCGCTTCCCTGGACCTGTTGGTCCTGGGGGGCCGCCACCACATTTCCCTGGTTAGTTTGGTTATAGGTGTTTGTCTCAGAACGGTGGAGACAAGGTCCTTGTCAGTTCACTCGGTTACAGGGCAGAATAGATTGCAGGTGAAATGGTTAGTAAGTAGATTAAATTGAGTACACATTGTATAGCAAATATCAAACTTGGATATTACATAAAGAAGAACTTCAGCTGTGAAATTTACTTTAATAATTTATAGACTCGGTGTACGTTCAATGTCTGAGCTGTTGGCAGATCAATTCAACTCTGATTTATTGTAAATTGCTAGCTGCCTCATGATTTGGTTTAGACATTTCAACAGTTTCTTTTTACCTGATACGAGTGGAGGGGAAAAATCAAGTAGTCATTGGACTTTGTTCAATGTATCATTGACATCACTATCTGTTCAGTATAGTGATATTTCATGGTAGAAAAGGTGTTTGATGGATGGGTGCTTTGGGAGGACATAATATAGTAGTTCAACATTCTGAAACAGTCATCACAGTATAAAAATGCCTTAAACTTTAAAGCCTTTGCTGCTATTCATACCTGCATGGATGCAAGGCTAGTCTGTTGTAGTGTTTCCAGTGAGGGATCTGTCACCCTTTAATCTTCTAGCAGGGCTGTGCCTTTGCATGTTTCCATCCCCTTATGACTTTTGTTTTTTTTTGCCCCTTTCACTTTTACTTGAACAAATAATCCTTCCTTCGCTCCAGTTTTCTTCTCGCTGACAATTTCCAACACCATCCCCCTGACAGGCAGTTTGCGCAAAGCTTTGCTTGGCAAGCTGCCAACCTTGAACTTCTTGGATTGGCTGTCTTACACTTGTATTAGGCAAGAATGGAGTTGTCAGCGCTCCTTATTTTTCCTTCAATTTTGCATCTTGCCCTCCATTTCACCTTCTCAAGTCTCTTGTTTTGCTTAGTGGCTGGTGCCCCGTGCTGCTGGGTTGTCAAAGGCCTTCAGTAGGTAGGCAGAAGTTTATTAAGTGAAGAGTTGTGATTGGTTTGCTTTCTTCCCCATTAGGCTCGGGCAGACCAGATCTGATTAGGCACCAAGATGACCCTCTGATGGATATGAGTTTCAGTCCCTTCCCGCCAGGGGGCAGGAACGGGAGCTGGCGTGGAAGAGGTGAAACACCTCCACTGATTTGATCGATGGCCTTTTTAACCAAGCTTTCAGCTGAATTAATTAACAAAATCGCTTACAACAATTCCCATCGAATACTGTTGGCTAGTGGTCGATCAATATGGGCATTTTAATGCCCGATGCCAGTGCCAATCTTAAGAGAACAGGGATGCCGCTGGTCATTGTGTAATCCACTGTAAACAGTTTGATAGTTACAAATGAGTCACTAATATTCTGAAATTAAATAAGCATTTAGTGAATTATGAAATATAGTAAATGTTTCAAATAAAGAAAAAAGTGTTGGAAACATGGATTACATACAGGCCCCTGAACGCCTCACTACCACTGAAGCTGTGAGGACGGTCACTCATGCTATGCGGTGTGCTCCTGTGCGTGATAGGGCCATTTTTTATAAGAAGAGAGGAAATATCTGATATCTGGTCGATTCTATTTAATGTGCGGGAGTCAGGGAGCCGCTGTTAAAATGTTTGAAACTTCCGGGAGATATGGCACGGTTTTTTATTCTGAGAGTTAGTGTTTTGTTTAACAGGCGTTTTGATAAACTACTTTATTGGCTTTTAACTCGCTTTTATCGCACGTACTGTAAGAAGTTAAGTGTAACAACGTATAGTCGTAACATTTCAGCTCACCTGCACTCCTTCTGTTCTTCTGCCTGCTATCCACTCTATGTGGAGGAGCTGAGCTCTGCCCTCGATCACAGACACACAAAGTAGAGGCTGCAGCACAAACGGCGTCACTATTTTCAGATCTGCTTCTCTCAGTCACTGCTCTTTTAAGTGTGGCAGTGGCAGTCACTTACAAACCCAAGTGTTGGTGGTTCAACTCCGGTTCCCCCCACATGTCAAAATGTCCCTGGACAAGACACTGAACCCCAAACTCTTGGCGCCTTAAGGGGGCTGCCTATCCACAAGGGGGTTAATTTAGGTACTAATAAAATATATCCCAGTGAGTCACTGGGTGTGAATTTTTCACAATTACTACTACTTTTGTACTACTTTGGTTCCTCAATCCACTAAGGTTCAACGTCAAAGTATTTCTAGTCTGCAGTTGTTCTAAAAGGTATCTGATGAGTCAACCTTGCATTCAGTAGTCTATTTGCTATCTGCAATATTTGCAAAATCTGAAATATTTCTGAAAAAGAGAACATACAGCAGTGCACTCCTCTCGTTTAAGTGTTGGGAAAAATCCAACATTAAATAGCCTCCTTTTCAAAATGTCCTGCTTAAAATAATGTGTGTGTCCTCGTCCCTCGCCCTCCTAATTTAATTTTCAACATTATTTTGTGTCCTTTTTCATTTGTTGTTCACTGTAGCTATAGCTTGCTCCTCCTTATGTCTATATCATTGTCCCTGCTTTGAACTGCTTCAGTCGGTATCTGTATACGAAAAAAACATGGTGAAAATACAGAAAACTGCATGACATTCAAGTTAGAGCTTGTGCACCAAATATGGGGCTGGCTCAGGATTTATTTAATTTTCAACTATTTTATTGATCCCTTTGGGGAAGTTGTTGGACAGCTGCACATATGATGGCGCTACTGCAGGATTTCCTGTTCAAGGACCAGTCAGTTGTATTTTCCAGCAGCACATGCTACACAGGGATTTTGGGGGGGTGTGCTTTGTTTTAAACTAGCATAGAGCAAGGAGAGTTGAGTAGATGTCTCTGTTCATGTGTTTTGTCCTTTGTGTTCTTTTTTTTTTTTTAGGTGGAATGCAGGGTCCCCCACGTCCCCCTCCTGGTCCTCCTGGCCCTCCAGGTCCTCCACCTCCTGGCCAAGGCCTTCCCCCACCCCTTGCTGGTCCTCCGAATCGTGGTGACAGGCCTCCTCCCCCTGTTCTTTTCCCTGGTCAGTTTGGCCAGCCACCAATGGGACCACTGCCCCCAGGCCCCCCTCCTCCAGGTTATGGCCCTCCCCCTGGTCCCCTACCTCCTCAGCAGGGTCCGCCACCTCCAGGGCCCTTCCCTCCTCGTCCTCCAGGTCCCATTGGACCCCCAATGGCTTTGGCTCCACCTCCACACATGGCAGGTCCCCCACCAGGTGGACCACCACCAGCCCCCCATGTCAACCCTGCCTTCTTCCCTCCACCTGGCAATAACAGCATGCCCCCCAACGACAGCAGAGGACCCCCAGGACCAAACGACCCGTACGGACGCCCCCCACCTTATGAGAGAGGAGACTATGGTCCTGGAGGCCGGTAAGGCTGGTGTATTTCTGTGAAATTCTTTTGCCATTATTCATATCAATTCATATAATCTGTTGTTAGGTATTGCTTTTTTTTGTAAGTGTGAGAATTATGGATTTAAGAGTAGAGATGCACCAACCCATTTTTTTCAGTTCAGGTAAAATACCTAGACTTGGTGCATCGGCCATTTCTCGATACCAATGCAATCCAATTGTTTGGACAGCCCCTCTCTGAACTGACAGAGCGAAACTCTGCACACTGTCTGCACTTGATTCTCCCAAACTTGTTTGACATGTATGTGACAACATAAACTCAGCATCATATTCTTCAGTGTATAAATTAATAAATTAATGTACCTCCATACAACTGAGTCTTTGTCTCCATGTGATTGTCAGTCAATTCTACTGGCACGCAGCATGTGGTGCTGGCACATGACACATGCACTTCAAGTCGTTTTTGTGAAAGTTAGTTTACAGTAGTTGTGAAACATAAGAGGTGACATGACACTTTTGTTTGTATGTTTTTGTAGGGAGATGGAGGCCTCACGGACCCCTCTGAGTGAGGCAGAGTTTGAGGAGATCATGAACAGGAACAGAGCCATCTCCTCCAGTGCCATATCTAGGGCTGTGTCTGATGCCAGCGCAGGTAACACATAGTATTATAGATACAGCGCATACATGCTTGTGAGTTTGTTGATGTCAAAAAGACAAAGGTTGGGTCAAAGTTTAACACATACTTATCTCTTTAGCCGATTATGGCAGTGCTATCGAGACCCTGGTCACAGCCATCAGTCTGATTAAGCAGTCCAAAGTGTCAGCAGATGACCGCTGTAAGGTCCTAATCAGTTCTCTGCAGGACTGTCTTCATGGCATTGAGTCAAAAAGCTATGGCTCTGCCTCCAGGTAAGAACATTTCCCCCCTCATAGTCAGACCTGCTTTGCTTTTCTAGCCTATATTTACAGTTGACCGTAGCCTGAATTACTTCTTCAAAATGGGAATTGGCCCCATAGGATTTGGTATTTAAAGCTCTGAAACCCTGGTACACCACCTAATGATGCTACTTTGTCTCTGCCAGGCGAGAGCGCTCCAGGGAACGTGACCATAGTCGCTCCAGGGAAAAAAGCAGACGTCACAAGTCTCGCAGTCGTGATAGGCATGAGGACTATTACCGAGAACGCAGCCGAGAGAGGGACCGCCATCGCGAGAGGGACCGTGACAGAGACCGAGAAAGAGAGAGGGAGAGGGAGTATCGACACCGCTAGGCGAGAAGGGAGGTATGTACAAACTTTATTTGTTTCTGTCGTAAGCTGTGTTCTGTCTCTTTTATCTCTACATTTGTGTTGGATATGGACCAAGCCAATCTAGTTAAACCTTAAACTTGATGACAACAGAAGGAAAAAAAAACACTGAGCTTTACATTGTCCTCTTGATTGCTCACCTCTTCTGCTAGCTGGATGGAGCTCACAGTTCCAAAGCAACTGACTTAAGTGACTTCTTGTACATACAATCAATCAATTATTATTATAATTTAAAATATACATTCAATGTTCCCTTTGAATACTTGATAAAGACTTGAATATTTTCAAAACTTTTAAAATCAAAGGGTTAAATTTAGGCTTAAAAAGCTATGATCTGTCATTTCATTTAAATATACATCCCTTACGTTTGGAGTAAGGTAGGTACAAGGTAGGTTTGCTTTCCTTTAATTTCCACCCAGTTGTTATTGTGTATATTGCCTCTCAGAAAATGTACCAAACACTTGCTGTATTCTCTATGCTGTTATACACTTTCGGAGTTTGTGAGAGACGTATTTATGCTGTGATTTCCCACCCCCCACCCCCAAAATTTGAACGTTGGCAGTTACTGGAAAATTATTTTGTGGGTTCACTGATATTTTTTGGTCTACAGGCTTCTGAGGTTGGTAAATTACAAAATTCATTGGCAGCTTTTTTTTCTGCTGAATAAATTACAAAACAAGCACAAATTCAGAATTACTGACAGTGTATACTTGAAACAGAAGCAGTACTAACCAGATACTATTTCATGTTGGTTTTTTTGGGCTGTAAAGATGGTCTGTGTAAACTCATCTTTGCAAAACATGCAATTGGTTTGGTAAAGTCCAAATACCTGAATTTTAAGTTTTACCAGCAGCTATGGCCAGTGGATTAAAAGTAGAATTTTTGTGGCCAGAGTATAAATTAAGTGCTTTGGCATTTCGTTATCTGGCATTTCACAGCTTACTGAAGTGTATTGTAACTGCTGACTTCGTTTGTTAGTGTGGTTATATACTAGTCTTAGATTTCAGAGTATTCCCTAATCATTTTTCACAGTACTTAATATAGATGTTTAATTTTGTATGGCATGTTGAGACCAAATTGTATTTTTAGAAAAGTAATTAAAATTTTGACTTGTCAATAGTAGACAAATCTGCACTTTGTAACTTTTTCATTTATAGTAATGTTGTATTCATATTACCCATTTAGTTCAAAGGTTGTCATGTTGTTATTATTATTAAGGGGAATTTAAATATCGGTGTCAATATCTGATTATTTTTGGACACAAATTGTTGACAATGTGATTTTGCCATATTTGCATGTCAGTAATATTTCCTGGCATTTTACCATTGTCAAATTTAATGTTTTGCAGCCTAGTGTTGCTCACATTTGAATCATTGTATTTCAGTTTAACATGTTGAGGTGAAGTGAAGGAAATGAAAATAAATCTGTGCCTGTGGCCTTTTGATAGACATAGATGTCAGTGTGATGTCCAAATGAAAAGTATTTTAAAGTTGTTACAGAAAATTCATGATCATATGCTAATTGGAGTTTGACATGACATGGTAGAAATGTATGCTGTAATATTAGATCAGGGTTTTACGTGACTCTTGCATGTCTTGGTGAAAAAAATTCTCTTTAGGCTGCAGTTGGTTTTTAATGGTAAAAAACAGTATTATGGAGTATTTTGGCTCAAACCATTATGTTGGCTCATTAGCCATGTTAAGTCATGTTGTAGATAAATTTATCTGAACCTACTTGGACACTAGCTTGTACACAAACATTACTGATATCACACTAAAATGGTGTGTTGCTCTGAAATTATTAGAGGTAAATATTTTAGATATAATTTTGTCACACTCCGTGTTTGATAGATTTCTTGGTGAAATTTTGTAATCTTTGTGGGAAGATACTTTCTTCCATTGCGTCACTTGCGTATGAATCAATCTGATAACCTTTTGTGAAGTTTTGGGAACTGCAGTCGAAATGTCAGGTGTGAACAGTTTTGTGTTGTGCTGATATCCTTTACTGCCAAAGTTCTACAATGTTTTTGGTGTTATGTATAAACCAGTACTTACAAAGCGTCTATTAGGTTACACTGACCCTTCAGCATCTCTACCCAGTGGGTATCACCCTAAATAATATTTCTCAATCTAAAATAAGCTCTCTTTGTTCACTTGCGACACATTTGTCTTAAGAGTTGTGCTCACAGAGCAGGAAACGTGCTCTATAAATAATTTTAAATAATCTTTTCTTCTCGTACTGAGAACTATTAACTGGGGTGGTTTTGCTTGTGGAGTTGCTGAAGTCTGAAAGCAGGCACATCCCTTACCAAATGAATGTAACTTAGTAATTAGCTGTCATAATTCGGCGAGTTAATCTGACCTCTGTTCCATCCAATTGTCTGTTCAAGGTTTTACTGAAAAGTAAGGCTTTGTGTCTGCTGGGAACCTCCTTTTGTTAAATAGAAAGTAATGTTTTTTTCTCGTCTATTATCACTTATAGTATTTATGCATTTTCATAGTGGAAACGGGAAATGGCAAAACCCCTTTTAAAAGCACCGCAGTGTCAGTAGTTAACTCTTGGTATCCATTTTAGATAAGAGATCCCCAGTGGGCACAAGGCCTAAAAAAATTTGGTAATGTGTAGATGCCATACACTTGCTTATGTATTTAAAGTATTTGTTGAAATATGAATGAAGTCACTTAAGATTAAAAGGAAGTGGGCAAAAATGTTGATGTAAGCCCAAATATGTCCATTTTCCAAATGACCGTGACTGTAAGTCTTTCTTGCATTCATCTATCTCAGAGAATTGAGTGCCAGGCATATTGCTTTTATCCGTGATCGTAGTATGGTTATTTTTGACGACAGATGTGCTTTAATACAATTTTAAGTCCACATTGCCATAGGGGCAATTCACGGTATCTGTACCATGCCTATATTACCTTTTACTCTATAAATTAGTCTGATTGCAGGTGTATGTATGCCAGGGCTCTAATGTCCCTTTTAAAACAAGCTTATTATTTGCTCATGTCAAACCAAGGTCAAATGGAATTTCAGTTAAAGGTCATTAATGTAAGTCTTTATGTTGTTAGTGTTGATTATAGTTTATATACAGGAGAAAAATTGTATTTTATTAAACTGCAAACTGAGTGTATATTGGGTACACCTAGCTAGTTGTAGTTGTAATACTTACTAAATGTTTAGTTACATTATTATAATTAATTATAATTATGATTGCAAAAATTTTAATTTTCCACACATTGTGCAGTAATAGTTACTATTTACTACATTACAACATTTTGCAGCCCTCTATTACAGTATCCAAAGGGAAGTTTAAAATGGTAAGTATCACACATCAGGATCTAGCAGCTAGATAAGTTTAGAGGTCTGACAATATTTTATGAAATGTTTGACCCTGGTTTGGCTCTGACGTGTCTCATTTTCATGCTGTATACACTGCTTTACATTTTAATGTTTTCTATGAACTATAATAAACGTACAGTAGGTTCGACATTATGGCAGATTTGTTAGTCTGATATTTGGATGTAATTTGACCATTGACAAAATCTCATGCCCATCCCACTTGTGTTGAATGTTACAGTTCCCTTTAATTACCAGTGTGACTAGGTGCATCATTGAGTTTAACTACTGTGTTGTGTAAAATATTGGTCTTGTCGGCTAAACTGTTTTTGTCTGCAGTCATGCATTATGTAAAACAAAATCCTTTCCACAGCAATAAACATATCGAGTTTCAATGTGCATTTGAATTTTGAACCATGTAAAACTTTGTACAGATTTCACCTGGTACCTGTGAAGTGAGGCCGTTTTGGTTTTAATACCACTTCTCTGGCAATTTGCACCTTTTGTAAAGCAAAGTCTCTTTAGGCCCCAGTAAACGTGATTTAAAATTTTAGGAATGCATGCCAAATCTGTGTATCACAACTTTTGTCATTTGGTCTGGAAAAATTTGCATTTCTGGTAAGAGATTTTAAATGGTGAGGAATGTCAGTGGATCATAGTTGATAGTTGAATTAAGCTTTGCTGCTGTCGTTTATTATGATCAATAGGTTGCCTTTTTAGATGCTTTTATCTAGCATACTGGACTTTGTCTTTCTCAGGGTTACAGGGTTATACAAAATTACATTGCCATTAAAAAGGTTTTTTTCTGTTACTTCAGACAGATCTGGGAGGAAGTTGTAGTGAAGTAGTACCTGCTGTGTCTGAGTTGAAAGCATGCCTTCCTCTTTGTAGTTCTTTGTTTTGATCTACTGTTCTTTGTGTTTTATCCTTATATTGCTTAATTAATTCAAAACAATGTTTTAACAATTAAAAAGTTAATTTTAAAAATTTAAGTAAAACAAAACTCCACTAATCAAAGTCTTTTAGAGAAATTCTGATATGGGGAGGGTGAACAACGTGCACATAAGCTTAACAAAATGTTAATATACAGACGTACATCGATTAGCCACAACATTAACACCACCTGGTGCTTTTTATTTTGTGGTGGACGGGTCAGCATGGGCTTTTTTAGAGTGTATTTTTTTTTATTTGGAACTTTTTAGAATTTTGTCACAAGCATACAAACACAAGATACACACAGCAAGGGAGTCATATCCAAGACTCCAGCAAACTGTCCAGAGTTGTCAGTTCATAGTTCATCAGTTCATCATGTCAGCAAATTAAATGGCTTCCCTTCCAAAAAACAAGTAAGCTGACACCTGTTTACCACAGCGTTAATGCCACAAAGTGGTATTAATGTTGTGGCTGATGGTGTATACGTTGTTTGCAATGTTTTCTTTCTGTGCCTAATATTTGACCTTTTTTCCCAGTGAATTTCAAAAATTGTGCAAAACATAGGAGTTGGCGTGGAAATGACATTGTAAAGTCAAACAGTATTACTTCAGATTTGCATCAAATGTTCATAATGCAAAATTAGAACCTTATTTTGCTTCAGCATAGCGATGCTTTTTAGGTGGACTTTATCCATCTTTGGCTTTGATACAGTTGGCAATTTTATATATGGGTGTCATTGCCTATCTGTCTTCATAAGAATGTAACCACATGTTTGAATCAATATATTACACTTTCCATAAATGTACTATGAACAGCTACCATCAGGGTTGGGTGCAGTGCACTTCACAGAGAAACAAATAATGTACAAAAAATGTATTTGACGTATAATTTTCTAGTTTTTCCTTCTTAAAGTTGTGTTTAGACTCTCTCTCTACAAAATACAAATGTTTACTAAGTGGATTTGGATAAAATCCACTTAAACTAAACTTTGTGACTCAAAGTGATTGTGAATTGAACCCAGCCCTGGTGTGCTCTGTGTAGTCTAGAGGTTTAATGATGAGGGGAGGGGGGTGTTCACTATTGGGCTGCCTCGAAACCAAACTCCACCCTTCGTTTTGACACCTTTCAGCTAACGAGGATCAAGGATGGATGGAAGGAAAAGGAGGAACTTTCAGTGCACCACCACCACCTTCCCACCCTGCATGACCGGGCAGGATTTACAGCCACCTCTGCCTCCACCCTTTCATCTCTTTTCTCCTCTCCTTCTCCACCCATACTTCTGTCTGTTCATCTTGTCTGCCTGACTGAGAGCAGTGGATGGAAGACCCTGACCTGTGTAAGGCTTTGTTATCCAAACACCTATATTCATGGTAACTAAAGATGAAAGAAAAACTTTCCAAACAGCTCTTTTATTTTTGATGTTTTATTTGATATGAGGATGAGTACGTGTGATGCTTTTTTTGCAAAGAAACAATAAAATGGCCCGCACAACCCCCAGATAGAAGACGCAAACATTACATCCTATTTGTTTGTTTTTTTTATTTGTCCTTGGCTTGCTGTACTGTGTACACTCAGTTCAGAGATCAGTTTTTATAGGGTATATGTTTGATGTTTTCTCCCCTCCCCTCTCTCCCATTCTCATTTATTATTTTCATTGTTAGTATGTTTGTAAATGTCTCTGCTTTTGATTAAAAACTAGATGGTGTTGTAATAACATTTGGTGAATTCTCTACATGTTTGCCTCGTTTATATTAAATGTGTATTTTGGACTGCAATATGCTTTTCATATTAGATTTGTGTACTAAAGATAGTTTGTAGCTTTGTTAGAAGTGGCTTTAGCTCTTTTTTTCTTATTTTTTCTAAGGAAAAGTTTTTACAAGCTAAGACAAATATAAGAATGTCCTATTTGACAGCATGCACTGATTACTGGAAGGGAGGATATATAGATCTTGAACAAGTTGAACTTTTGCACTATTTTGGGCAACTTTGGACCTCACGTTGCAAACCAAAAAAAATGAACATAATGCTGTTCATTGAGTGGTTCTGCTGTTTAATGTGTAATTGCACTGAAGAGTCACCACAACCTGATTGTTTTTTGTTTTTTTTTAAATTCTGTTTTCTTTTAATGTAAAATCCATCAATCTTTAATACAATTTCATTTAAGCATCTAGTGAATAATTGTAAAATATCAATCCCATTTTTATTTTGAGAATTTGCCATTTCAACTAAAAGGTACTCTTTTGCTCCTATGTCCCAAAGCTATATCTTTTTGTATGTTCATAAACTCGACATTTCAACCCCTACACAATATAAGGGATAAAGTCCGTACAGTGATCACTGAAGTACAATTTATTAACATATAACATGAAATATACGCTATAATACAAAGCAGTGCTACACATTTTTTGTTACACAGCCTATCATGTTACTGTCTTACCTTTTTTGTAGAAATTTTATGATACCGTACGTTTACTTGATAATGTTGACTGTTGTGGGGTTTGGGAAATAAGCACTAAGTTACATGTGTGTCTTAGATAAAAGTCTACCTATCATATGTTATCATACATTAGGCCTATCTGGCATATGTATGATTTTGAGTCACAAGTGCAGGGCAGTTTTTGAATGAGTGAACTGAATGTGATGGGGGCAACAGCGTTTCATAATGGATTTATTACATTTAGTTTAATTTGTCCTTCCCCCAGAAAAAGGAATATGGACAAAATTATACTTTACACTTAGCAAATACCAAACTGTTTGTCTGAAATGCCTCTTTTTCTTTATTTTGTTTTGTTGTTGTTTTTGGCCTGTTGAAGCTTATTGTTTTACTTGTTTATGAATGTTTTTGTATCTGTCATGTTGGGTCTAATCTCCATGACCATCACTTAATTATTGCATCACCAAAGGCATTTGACGATTGTAGAAACTACAGACCCTAACCTCCATCGAAGTCATTCCAAGGGTAACGGCAATTACCCTGAAATTTGGTGAAAACATATTAGGTTGTTACAGCATGTAAATATTTTTTACCCTGATGAAGTTCTTAGGTGTAGCTGTCTGTTCTAACAATATAATAATATATTGGAAACTGAGTGTTTCCCCAAATTCACAGATGTAAATGTTCTTACTCCCATAAACCTGTAAGCTTTGTAAAAGAGTAAAAAAAAAAAAAAATGTAAATTGGGTTTTGATACAGTGTGGGGAACAGTTGGGGCATGTTGCACTTCAGGGGCCAATTTTTCCTTGCATATCCTCTTGAACATTGCCTTTCATGAAAAATATTTTGGTGTTGCCTTGTGCTGATGTCTCTCCACAGTGTTGAAGGTAAGTGTTTTCAGGTCGACATCAGTGCACAAGAAGAAACCAGTCCAGTCCGGAAGGAGTCTGCCTCACTGTGCTGCATCAAGTCAGACCAACACTTCACAAAAGATGTTGGAAAGTATTGTGTGTTTTTTATTTGACTAGTGTGATGTAGAACATGATTTCACTAGTCATTAATGGATTTTTAGCTACTTTTTCATTGTCTGAAACAGAATGTCAATGTTTTAAAATGTATTTGTGTAAGACCCCAAAGTAAAACTAATTGTGTGGCATAACATGGGGAAAAGTCCATCTTTATTGATAATTGGTATTTTATAGTTTCAATTTTTCTGTATGTAAATATAATTGATCAGCTTAATACAGTGAAAAGCAGGAATTTTCACGGCTGAATTGCCTAAGTCTTACAACTGGGAAAGAAATAAATTCAGCCCACTTGGCAGCATCTTTATTGATGTAACCTGGGGTTATAGATGTTAGTCGGTTTTAGTCTATTTTCAGTAGGAGCGGTTATCCTGTATTATGACCAGTAATGTGATTACACACTGTCAATGCACATGGTAGCCAAAACAAATCATTGGTCTCTAAAAATTCAAAAAAAATAAATCTTAATTCAGTTTGGTTTTGTTGCTTTCTGTAATGCGTTTTAATGACATCAGGTAGGAATGGGCTGTAGCTATTAGGCGGCAATAATTGCAAATGAGAATAAACTGATGTCCCCAACCACTAACCTTTATTGAATTAATAAATTACGTTAAACTATGGTGTGCCAAAGTCCTGGGCATGTGTCTATGTGTAAAAGAAGATGGCCGCATATGTATTTAATTTAAATTAATCCATGAATTTGTACAAATGTACACGCACGGCCAATTTTGCCGACTTTGAATACATATATTTCAGATATTCACAGTGCAATCAAAACTAATTCTGGAAATGAACTAAAAGTTAGTGGGATGTTTATAAATTTGGCTTTGTCTATATTGTATCTTGAGCTATCACGAAAATGGTTTAACAGATAATTTTTCTTTTCTTAACCACAGTCCACATAATACATTTGAATGTGATATGAAGATGAATTAACTGAGCCAAAAGTATTTTTGGCTCTCAAAATGTTCGATGTTACATATTAAGTATTACATTTTCTATTACATTGTGTTAATATTCTACATTGCTTGCACCCTTCAGTTTTAACATAATTATTTGCTGCTATTTGTAATTAATTTTATGTACCTCGCATCTTTCTTCATATTTATATATAATCCATATTTTTTATTATATATTTTTTTAGACTGTTACTTGACTATCATATGAGTCAAGGTAACTATATTAGTTTTTATTACTCTCTATTTTGTATTAGTTTGTCCGTTTAAAATCTTATTTTGCCTTGTTTTTGCTTCTATTCTGCATTTGTGGAGCAAACAACATTTTCATATTTAATAAAACTGGTGCTGATTATCTGCGATATAAGTTTTTTGTGTGATGTGTTTTCACAAAATCAATGATCCTATATTGATCCCCACATTTTGAGGTTTAATTGTGTTTTTATGTCAGAAAGTTTGTGCTAGTTATGTTTTTTGTTTTACGGTAAACCCTGGATTTGCCATAGCAATGCCTACTTCATCAGCTAGGGGTACAATGTGTAGTAGTATGTGAGTAGTTGACCATTAAAAGTGATTTTAATGATCATGACAAAAATGTACAAACCTGTTTACACAATAGAGGTAAGCGTAACAAGGATTCCAATAATGTTTCCAACAAACCTAGACCCTATTAGTAAATGCAACCCTAGAATAGTCTGCTCTCCCGTCCAATTGTGTATCGCTCTCCTTAGACTATTGTTTAACCTCCGTGGCTGAGGGTGAGAGTTTGGTGTAGCAGATAGAATTGGTTAGGAACGGGATAAGACTGGTATTGGTTTAAATATATGTGGTGTTAATTTGAAGTTAGGTTGGGAACTGTTTGGGGGAACGGCCACAGCGGAACCTTAGCGCCTTTACTCCCCACTCCTGTCGGACAGCTGCAGACGGTGCACTTGAAACTTCCGGTGCTTGTTTAGCTAGTAGTTTAAAATGACATTGCGTGCTATATAAATCATTATATTAGTGCTTAAATGGCACGTTTATTAACTTTGAATACACGTTGTGGAACAAGAAGAGTCCCATAAACTGTACGACTTGACTTCCTTCAACCTCTCTTTACTATACTATGTTTAAAAAGATGACTGAATTTGGTCCAGATTCCGGGGGGCGAGTTAAGGTAACGTTATACGAACAATACAGTAGTGTGTTTTACATTTTTGGAAAATTGGAATTCACTAACATTTAAAAGAGTTTATGTAATCAAGTAAATACATTTTGGTTATGTATGTTAATCACACAAAATTCATGTAACGTTTTAATGGTAATAATCTTAAACGTGTATTTTCTCTGTGTTCCGCAGGGAGTGACTATTGTGAAGCCTATAGTGTTTGGTAACGTTGCCCGCTACTTTGGGAAGAAGCGAGAGGAAGATGGACACACACACCAGTGGTCTGTCTATGTGAAGCCTTACAGAAATGAGGTTAGATATTAACATCACATCAAGGCTTTCTCTCTGAATTCTGTGAAATACTGACATTTACATTGACAATCTAACTTGTTGAAAAGATAATGACCAACAATTTCTTGAGTTTATTTACAAACACATAATAAATACATGTTCTGCCAGGATATGTCTGCCTATGTGAAGAAGATCCAGTTCAAGCTACATGAGAGTTACGGTAACCCACTAAGAGGTTAGTAGATGTTTACAAATATGGAAAGAGGAATATCTGTATGTGATGTAGTTTCAGTTTTTTCTTCATAATAGTATACAAGTAGGTATTAATGACTGTATGTATGAAGGATTTCACCCTGCTTCAGCTGTGACCCAGACTGAATTTTCTGTTTGCTCAATAGTCTTTTTTTTATTTTTTTTATTGTGTTTCTTTCTTTTCCAGTAGTGACAAAACCCCCATATGAGATTACAGAGACAGGATGGGGCGAGTTCGAGATCATCATCAAGATCTTCTTTATTGATCCCAATGAGAGACCAGTAAGGGCCATCTTTAGTAAACAGTCATTTCAAAGACCATCTTCCCGCTCCGTACTGAATATTACAAATATTTACTGTGTGCTAATCTTTACAGATTGATTTAACATATGTTCTAAGAAAAAACAAAGGCATCCAAATGATATATTGTTAATCTGTTTTGCATCTTAATCCTAAATACTCAACGCATGTCAAGAAGTGCAGCACCTCTCTGTTGTTGCCTGTATTGATTTGTGCTTCTGTGTGTGTGTGTGTGTGTGTGTTAGGTCACTCTGTACCATCTGTTGAAGCTGTTCCAGTCAGACTCCAGTGCCATGCCTAAGAAGACAGTTGTGTCTGAATTCTATGATGAAATGGTACAACTGCTTTCATGCTCTAGCTTATGACCATTGTTAAAATCCATTTGTATCTGTGTTTCTTTATGCTGAAAATTCTATACCTATTTAATTACTTAAATTGATGGACATTGTTTTCATATTGCTCCATTGCTAATAGTTTTCACCAATGAGCACAGGGTGTCACTGTTTTGATGTAGTCGATGAAATGGGTCACGGAGTATGGCTGTGAATTGAGAGTTGTGTGAGACTGAAGAGATACACCTGACACTGTTTTCTCTGTAATTTTTAGATCTTCCAGGATCCTACGGCTATGATGCAGCAGCTACTAACCACCTCAAGACAACTCACCTTGGGAGCGTACAAGCATGAGACAGAATGTATGTGCACACACAATAAACATAGAACAATAAGACATAAGTATGCATTTACCAAATAATGGAAATCACAGTACTTAAGAGCAGCATTCACATCATTTTAATCCACATCACTGTAATTGTGCTTATGTATATACCTGTCTGTGTCTTCAGTCAGCGAGCTGGAGCAGAGAACTAAGGAGAAAATGGAAGCAGCAAAGAAAAGAACCAGTCAGGAAATCACAGAGCTCAAAGACAAACTTAAAGCCAGTAGAGAAACCATCAACCACCTGAAGGCTGAGATCAGGAAACTGGAGGAGGACGGAGACCACAAAGAGCACTGAGAAATGGACAGACTCATCATACACATGGATGTAATTATTCAGCTTGGCTCCAGACCTCATCACTGATTAGGGAAAAAACAACCCTTTGTTGTCACAGGTTTTTTTTACAGAGAAGATCTTGCTATTAAGTTGATTTAGAGCAGTTCTGTAAAAAATAAACATAAAAACTCAGAGCATTTTAAGCTGTTTAGCAACTGAAACAAAGATTTTGTGATTGGTCTTCTGTCATTGTTTTCTTTTTTCTGTTGGCTGTGAGGTTATGAGACAAAAGATCCTGTCATTTTCTCATTTTTTTTATGTTGAGGTTTGACTACTTATTACAATCTCATAGACAGTTTTTACTGTGAATGTCTTTTTTTGTACCAGTCCTATCATTTTGTATGTAAAATAAATGTTTACAGTATTTATTGTGTATGTTGCTTGTGTTGTAACGACTCAGGAATATTATATTGGACAGTAATGAAATACTGGTGAAGGTGCAGGAGAGGAAATTCCTACCAAGCCTTGGGCTCTGTAATGTATTTTTGCTGATGTAGTAGTAAGTTAAACCTGATGTGATCTTTTACACTAAGCAGTACAGGATTTGACCTGCATCCCAGTCTTGATCCTGTCTAGGTTTAC
>JAUMHL010000016.1:9418521-9446941 GCA_032362345.1 Sandelia bainsii | reverse complement strand
TGAAGGTGCAGGAGAGGAAATTCCTACCAAGCCTTGGGCTCTGTAATGTATTTTTGCTGATGTAGTAGTAAGTTAAAGCAGGTGATTTTTTTTTTGTTCTGCCAGGTGGCCAGCAAAGCCAGTGTAAACCTGATGTGATCTTTTACACTAAGCAGTACAGGATTTGACCTGCATCCCAGTCTTGATCCTGTCTAGGTTTACATTGTAGAATCCACTTTTTTCATACTGGCACTCTGTATTATGTGCATTTATATAATAACCATCTGGGTATGTTTTAAAAAGCAGAAATTGGTTCATGCAGAAAGAGTGGAGATGAAAAGTCTTCAGGTTTCCGTGAGTCCATGAAAGCAGCTGACAGGAAGTTAAACGAAGTTTGGCTAACCGGATTCTGGACGCTGAAAAACTTCCCTCGAGTTGTAGAAACATGTAACCTTCTCTCCTATGGTCCTACGCAAATATGGCGAAATACAAAGGACCAGAATGGAAACAACATTATTTAGTCTATGCATGTTTTATTGGCGTGTACCTGTAAGTTTAGTAAATACACTGGACGTCTGATTGTAGTGAGTGTGCTCGGGCTAAGATCCCTTCATGTGTCCTTCATCAGGCGGAGCAACGCAAGGCAAGTCCACACTGTCACGTTTTGTATAAATAGTACAAGGGAGCATTGTAGCCTGTGTGTTTGTGCCATTTTCTCACTTTTCTGTAAAATTCAAGCTTAACTTAAGTCGACAAATAACTGTGTACCAGCAATGAGTTTCCCTCTGACAACATAACCAGTACTTAAAATGAGTTTCTAGTTCACTTAAAGCCAAATGAATGCAGATTCATTTCAGTTTCAGGTAGATGAAACGACCAAAAAAAGTCTCTAGAAATAAAACATTTTATTTAAAAGGGATTAAATGTGACTCTAGTCATTTAAATTTCGTTTTTGTGCTTTTATGACTAGGCGGTGAAAAAAATAAACAAAATAGATTAACAAAAGTATAAATATATAGTTTTTCCTGGACTAAATTTCTAATTTCTCCATGTATTTCAGTTTTAGTTTTTAGTCATGGGCAAGAGGTTCTCGGGCGGTCACGTGATCAAAGCTTTTTTTGCAACGACGTCAGACCAACCGAGCTGGTGCCGACCACTGATCCTCACTGACGAGCCGAAACTCCACGTCTTAGCTCTGGAGAGACATCTTTCCAAAAGCATTTGTTATTGTTTTTGTATTATGTTTAAGTTTCCAGTCGATACTTGCTGAAATATATGTAAACGGTGTCGGTAATTCTGTGCGAGGCGTACAGCTACTAATAATGTTGCCCAGCTCGCATTAACGCAGCGTGTGGCTAACGTCAACGCAATAAACGTGTCTCCTCGCTAACGCAACAACTGATGCTGTTCTGTGCAAGTTTTCAGGTGAGTTGGCAAAAAATAGTAAAAATTGACGTGTTGTGTAACCTGTAAGGACGCGTGTGGTGTGTGTGGTGTCTGTTTTACTCTGTCTCTTGTATATTCTCCAACGGAAACATTATGCTTGGCTGTTTTTTTATTGTTGAATTGTGCTACAGTGTTTCTACATTACCCGTTTATATTTGGTTAAAATGATATATAACATGTATAACATATGTTGTAGCCGCCAAGTGCTTTCTTTAGTGTGTGTGTCAATGTCTTTTAAGACATTTAAAACCGGAAATAGCTGAAGATGTCTTAACTTGTTTTGGCTGTTGTTATAGTCACAGGGACCAGACAAGTTCATGTCCAGCATTGTGTTTGCTTAGGGACACCTAACTGTTTCTATAAGGGGGATATAGTCTAGAAAATGTGATTATTTGTACCAGATTTTCTTTGGCATGTAGTCTTTATTAGTGTCATGTGTCTGTCTTCATGGCTTTAAGACAAATCTGTTTGATAAATTAATAAATTTTAATTTGAGAGAAAGTCTGACTTAGTTTCAGGCACGCTGGCTGGCTACATAGATATTTGTTTTGGTTGTGGTCCACAGAGCTCCATTGTTGTCCCAGTGTGTAGCGTGCAGTAAAAGTCCATTCATGAGGCTGAGTGCATCATCAGCACACTGCTTTTATGTCTGGAGTTCCACAGGGAACTGCGCTGATGGCTCACATTGCATCAATGCATTGATGTGCACAATTGGCAATCATGCCACTTTTTTAGCACAACATCAGCACCATCTTCTCATTGATATGGAGGGAGCATCATACCATCTCTTCAGTCAGCTAGTAATGAAGGGATTATTTCAAGTCCATTTTCTCACAAAGCATAAGTGCTGGAAGCAGTCATTCATGAGTGGATAGTACTTAGTAAGGGTGTGTATTGCATTGATTTTTGTGGATAAGAGCAGGATAAAGGGCTGTGATTAGGCTTGCTGAGTTGTGTGTATGTGCCAGCATCAACTTATATGCCTAGTAAATGTAGGTGTTTATTATTATTATTATGAATTTAATGTGAAATTCACACTTTTATTTCGCCTTTTTTCCCTACTGATGGCATAATTCTCTTTGGTCACACATTCAGTCAAAATGGTTCAACTCAGCTATGAAGTGGGCCTGTAGCTCAGCTCAAAGTTTAATATTACACCACAGTATCTGAGGTGGATGTTGTCCGAAAGGGAAGTAGCCAGAGTTACACCTGAATGATCTAACAGTATAGGATAATGAGTACAGTTAAGTTTGAAATTGGTAAACATAAGTGTGATCATAGTCTGTCCGCATCACTTTTAATAGTTAATGTGACCCTCTTGTTTCTTTGTTTTTTAAATACTCTTTATTTTTGTATCATGTATGCATCAGCCGACTAGCTACTTCCTAATCTGTATTACACAAGGGTCAAAACAGTGCTGTTTGTGTGCTGTCACACACATTAGGCAACACATGGCTTAAACCTTACTGCCAGCAAGATATTAAGTGATAACTGATTGACTTATTAACTAGTCTAGCTGAACTTATTCAATGTTTAAACTGCATAGTGGAATCACCTAAATGTCACTGTTAGCAGTTTGATTTAAATACAGTAAAGTTGATCTTCTCATATGCAAACTATTATGGTTTAACTGTCGGCTTCTGAATGTGCTTTGTTATCACAGTGAAATGAGCCAGCTCGTGATCTGGTTACCTATGTTCCTATCCTCAGCAGCTTCTGGTGCACTTTTTAAGGAAGGCATGTGACCCCTGATTGCTTCTGAAGAGCAGTTTAATGGCCAACAAACTGTGGTTGTACTGAATGTGTGGCACCTTGTAACTATATTGCAAAAGTTAAAATGTGTTTGTGTTCACCAGGTGTGCCAGTGAACCCATGGAGAAGCCTTCATCTCCAGACAGAGAGGCGCTCGAGGAGAGAAAAGGCCTGGTGGAGGTAATGCACCCAGCTCATCAGCTTTGAAGATGTAGAGCTAATTATAACTTTTTTGACAGGAAGATAAAAAAGTAAAAGGAAATGCATATTTCTAAAGTCATTCTGGAGAATCCAGTGTTCTGCTGTTGTTAGGTGTTGTGGTCCCAAATTTGTCATCAAGATCTTTTTATACCAGGAAATCTTTTTATACCAGGCACACAAGTGTAGCTAATACTATTGATTAAGTTTGATTAAGGTCCCCAATAAGCCATTCCAGTAAATAACAGGGACTGCTAATCTAAATGGTACACTGTTGTACACAGTGTTATTGATAACTGGTGTTTTCATACATGTCAGAATGTCTGCTGTAGTTAAGTTCTCTTTATTTGTTTTTTTCTAAGTAATTTATTGATCCATATGGGGAAACTGTATACAGTCATTGTTGCTGACTTTCTCATACATGTTAAAGGGACATTACAAACCTACATGTTGAAGTCAGTTTATAGATCTTCTAATACATATGTGGAAAAGTTACATGAAGCCACAGTGAGCTTCTCAAAATCTGTTAAATTGCCTAGCATGAGCAGTGACAAAGTCTTGTGTCTGGAGCCGTGGAATTAGAAAGAAGTGAGCTCACCAAACCTGTTTTCTGCTCCTCATCTCTGTTTGAGGCTTAAATCCGGTCATGACTAGTATAACACAGCTGAAGTTCCTTTGATTGCAGTGTACACTAGGTACCATGTTTTGACAATAAAGAAGAATTGGAAGGTATCAAAAAATAATATTGCTGCTTCTACTGCATAATTTTTTAAACCTTTTTTTTTTCCCCAAAACTGTGAATCATGAGTCGGATAGTGATGCAGCAGTGCACACATTAGACTGGTAGAATACGTCTTTTAAAATAACACAAGGGCAGTAATTGCAGCTAAAGCTACCAGAAGCTACTACATTAATTGTTTACTTAAAGTATTTTACCAGTTGCAGGTCAGATTTTAGGGCACAGCAGGATGTGATGATTTGCATCTTTCTAGGATGGTGAAGTACTGAGAGGTGCTGAGGGTGGAGAGGTGGATCATCAGACTCAGAGGAAAAGCAGCTCCTCCCGCATTTCCCGCAAGAGCTTCCGCCTGGACTACCGTCTGGAGGTGAAGCACCACTGGCTATAGTCATTCTGTCCCCTAGGACATCCTCTACTGCCTGAAACATATACAACGTACACTACCAATCAAAAGTTTGGACACACACAAGAATGACCATGTATTTCATGAAAAGGTACATGTCTTTAGCTGTGTTACCACCATTGCAAAAGGGTTTTCTAATGATCAGTTATCCTTTCAAATGAATAAACTTGACAGTTATATGATTATAGGGCTCTGTACATTTATGTAAATATTCCTTTCAGAAAACAGCTGTTTCCAGCTGCAGGAGTCATTTACAATATTGTGTGTCTACACAATGTTCTGATCAATTTGATGTTATAAAATCTGCTTTTCTTTCAGAAACATTGTAATTTCTGTGTGTCCAAACCTTTGAGTGGTAGTGTACTTGCTCTTTTGCCTTCTCAACTCACCTAAAACTTTAAACCGGGACTGTGGTGAGACCTGCAGGTCTGGTTGAACATTGCATCTTAGTTTTCTCTCATCATGGCATCACCTCTTGGTCTGTTGTATTTTGTGGGTCGTTTTTTTTAGCCTTACCCTCTAAACTGACTGTCAAAGCGACTTCCTAACAATACATGGCCGAACAAGTGGCTAAAATTCAGTTGTATTCTTTGATTATAGGAGGAAGTGACAAAGTCCTGTCGGGACAAACATGGCCGCTGGGCCAACCCCTGGTCGACATGGCGTTTCCCTTCCTACTCAACGCTGTTCAGGTTCTTTTTGTTGGATAAAAATCACAGCAATGTACCGACTAGTATAGAGGTGGGTAATTTTAACATTTTGTTACTGACTGCACCACTGGCTTTGTTCAGTTATTTCAAGTCCTAGTAGGGCTTCATGAAATATTAGTGTCAGATTGCTAATCTAAAATCAGTAATCACACACCCTCTTGAACACTTCTGAGAAATATAGTTACTAACAGTATGGAGTGGGATGTTTGCTCAGTCACAGTCACTTATGAGGAAGAATAAAGTCAAATTCACTCTGAAGGCAGCAGAAGTTTAATGTTCTGTTTTCACACTGTCAGCTGAGTGTCAAATACTTGAATATTCCCAACTAGGTATCTTAAGGTTATATATCAAATTTGTTGAATCCTAAACAAGATTTTACTTGAAGTATCCATATAGTGATTAGTAAAACTACAGAATTAGCATTTTACATCTCTATGTAGAAACATGAACCTTTAATGATGTTCACAACCCACACACAGTATTTATAGCTGCTTGCTGATCTCTGTGAGAGCTTAACATGCTTCAAAGGCTGCTTTCACATGGTAATGGGAAGCAGGTGAACCCCTTAATTGCACAGATTGTAAAGTGTTTTGTTGTATAAAATCTAGAAAAATAACTAAAGGTTTGATGAAATTATCTCCTGTGTTTTGAGAGGAGCCAACATAGCAGCACTGTGCCATTAGGGTAAGAGGGGATTATGGATGTGACTGAAACCATATTTCTCAAAATAAGAATGTGTTTGTTTTTTTCTAATAGTTTTGCCATTCTGTTTTTCTCCTTTTCTTTGTCTCCCTTTGCTGTTGCTTATTCTTCCTCCTTCACAGGCCTTGGACAGTGAGCTCCCGGTGATGGAACCGTACTTTGTCCAGAACCCAGACCTCTCAGACTCCGGCCCAGGTCTGCGAGTCACCTGGCTGGGTCATGCCACAGTTCTGGTTGAAATGGACGGGTTGAATATTTTAACAGACCCAATCTTCAGCCAGAGGGCCTCACCATTTCAGTTCATGGGGCCCAAGAGGTATAGAGGGCCTCCCTGCACTGTGGAACAGGTTTAGTACTTTTTATTCTTAAATTTCACTTTTAACAGCACTCTCTTAAAACAATAAACAAAATGTATTTCTTTCATCCCTCTTTGCTCATGCCATCAGCTGCCCAGGATTGACGCTGTAGTCATCAGTCATTCTCATTACGACCATCTGGATGTTGGATCTGTGGCCAGTCTTAACGAACGCTTTGGAGCGGAGCTACGCTGGTATGTGTGATTAATGGATTGATTAATTGCTCTAGTTTGATTGAGATGTGCACCCTTACATTTCTAGTTTATGTATGCTGTCAAGAAAAAGGTTGGAAACACCTACACACTTTTGTATTATCTTTTCTTGGTTTCACTCAGTCACATGGTTGTAAATGAAACACAAAAAATGAACAATTCATTGTAAGCATATTTGAGTAAATAATAATGTCAGATCAAATTGCAGCAATAACTGCCTCTCAGCTCTGTGGCATTCTACTGACCAGTTTTTGCAGATATTCAGATGTGATCCCTTCTCAGGCCTTCAGCAGCACTTCTCAAAGATCTGCTGTGCTGGTTGTCAGTGTTCCTGACACACAGTGTCTCTATGCCCACTGGTTTGAGTTTTGTTTCATTCAGTGATTCAGCCAATTCAGGAGCAGTGAGGCATCTGTTTCTCAAGAAGGACACTTGTATTATTTTTACTAGTACTAGTATGTGCACTTGGGCCTTCCACTGCATCTTTTGTCCTCATTGGATCCGGTTGCAACATGTCTCTGGAGACTATAGTGTACACCTTTTAAAGAAATCCTTAACTTCTTGGCTATATCTTCTAGGGCTGGACCCAAATATCCGAACATTCATTTGTTAGATGGGTATTCAATTTTCAATTTTGATAATCTTTTCTTCTTTTTTTTTTTACTTAATGTGAGATCTCAGTAAAAATTAAACTGTAGTTGCACTGTTAAAATGAACATACATATGCAATTTTTCTTCTCTATAAAGATTTAGATTTTTTTACCTGCTGATTAAATAGTTACAGATGAATGAGGCACATTGTTTTCTGTATTTTGTTCTTGCCAGTGTATATAGGTGGCATTTGTGCATCCCTACAGCACTTCTGCATTTGGGAAAAATCAAATTGTACTCTAATATTAATTAAGACCAGTATGTGTGTATTTTGTAGGTTCGTGCCCCTGGGTTTGATGGACTGGTTGGCGAAGATGGGCTGTGAGAATGTGATGGAGCTGGACTGGTGGGAGGAAAACTGTGTCCCAGGTCATGACGATGTCACATTTGTGTGCACACCCTCTCAGCACTGGAGCAAACGCACAGCGCTGGATGATAATAGGGTATTTGACACCTTTATAGCATTTGTTTAGTCAATTCCATTGATCAGGTAAATATATAAATATTTATTATCAGGCAAATAACAAAAATAACATTTTGCAAAATATGTACAGTACATATGTATAAATCATATTCACCATACTAGTTTACCTAGTATAGAACACCTGTGTCTGGAACATCTAGTACATCCAAAACAAAAGGCAAATGTTGGCATAAGTCATTTTTAATGTAGCAGAGAAATTGACATTTAAATTCAATATAAGAAGAATTTTAAACGGATTTAGTAACCTGTTGTTTATTTTCTATTCTTTCAGTCTTTATGGGGCAGCTGGTCTATTTTGGGTCCAGATCATCGATTCTTCTTCGCTGGTGATACTGGCTACTGCCCCGCCTTCCAGGAGATAGGACAACGCTTTGGACCATTTGACCTTGCAGCAATCCCCATCGGAGCATACCTGCCCAGGTGCTGTACATAAGACTCACATACTGCATCCATAAAGTCTAGAGCAAGTCAGAGGTTAAAATAAATTGTTATAGGTATTGTGGTGGTGCTGTACAGCTTTATAGAGGTGTTTCTAATATTGTTCAACCCTCATGTTTGTAAATGAGAACCAAAAAAAATTTTAAACAATTTTTTTCTAGTATGCCACCTTTAACTATGACATGAATAGTAAACATTTGTCATCAAAGGATAACTGCTGTCATTTTCTAAATTACTGTTATTTTCGAAAATCCCCGTGCAGACACGATTAATTCTCTACTCATGTTTATTTCTCAGTCAGCAACTTGGATTAGCTTATTCGTCTGTGCTGCTCTGTTGTTCAAAAACAATTAAAAGCATGTCAGACAAACACGCTGCTTCACCTGGTGACAAGGTTTGGTTGACATATTTAAATAAAAAGAATAATAAAGTCCCAAATGCTCTGAATCATCCACCAGAGACGTTGCACATGCACAGTTGACTGGCTTACTACACTGTTCAAAGTTATGGCTATTCAGAACATTTAGGGCAATATTTGTTTAAAATTTCTCAGCCAAGCATTTTGGAATGAAGAAACATGTTTACCAGCAGAGCGATATGTCTGGCTGATGTGTTTGGAACAGACAAAAAAAGCCAATTCAAGTTTCAGACTTGTGGACATGAACCGTGAGTAGATGCAATTCCTTGGCTGGTTTTAGTGCCTGTATGGGGATTGTTAAATACAGTTAATTTAGAAAGTGACCAAATGTATCTTTTAAAAAAGTAAAAATTTATGTCAGAGCTGTCTAATTATCATTTAGATTATAAATATCTTATATAGTGTCATATAACTAGCATAGTTGTAAAATACCATGCACAGCCATTGTTAAGGAGACAAAACACTAGAATACTGTTTTTCAGGGATGTGATGCAGGGGCAGCATGTAGATCCAGAGGGGGCTGTTCAGATTCACCAGGACCTTCAGGCCAAACAGTCGGTGGCCATTCACTGGGGAACCTTTGCTCTTGCTTATGAGGTAGGTATACAAATACAGTTACTATAGTCATTCATTTGCTGCTTGATGATTTGTCTTTGTAGTTTGAAGGAGTAGTTCCACATTTTGGAAAACATCCAACATCAATGACACAGTCATGTGTATTGTTCAGGATTGAGCATATGGCCAAAGTAGCTAAGCATAAAGAGTCACAACTGCTAGCCTGGCTTTGTCCAGGGAAAACAAATCCACCTACCAGCTATTTGTAAAACAAAAGAATTTGTGGCTTTATGTGCTGAACTATTTCTTTGCTGTGCACTGACTTTGACGAGTCCTGTCCTCACCTTGATGTTGACAGGCAACTGGCAAAAACTGCAGGAAGTGACAGTCCACCTGATATACAGGTTAAGATTGTAAGACATTTTACCTTTTGGGCAGAACAAGATTAGCAGTTTCTTCATTTTATGTCTTTATGACAAACTGTCCACTTGTTCCAGCTACATACTGAAAGGAGATATGGGAGTGATATCAGTCTTGTCATGTAACTCAGCAAGAAAGTGAGATTCCCAAAATGGTAACTACTCCAGGAACCCAAAAGCATTAACAAAAAAGACAACTAAATACTAATATAATAAAAAAACTAAAAATTTAAAACATTTAAGGGCAGGCAAAAGATCAAGATCACAAACTACAGCCTCCAAAATGATGCAGTTAAATCTAAAACATCAAAAGTTTAACATTCACCTTTATGAAAGAGTATTTCATGTTGGACCATAGGATTAGACTGTATTAGGTTTGGCATGACTAATTTGTTGCTCATCATCATAAAGAATAACAGTTGCCAAAAGAGCTCCTCTGAAACCACAGCACTGATATTAAAGCCAGTGAGAGGTTATAGAGATAAATAAGTGCTGTGACATTGTCATGTTCTGGCAACAAACTATAACAAAGGTGTCATTTTTAAGCTGCATGACTATTTCCACTGCTAACAAAAAACATTATTAAACACTCAGACATGTAGCACTAAGCAAGAAAAATCTGTCAATTTCAAGTTCATGTGATTCATGTGAGTCTGTATTACTCACTTTCTATGGTCCTCAGTACTACTTGGAGCCGCCAGTTCGTCTCAGAGACGCCTTGGAGCAGAAAGGACTGAAACCGGGATCCTTCTTCACTTTGCATCACGGGGAGTCTCGCCTTATAGCAGCTGAGGACACTGATGTTTTTTCATTGATCCGCTCTGTCTCAAAGCAATGAACATTTTGTTTATATACATGGACTTGGTGCATATGTATGTATACAGCTTATCCCAACTGAAAATGTTCTGCAGTACACACTGAATGTTTTCCTTGCTATCACATGATCATTGGTGAATATTACTACACAGAAACTGTGACTGCACTTGGGGGGGGGGGGGAACATTTGTAGGTTTACACAATAAAGTGTTAATTCTTTAAGGCAACAATCACCTCTTTCAAATTATGTCTGGATAAAAACTGCTTTTGTAATCCCAGAGCAAGTTAAAAAAACAACCAGTAAAAAGAAATCAGCAGTTGGCAGAATAGTACTGGTCAAGAGGCTAAAACGTGACCAGAATTGTCTAATTTGAAGATCAAAAACCCAAATTTAGTAATCAGTGCTATTTAAGTGGAGATAGTTAAAGCTGGACAGGAAACTGCAGTCTGTGTAACGAAGCTTCATGTTTACACAAGGTGAACTCTGTGCTGTAACGTAAAAAAAAACTATTAGAGAGTTTTGACTGATTTTTAAAGATTGGTGTTTGCCAATTCCACTTTACAAAGCTATGTTTTCTCAATGCATGCTGTCCAAACCTACACAGAGGTGTGAGAAGAAAATATTGATGAAGTATGAACTCATATGCCAATACTGTAGAAAATGCAGCTTAGTGTAGAAGTTGAGCTGGGTTCAGCTTCATGCACTGCAGATATTGTGCATTGCTTTTGCATCAGACATTTGCTTTTGATCCTCTGAAACCACAGCACTGAGACTTTTTTCTTTGTCTGAATAATCATTTACATTTTCACTTCTCTGAACTTTAGTCAACAGATGTGTTGGCTTCAGAGAGCAGCCAACACAAATCATTTTAGTATTCAATTCTTGAAGTGATGGAACAAATAAAAACACAGCAACTTAATTTAACAGCCTGCTTATAATTAACATGGGATAACTGATCTTAACACTTGCTCTGCATCACTGAGTTTTCCATTAAATATACACATTTCAAATTTGTCTGGTTCTTATTGTCAATCAAATTGATGATTTTATGTACTCATGGGTCTGGAAAGGTTTAGGTAATCAAGAAAATTCCTTTTTCTTTCTTTACTGTCCCCTCATGCATGCAGTACTGAAGCAACAATGGCACCCTCAAGTGGTATAATCATAAAATATACTAGTTAGTAGATAGCTGTTAGAAATGAAATCTTTTACAAAACCAGAATAATCACATAAAATCATTAAATACCTTAAACTAACCATACAGTTCTTTAATATTGCTGAATCTAATTTTGTAGAGTCCCCTCCAGAAATATGGGAAATGCAACCTAATTAATTTGTTTTTGCTGTACTCCAGGGTTTAAGATGAAAAGATGCATATGAGACAAAACTTCAGCTTTCATTTGATGCTATGTATACTTTGATACATTAAATCACACAAATTTTAAGTGTGCAAAAGTATCGGAACATGCGACTTAACAGGTGTCACCCATGTAAGTCCTGTGACATTTCTTTTAAAACCGTAACTAGCCCTAAATGACTACTCTTTGTTTGAGCCTTGGGTTTTACCTGGGAAGACTACATATGTTGTTAAAAAGGATGAATCAACATGAAAACCAGCGCTGGTTGGAAATGTTTCTGGAACATGCTCACTAATCTTTACTGATACAATAACTCATGATAGCAGCAGGATGACGTCGGGCCTGTACAGAAATATTTTGTCTTCAAATTTACAGATAAATGCATCACAACTGCAATCAGACATTAAGCTTTATCACTCAAAAACAGGGTCATCTGCTACAAAAGGTGTTATGTTCTATTGTTTAGCGTATCCATGTGTACATAGCCTATTTTGATCCCAAATGTCTTTGGTGTAAAGTAAAAAACTACTTAACTTTGTCATTTCAATGCTTTTGTAAGGGATTGTATGTGACCTGTTTCCTACTGCACACAAGCACAGGGAGCTACAATAAGAGTGACATGGTCATCATCACTGAAAAGTTATCAATTTAATATTTTAACTAGGATCATCTTCGTCTAGTCGTAATCATAGTCTGGTGTTGAAGATTGATTATGTTTCACCCAACCAATCCAATCCAACCGCAGATGTAGTGACTATAAAGCACCACTGTGGGCAAACAACAATTTCCCCAAGGGGATCAATAAAGTATTCATTATTATTATTAGCTATTTACTGTATTTGTAGCATAAAAGACAATAGACAGGAGAATAATCAGTCTCTGTGAAAGATATTTAAAACTGAAAAGAGCTTTCACACATCTGTCTCCATTAAAAATCAGGTAGTAATTTGAACATTGTTTTTCAAATGCCAAAACTTTTTTTCAGTGTTTTCAGTATAATAAAGACAAAATTAACTTTAGCTAAAGACTCTTGATTGAATGCACACCAAACAAAGACAGAGTTGTATGAGGAGCCTGGGAAACTAACTGCATCTCATTAACTCATCACCTGTCTCTCCTGCTGAGCCTGTAAAGGGCTATTCGGCACTTTTAAACTTTCCTTTCCCACCTTTCTGCTAAACACTATTATCACAGAATCAGTTTGAATGTTAGAACAGTATCACAGGCACTTTGCACTATGATCCTAATACATATTCAAATGCAGTGTCCAATATTAGTTATACTGTTGACAGTTAATAAAATCATTAAAAATGAGTGCTCAGAAGACGCTGTTTAGACTGAAACATCCCATTCAGTTATAGGTGAACCACACTGAGCTCATTAGAAACATTGGGTCCATCAGAGACTGATCAATGTCAAGTGCTCCACAGAGCGCCACAGTAGATCATTTCTGCCTGTGGCCATCAAACTGTACAACTCCTCTCCTTTAGGTTAAGGGGAGGGAACTATCATAATCCTATTTATATCATATTTATAATCAGATAACCCACTACATTACACACAGGACTGATTATGACTGGAAATTACCTAAATTACCAAGTTTTGATTTATTTTTATTACCTATTTTTGTTCTGTAAATTGAGTATTTAATATTTGTGTTGGTGTTAATCTTTTCTGGTTATGGTTCTTTCTTTCTTTCTGTTTGAACGGAGAGCTGCTGTAACATGCCAAAATAATTTCCCTCTGGGATGAATAAAGTCTTTTGAATCTTGAATCTTGAATCATTTGAAAACAATCATCTGATTTCTGCAAAGGCTGCATTCATTAAGAAACAGGAAGTGTTTGTGGCCTGGATGTGATTTCTCCCAGATGTGTAAACAAGGAAAACTCATGTTGAAGATTGTTTGTCCCTGTTTAGACAGACGTGAAGAGAATATGCTGTATACACATTTATATGACACATGGTTTTCTGCAATTTTAAGCTACAGATACAATGTTAGAAGAGCTGAGATAAGCACAGGGTACCTGTTTGTCTCTCTCTTTAGTCTTTAATTCTGAGAATCAGTGGGGAAAACCCTGTAGCTTCCTGTGAAAATCTTTTTTGATTAAAATCTGAAAATAATTTTTACAAATGTTACCATTAAAATATCTCAATTTAAACTGTCCTCTGCTGCCTAAAAAAAGTCCACAATAGCTGTTTGACTGAATCACCCACTTACACATCCTCCCTGTGCTGACGTAGAGGCAAGTTTCAGTGACGATTTTGTGGAAGGAAATCTGAGGTTTGAAAACAGAATAGACAAAAACCAAAATCAAACCATAACAGTGATAATAAGAAGGGCTACTTTTTTTTTTTTTATTAAATCATTCAAATGCTTTAATTCCAAAAATACCTTTAAGAAAATACTTCAAAAAGAATCCATAGTTGTGTAAATTACTATGATCATCTCTGACATTGTTTCCCAAATCTTTATTTAAAAGCCAATTTTAAATTAAATCTACAGTAACTTTGATTTCCAGCTTTTATCTTGACTCTTAACAGGCTAAATGGATTTGTTCAAACATCAAAGCAGCTGAAAACAATGGCACATTAAATTTGTTACAGATTTATGATGCTTAAAAGCAGAAAAAACAGGTAGAGAATTTCCAGTCCCTTCTTGCCTTGAGGTGCTTTGTAAATAACAGAAACCAACAGATTTAGACTTCAGTTCTGCAGTTTTTAGACAAAGTGCAAAACTCTATGTATTATTTTAATAATTAATTATTTAAATATGTTGAGGCTCAAACAACAATATGAGCACTATCAAAGTTTCAATCTGGAGAGTTTATTTGTACATTTGAAATGTTAAAAGTTTGAGTTTGACAGCCGAAGCTATTCAGCAGGGTCACCTGGGTTCACCTGAGTCTTGAAGAGATGCTTGACGGTGGTAACACGTTTCAGCATGTGCACCTGCAACATGGATATGTTATCACTACTGGCTCTTCCCAAGTTTTCAACGGAAAACAAGGAAAATTCACCTCTGAGAGAGAGTCAATCAAGTCTTTTTACACTAAGTTTAGATTGAAATTCAAGTGATTATAGCTTCCCAGAGGGGCTCATGTTTCCAAATTGGTGCATATAGTGCTAAATTGAAATGTTAACCAGTCATCATGAGGTTAGATTTATTTTTAAGGACAGAGACCATTACGTAGAAAAATAATTTAGTTTGAAAGAATCCCTGATGATCTAGAGTGCCTAGAAAACAGCAGGGGGCATCACAGGGTGGTATGAATGTCAGTCATGGCTCAGCATTTTTAACACTTGTCCTCTGCGTCACAGAAATGCATCTCCTTAGATAAATGTGTGTGTGTTTGTGTCTGTGTGAGTGTGTGTCACACCACACTCTGCCTGCTGCTGTCTCTGCTGTGAATTGACTCTTCAGAACAATGTCGCGAGAAGTCCAGAAAGATGCCGTCATGCTCTGGCTCTGAGTCCAAAAACTCCAGGATATGGTCCATCACTAACTCTGGACTGGACGACCGACTGGAATCGGAACATGTGTCCTCTGCCAACATCCTTGAGGGTGGAGGGGAGCCCGACACCAGCGAGTCTGTGCAGTGTGTGTCCTCACCTGGGAAAGGCTCTGGGAGGATGCAGGGGGGGTGATGCTGTAGCTGGAGAGAGTGGGGATCTGTGGGACTTTCGGAGTCTCTGGACTGGGGGTCCTGGCAGGAGGTCACAGTGTCTGTGCAAAGAACAGTAAAACTTAAATAATTTAAAGATCAGTATGGTAAACATGATCAGAAGTCTTTGTTGATCAGATTATTGTTTGTTCTTTCCTGTGGAGATCACAGTGACATTATTGAACTGTAGGTTATTTAGGTAGCTTCATAAATTATAACTACTCTAACTAAATTAAATAATATTTTCAAGCACTTCAAAATGTGTGATTGTATGGAGTTCAGTACAATGCACACAAAGTATATTGTTTAAAAGGCCTGACACATATTGGCAGAAAGAATAATCTATTGTAGTCTTGAAAGTTGCAGTGTATTTATTATATTTCTTGTTACCCATGTAGTTCTACCTGAAAGTGCCACAGAGGCCGTGGAAGCTGGCGAGTGATTGGTGAGGCTGGATGTGCTGGTGTTAGTGGTGGTGGATTCAGCCACGCAGCCGCTCTCCTCCATGCAGGAAGTCATCTCAGAGACGGAGTGACGTCTGATACCTGTGCCTCCTCCTGTGGAGGAGTCCACGTCGTACTCCACCACAGGGGTTAGCATAGGAACATTGTAGCTCTTAGAGCGTACCACTGGGTTCTTGGCAACAGGGGAGTTGCCCGGCTTGGGGGGCCAGGAGCACTGCAGACGCTTTTCTTAAAAGAGTCAGAGAGGGGGAAGAAAGAAAGAAAGAAAGAAAGAGAGATTACTATTTAATTCTGATTACCGTCACAGACCACCACAGAAAACCTCAAGTACAACAGGACACATAAACACCGGAACTTGGAACACTGAGAAAGACATTTTCTGCACACACTCTCACAGCCATGCACAGGGACACACATACCTAAGAGGCAGGAGGAACAGTGCAAATTGGAGGAACCATCTCTGGAGTATAAGCCATGTGTCCCAAGGTAGGGAGAGACTACCTTCTGGATAAGAGACTCCAGACGCAGGTAGTCATCTGTTGCACCTTTGGATTCGTGGACACCCTGCATCAAAGACACACACACACGCACACAGATTTGTGTTAGCTGGTAATTGCTACTTGTTGGCCGGTGGCAATGGAAACTTTAAAAGCCACGAAAACATTTCTGAGGGTGAGAGAAAGAAAGCAAGAAGGAGAGAATGAACAAGCTCAATCGTCAGACTGTGATTATTCTCTCTGCCAGTAACTCTGCCAGTTACTGTGAGTAGATTCAAAAACGTCTTATTCAATGGATATTGTTTAAAACACACTGGTGTGACAACTGTCAACAGAAGACCCTGTGATTTTATAGACCTGGCCAGAAGAAGAAATGAATAAAGAGCTGAGAGTGTTGAATGAATTTAGTTCTAATCTTGTATTACAGACTTGTATAAACAGAAAAGCTTCAACAGCATTTAGATAAAGAGAGACAGACCAAACAAACTCACCTAGCAAATTATTATAGACAAAATTTATGTGGGGACTGTTTAATTGAAGTATATTTTAAATATAATAAATATGAACAAAATAAATGTTAGGGGGGAAAGTTAAAAACAATGATGTCTAAAATACATTCTCCAGCTAGGCAGTCGATTCTTATATGTTTTAAGTAG
Organism: Sandelia bainsii; assembly: GCA_032362345.1. Classification (NCBI taxonomy): domain Eukaryota; kingdom Metazoa; phylum Chordata; class Actinopteri; order Anabantiformes; family Anabantidae; genus Sandelia; species Sandelia bainsii. The sequence continues at coordinate 9,430,024 of JAUMHL010000016.1, read as the reverse complement.
ATCAGTTTAAAACAGTTGCAGAAATTAACTTCATAATCAAGATGGCGCTGCATTATCAATATCAAACAATAAGTATTCTGTGTGAAAGGTTTAACATTTTTCATTTCCTGGTTAGGTCACACACATGGGATCAGATTGCACTTTAGAGTCTTCAAGTCACAAAGAAGAGATCAATCAAGTTTCAATACTCTGAATCAGCGAGCACATCCATGAAAACCACAGCACAGAAACAAACCACATAAATAGAACAGACATCGCTGAATTGGCGTCACAGCGCCTTAAAATAATTAAAGGGAAATTACTAACAGATGAAACAAGCAAAAACAGCAAATGTTCAGTGCTGAATTTTATCTTCGTTGCAGTTAACAGTTCTCTTAGCTTGTCTACTTTTATGTCCTTGACTACCAGTTTTACATATCATATCCTCTCATTTAGGTTGATTGGATATTCATTATGAGCAAACAAAAACAGACTCATTAAAATGACTTCACTCACTAGATACTTGTTTTCACTTTTTTAAGTTTATCTTGCCCTCCTTCTGCCTGAGTGTGGAAGCAGCAGATTTCGGTCAATGAGTCACTACAGTGATGTTCAAACTAACCCACACACACGCACACCCTCACACAGACTCACAGTTCATGCACCCTGACACACCTGACAGCAGATTGAATCCACTTACATTCACTTGCATCTACCTATGACCAGTATGTTTCTAACTTTAAAGGAATATACAAGGTTTTTGGAAGACTCTTAGATCAACTGATCTTTTAGTTATTAGGAGCCAATGGTTGCTAAATATTTTTGGCTGAAAACAAATTATTTGTTTATTAAATTATTTACTATTGTATTAAATTAAAATTTCAACATAGCCCAATTCCCTCTTAGGTTACTTGATAAACTCCAGTAAATTTAAAAACTTTCCTCAAGTTCTTCCAAAACGTTTGCATGGTTGCTGTGCTGTCTCAATGAAAAGCCCTAAAATCAACAGGCGTGTGTGTAGAGTTAAAAAGTTTGGCTTTAAATTATAAAAATTGATGAGGTTGAGATAAAAGTTTTAGTCATGAAAAAGTTTACTTTTTTGCTTTTAATGCTTTAAAATAGGATGCTAACTCCTAGCTAACTATACAGAAATAGCTAAATGTACCTTCTTATTTTCTAATTTGATTTTACTTTGTCTTGTTTTATAAAAAATCCAGGAATTATCAGGGAATCTTTAACTGTGTTAAAATTCATAGAACATGCACATGCCTCTGAGCTTTCTGTATTTTTAGCTAGGTTTAAATGTTTGTGCTTCATCTTGATCAACAATGCAAACTAAGGATGCCGTGGTTAAGCAGAATTCATCTGGTCTCCTCTTGTACTTTTGTTTCTGTACTCAGAAACAAGACTCTCTGGTCTTCTGAGAACTTGAGCACTGATCACTTTTTGTCTTCTGAAACCCAGTTGTGTCCTGCTGTATGTTTTTGTGTTGTGAGTAATCAGTGAGTGATTTTCTCTTTTAGATTGTTTCATTTGAATTATTTTTACAAGCTTGTAAAACTAGACAGCATTAAAATATACCGCTGAGGAACAATTTTTATATCAGAGCTTTGTTTTTCTTGCTTTGTTGAGTTCAGTGAAATATGAATTTGACCTACAATAATCAAAACAATAGAAAACAAGCAACTGTGTGCATGAAGAAGTACAACAACACCACAGTTAAATAATATGTAACCAACTCCCTCTCTGTCCTGACGGGTAGTGAAGGTAATTAACAATTTACTGTGTGCAGCTACAAGTCACTGCACAATGAATGAGTAACTAAACCAAATAAACCAATTCAGTTAAAAGAATTATCCACAGGGGACATGTGAATGTCTGTGCTCTCATTACTCAACAGACCAGACACTGGTGACTAGTTAAGACAATATTTTCTCAACTAGTCCCCTCAACTCAATTCTAATTCTACATGTTAAGTGAACAAATGTTGACTAACGTGGTTGACTCATAATTGATTTGCTGAGTTTTTCTGTTTTGCTGAGAATGTCACGGTCTAAAACGGCAGCGTAAACTTGGATTATTAACACAGACAACCCTCAACATAAACACTCACCCAGACACGCAAACAGACACAGACAGGGTGCAGAGAGTACCGAGTGGTCATGGGAAGATGACTGCATTCTGTGTTCACACTGAGATTACTTCCTGTGAGATCCCTTGGCAAGAAAAAAAGCTCAACCTCTTTCTCGAGCCTCAGTTTCTCTTCCCCATCTGTTGTAATTTTCCCTCACTCCCCATAGATCATGGATGTTTGTGCTATGTCTTTGAGGGGGGGTCATGCGCTCATGGTGATGAGCGCATGATGAGAAAAAAAGACAAAAGGCCTGTGTGTGTGGGTGTACCTGTAGGATTAGCAGCATCTGTATTATAGAAGGAGGAACTCTGGCTCGGGGTCGAGACAGAGCCTCGTCCAGTTTCAGGTTGAGAGTGATGATGTTCCTGAAGTGGAGCAGAGCCAACTGACGCACTGATGGCTCCTTGCCCTGGAAACATACACAGGTGTCAACATAATAGAGTCGTATGAGACGTAATGTATGAATATGCAAATAAGCATGTACTGTATGTACCTGTACAGGATAGAAAATGGCCTGCAGCATAGAAAGAACATCACAGAAGAAGAAGTCCCATGTGTCGGCAAGAGAGTCCAACAATTTCTGACCTATTTGACACAATTGGGAGAAAATTATAAAGACCTACAAAAGTTGTTGGCACATACACTGGCACAAGAAGAGCTGAGGTTGTCTGTCCCACACACATACAAAAATGCATCACAGGAAAACCTGAAATGAGCGATAAACTGTTAACTGGTGCAAGGCCCATACATTACAACTAGTCCTGAGAATAACCTGAGCTACTCAAAGCTTATTTTGCAGTACACCTCTGTGCAAGTACAGTATATTTATTCCACATCCATATGCACACTTCTGATCAAGGCAAAACAATGTTACAGTTACTGTGTTCATTTTTATTTTAAATTTCTCACTGAATGAATGTTGTGTAATTGACCTGAAACATCACTTCCTGTGACGACAGCACTGAACATCACACTCATAGTCAGTGTGTGTGTGTGTGTATGCGTGTCTGTGTGTGTTTTATCATTTCAAAGGTTCTTCGAATAAAGGTCACATTTACCACAACAGAGAGAACAAAATTACTTTTGTTCCTTGTTCTCCCCTCTTCAACAGCTCTCTCTCACTCTGACTGTGTGTGTATGTGAGTGTGTGTGACTGCGTACAGTGGTGTAGTCCCAAAAAAATTTTTCTCCAGGAGTGATGGCAGAGAGATAAAGACTGGTTCTCACATTTTGAACTAATAGTTCAATGGTTAACTACTCACCTGGAATTTTAGTCAATAATTATTTGCCCTGCTGAGACTTCTGTCACATTGGGATAAAACCTTTAAACAGTCTAAACTGAATTTCTGAAATGAATCACTGGCACTGAGAATACCCCATATCAAAGCTGGAGGCAAATCTAAAAGTCTGTGCTCACACAATGTACATTCAAACAGACTTTTCACATCTCTGAATTTATAAGAATAAATTGATAAATTGCTGTATGTGTATGTATGTATGTGAATTTTCCTTTAATAAAATTATTTTACAAAACTATGATATCATACCCCTATTGCTGAATGTGGACAGTTTTTTGTTTAACATTTATGTATGTGATTATTCCTACCTTCATAGAAGCGGATCTTGTCTCTCAGTATGACCATGCCTTTTGTCAGTAGCTGGTTCTGAAGGTACTCAGTAAAGAAGGAGCCAAGCTCAGTCTTCAATAGCTGCCTGCAAAAAAAATGCATCACATATGCAAAGACAGGCAACTGCACACATGCACACACAAACCATCACTAACGCTGAACATGTACCAGATGTAATTACGCAAGCTTCGGTGTTTAAACAGCAGCAGACTCAGGAAATTAGAAAAATGTTATTCACTCTGAAAACAAAGACTAAAGCAACATCTGAACACTTAAAACAACAGGACTTTCCACTGATACTATTAATACTATTAACACAGGTAGAGATTAGTATGACTGCTCAGTTGTTGTTATTACAGGAAAAGAAACCTGGATGTTTAATCATCATGGCACACAAAGCATCACTAGGAAAACAGTGTATGTTTAGAAACATACAGTGAAAATATAATTTAACAAAGATAGTTGGTCCTTTGCTAGATACAGAAAGAGTTGTGACTACTGCTGTGTTTATTTTAGATACAACAGAATCCATTCACAAATTTAAGTCATTTTAGACTGGCATGCTCTGAGACGATTAGCAATCACTGTTGTACAGTATGTGGGTATATGTGCAGTATAATATTCACTGTACATGACTGGACCCTTCTTTCTGCTGCCCTCAGCTACACCGTAACAACAAACATAGCACTGGGCCCTCTGTGACCTTACTTTGCCTTTTAAACTAATTCTGATTCAGTGGACAATATAGTCCACAACAGCAAGAGACAAAAACATTACCCATAATGAAGTTGATTGAGTGAGGCAACAGCTCTGGGTATGTGGTAACGTTTGTACTTCAGTAAAAATAAATGTAGTTTGCTGAAGCGGTTCTTGTGTTTATATGGGAGAAAGAGTGTTTACACCTGCAAGAAATCTGCGGCCACAGTGAGGGAAGATGAGAAATTACTGATAAACAGTAATTTAGTGAAATGCCATAAAAATGCAAACTCAGCAGAATGTAAAAAAAGCAAGTGAGAGTGAGAAAAACAGAAAAATAAAAAACAGGAAGACAGAAGGATGAAGACGCACACAGCTAACCTTACGCCTTCATTCAGAGTGTACAGTTCATTTTCTCCCAGATCCTTCCTCTGGAAAACTGAGATCACTGCATTGTGGATGCTGCAAATAAACACAGGGAAGCATTTAGGACAGTTATTAACAAAGGCTCGTGTGGAACAAAGAATAACATTACATTAATCAAAACTATAATGTGCAGCTGCTGCATGAGCAACAAATTAATATAAAAAACAATAGAAGTGTATACACTGTCCTCTTTTATAATACAAATGCTTGTGCTGATTTGCCTAAAAAATTTTCTGGTGTTTACATGCACAAAATAGAGCTGAAAATTTACATGTATATAGTATATCATAGTTTACATGGTGCAAAGATTATGCAAATATGGGGTTTGTGTTATTGGGCTATAGAAATAACTTGATTTGATTGCAATTCATTCATTGTGCAGGTTGTGATCCACTTGTGTGTGGTATTTGTATTTTGCCTATACAATGACACATGATCAGATTTACTGTACTTGCTGCTGCAATTTTGGAGCCACCAGCATAAAAATAACTAGCTGCAAGGTGTTGCTAACTTTGTAAACCAAATTACGCCTGACACATAAAACACACTTACACTCAATAGCTCATAACGATGAAGTAAAAACATGTTTAGAATTATTTGTAAATGAATCAAAAACCAAAGACAAAAATGTTTCCAGAAGTATTTAGACCTGTTGTTGTAGCTTTCCAAATGAGATGCATCCTGTTTATTTTACTTTTCCTTGAGACAGAACTTGACTGGAGTCCACCTGTGGTAAAGTTCAGTAATTGTTCAGATGCAGTTTTGAAAGGAACACCCCTGAGTATATAAAGTCCCACAATTCACAGTGCATGTAGCCAAATACAGAGACATCAATTTAAATAAATGTAGATGAATGCAGTCTCTGGGGACGATTCACCTCTCAGCACAACAATGACTGTAAGAATGCAGTCAAGATAAGGCTGGAGTGGCTTCATGACAGGTCTCTTACTGTCCTTGAGTGGCCTAACCAAAGCCCAGACTCAAACCTTATAAAACATCAGGAAAAAAAGGCCTGAAGATGACAGTTCACAGACACTTGAACAAAGGTTGTGTCCTGTGTGGAGTTTGCATGTTCTCCCTGTGTCTGCATGGGTTCTCTCTGGGTACTCCGGCTTCCTCTCACCATCCAAAGACAATTGGATTATTGGTTAACTGACGAATCTAAATTGCCTATATTTGAGTGTGAATGGTTGTCTGTCTCTATATGTCAGCCCTACGATAGACTGGCGACCAGTAATCATAAGTAAATCATAAATCTGGGGTAATGCCTCATAATCTGCATAAAAATGGAAAAAGGCAGTAAGTAAAACAAAAAAAAAGGTAAAAATAGGCATGGCTTTTCATTGTAGGATTCAGTCCAGTTCATGCAGCACTCCATCCACTATGCAAAGTTCTTGCATTCTACTGTGTGCTGTGTAGTTTTAAATAAAACTGAAATATCATAAAAAATAACCAGCTAAAGAAGAAAAGAATCTATGAGGCAGAATGAGATAAAAAAAGAGGAATAAGAGATGAATGGAGATAAAGGAAGATACTGATGGAGCCTGAGGGAAGAGAGACGAAAAGAGCTGATGCTTACGTGCATGCGGGTTTGTGTGTGAAAAAAACGTTCCTATTCATAGCATGAATAAAGGCAGAAATACAGCTTTCTGCTGGTGATGTTTATTCTAACATGACATCGCCAGTGAAAAAGGCATTCATAAACAAACACGTGCACATGTGTGTGTAAACATAAGCACGAGAGCTTGAGTACGGGCACAGATGGCTGAAAAACACATTTTCACATTCAGAAAGTAAACCATACATCTCACACTTAGGACAGACTGTTAATATACATGTCAAAATCTCTCTCTCTCTCACACTGACCTGTTCCATGTGGCATTGGCCCCAGCCCTCCTTTGCTGGGTCCCTTTGTCCTTACTGCACTCCTCTGCCAGCCCCCCAGTTGTCCCTCCCTTCTCCCCACCTGCACCTGTTGGAGTTTTAGCCTGCGAGAGGTCAGTCAGACTGGAGGACGAACCGTTTCCCAACTTCAGCTTGCTGTGGAGACTCCTTGAAATCAAAAAGAAAAAAAGATAAATAGTAAGCACAAATTGCATTCACTATTGATATTGGACTATTTTTCTAGATTTTAATGGCTGACAACATTAGAATATATTGAGAGATAATTGCTTTTATTAACCATCTGTTAATGTTTACAACAGCTGCAAATATACAGTAGAGAGACAGAGATCAGGGAATAGTGAGTTCAGACAACCTGAAAGAAGAAAATTTAAATAGAGAAATGTAGAGAAGAGAGAAGTGGATGGTAAAAAGGAGATGCAAGAAAGAAAAAGAAGAAAGAAAAAGGAGAGCTGCACGAGGAGAAGAGCAGAGACATGACAAAGATGAAAAAGACGAGAGTGGTGCATAAAAAGACTATCTATCTACTTAATAAGAAGAAGAATAAGAATAAGAATAAGAATAAGAATAAGAATAAGAAGAATAAGAATAAGAATAAGAATAAGAATAAGAATAAGAATAAGAATAAGAATAAGAATAAGAATAAGAAGAAGAAGAAGAAGAAGAAGAAGAAGAAGAAGAAGAAGAAGAAGATATTTCCAAGTACTTAACTGTTAAGTATAACACTGTTTACTGTTACATACATTATATACACCAAACAATGAATCAATTAATTGTGAAAATAATCTGATGATAAATCTAAAATAATAACAAAATAATATTTATTTTTTGCCCTAGTTAAATGTGTTTGTATTAACTGACCTACTGCATAAATGGTACAAGTTAGCAAGCACACATGTACACATTGTTTTAATTACTGCTGCATTGTCTCTGCTGTCCAAAGTATTAAACTTATGAAAACAAATATGAACACATGATGGACTCTCTCTAGTAACTGAAAAGGTGCCACATATATCCACTCCATGAGTGTATGTCACACTGATCTGATCTGTGTCTCTATCTCACTCTTTCCCCCTCTTTCTTTTCTGCAGTTTTTCTTCCTTCCACTTTTTGATTGTAGTAGCTCAACTTTTTCTACTCTTCTCTCCCACTTCACTTCTCTTTCTCCCTTTGGCAGTCCATGCCAATGGGTGACCATGTGAGCTTTTGTGCCAGGCGAACAAAGGAAACCTTTGAGGTTTCAGGGCTGCCAAGAGGCAGGGGAAGAATTTAAAGGTGACACACATTTCACTTCCTTCTTCTCTGTGTCTCTCAGTGTGGGCCCAGGACAGATAGAAGCTGTTATCACATGTTGACCCAATTCACTCATCATTGTTTAATTTGTAGGAAGCATATTGATATTGTCTAATTTTTACTGATCAGATGCTATGGAATTTTCTTCTCTGCCCATGTCCACTGAACACTCTTTGCATAAATGTCAATAACCTAATAATTCAATAAGAATTGAAAAAAGAAAAAAAGAACACAGAAAAGGAAGGGGTAGAAAATCTGAGGCATGATAAGAATATGGCAGGGAAGAGGAGAGAATATGTGTGTGTGTTGTAGGTCTGTCCATCAACCTAGATCTTAGTTCAATTCCACATAAATAGGTCAGTGTGAGAAACAGGAGCCCTGCGCTCAGTCACACACACAAGGACTCGCACACCTGACGTCAAAGTGAGAATGAGTTTCCAAATTCTCTCAGAAATTTCAAAGCTGTATCTTGTGCTGCTGAACCTTGGTCAGCTTGGTCAAACATGTTATCCTAAATTATAGATGATGCAGAGAATTAAATAAAGGCAGATATGGAGATTCAAAATGTCAAAGTTTCCTGAGACAATCTCCCTGCTAATGGACAAAAGCTATTTATTTCTACATTTGCATAAACTGAAGGATGCTGATGTCTACAGGACGTTAGATTCTTTTTGTTTTTTGGCTCTGAAACAACAGGAAGAGTTGAGAGAAAAGGCTGTGGTCTAATTACTAAACAAAAGAGGATAAGGGGGACGTCTGCATGAATGAAAGAATGAATGAGGTCATTCAGGAATGTGTGTGTGTGTTTCACTTTCATCCACCTTTGTGTGTCCTAAAGGACTGAGACAGAGTGAAAGCGGAAAAGAAAAAGTGTTGCAGTGAAACTCCAGCGCGAAGGAGACCTGCCAGTTGTAGTGTGTGTGTGTGTGTGTGTGTGTGCTCTTACCTCCTAATCGAGCCCTCATGTTCCATGTTTGCCTTGACAGACAGCTACACTTACTGACCACCAAGTAACTGCCACAAACCTATCAGCATATGAAAAAGGTAGAAATGATGATTTACCAACTAGAAAAACTTTCAAATGCATCATTTATGAATACAAAAAATACATAAATGTGTCACTGCTCGTGGAAGAATCCAATTTGTGAAATATTTAATAGCGCAAAGTTGCATTTTACAGTTCCAGATCTGTGTGGCTAAAAATGAGAAACACGAGTGAAATGCGACAGTTCTCAGACAGACTGATACAGTAAACTCACTGACACTTACAGACACGCACACATCTCTACTCACTGTCTGGCTAATAAGACACAGTATTCTAATCAAATTACAGAGAAGTGGTTGAGGAAGACATTTGATCCTACCGCGAACTCAAATGCCCCTGCTCGCCTACTCGCTCCCTCTCTCTCTCTTGCTCACACACACACACACACACACACACACACACACACACACGTTCACACGCACATAGATAGAATAACACATATCAGGCAGGTTTTGAGTTCAGGGCCAGACAGGGTAAGGCTGAGGCTTCCTTATGACCTTTATCACTGTCTTAACCAAAACATTATTTTTGCTCTTTGTGTTGTTTGCTCCTGAGTCTAACAACACTGATAAAAATATGCAACATTAAAGCAAAAATGTTTTATTTTAAAATGTACTGTAGGTAGGGCTTTGGTTATTAGGTCTCTGGTAAAGTTAAGGTCATATTCACAGCAATCGTCATCTTTTAAGTGATGTGTTTGACTACTTGGCCAGCAATGACTCTCCAGTGGTTTAGGCTTCCTGGACATTTTGTTGCTGTGCAATATAAACCATAACCTGCTGTTGCCTGGCAGCTGTACTTGTACACTTCCTTGTCTATTTTATCTATTAATTTTCAAATCTATTATAAACTTTGTACTTTCACTGTCAACACAAACACAGTCAGATAAATTCATCTGAAATAACAACATGAAAATCACTTGAACCTTATGCTTGAAGAGCAAATATCTATGCAGAGGAAGAAGTCAAGGCGAAGCCATTTAGACAAGCCGATCTGAGGCCAGAAAAGCGCTACTTTCATTCCCACAAATGTTTGGGTGAGATAAAAAAGACTGATTTCTTGTCATACTGTAACTCTGCATAGCTGGCTCACTGTGGCTTTGGTAAAATCACACTTGGCCCTAAGGAGGGCAATCTGGACTGAATGATACATATGCACCATGGTTTATTCCTGGTGTCCTCCCTCCTGTCTCTGACTGACTCTTTCTTAAGCCACAGTATAGTGTGGTTCACTGTTTTGCATAAGGCTGGAGTTACATGGCATGAGGTTCCAGGAGCTTGTGGTTACAGGAGCCTTTGGCCAGATTTTCTTGAGCAGTCAAGAAAGTGAAACAGCAGTGAAATTACCCCCCTGCACCAGACAAGTGCTAAAGTAAATGTCTTCTGTGTGTTGCAGCATGTTTGTCTGCTCTACCAGCTATGGCAGAAAACCAAACCACACGTTGGAGGTCCTGCTATAAAAAGGGCAAACCACTGGATCCTGTCCAGCCCCTGACAAACACTTTGTCTGCCTCTTGTCTACTTGGGCAACTAGTGTGCAGTACAACACTTCAATTTATACAATGCACAGGAAATCTCCGATATGGTGCATGACGGCAGACATTAGCTCGTCAATAACACTTAGAGAATATTCCTCACGCATCCCTACATAAAATGTAAACGACGTCTTAGGTTCCTGTAAAACATTTAGAGCAATAATAGTCTATTCTCATATAGTTGGCTAATGGCTAAACACTTATTCTTCTGTCATTAAAACTTAACGAGGTGACAGTTGCCTTAGGTTTGGGTTGAGTTGTCGATTTTCACACTGTGTGCTCACCTTCTCAGCTCAGAAGTCTTCCTCGCTCCCGTTCATGGCAGGTGTTCTCCGTGTGCGTTCAAATCACGCAACAAACACACGAAAAAAAACCCCACCTCCCGCTTGTGCGTGAGGGCTGGAGGTCTCTTCAGCGGAGGAGAACAGCGCGTGAAAGCTGCGCACGTTCACCAGAAACGAGCCGATATCTGGAGCTGGACCCCGCGTGCGACCTGTCCTCGCGACTCTCACGGCTGTGCGCGAGCGTCAGTAAGAGAAGGGAAGTGAGAGAGAGAGAGAGAGAGAGAGCGTCTGATAGGTGTATGTGTGTATGTGTGTGTGTGTGGGTGTGGACGTGCATTTAGTAACTGCAGGGGTCGGTGGGTGAGAAATGTCGCCTATGGAAAGTGTTTGTGGTTAAGTATGTGATAAGTACACAACGGTGGAAAAGACAGATGGAAAGCAAAAGCAAATAACTACTACGTTTGTCTACTAAGTCATATGACCAGGTGCCTCGCACATAAATTCAGACATACACTACTCACAAAAAGTTAGGGATATTTGGCTTTTGGGTGAAATTTATGGAAAACGTAAAAAGTTCACACT
>JAUMHL010000016.1:9400701-9418421 GCA_032362345.1 Sandelia bainsii | reverse complement strand
TAGTGCATTTTAGGTTCATCCTGAAATTTCACCCGAAAGCCGAATATCCCTAACTTTTTGTGAGTAGTGTATGTAGTTTCCACGAGCCTCTTCTCATTTGATACACATACTGTCAAATAACAAATTCTACTGTAGACTAATTATTGCGTGAAGCTTTCACAACATTACAAATACATTAGACAAAGGTTTCCATGGCCCCTACACAGAGAAAAGATAATTTCATACAAATACTCCACTGGTTATCTTTTATTTGCTTTTATTAGTTTTAAAATAAGTACTGGTTGCTAGTGATTGTTTCATAAAAAGAAACAACTTAAAGGTTACAACACTGTAAGAATATTAAAGTGTTCTTAAACACTGATAGCAAGTTGTGTTCTGGCTGGTGGTTCTAGTCTGTATAAAGCCTCCAGTGTTGTTTTAGATGCAAGAAATAGTCTTTTCAAATATGTATTCAGCCAACAGTTTACTTATATGTAGTAGTAACAGTTTGCACTGGGTGGCAGTGGTTTTGGTAGCGTGACATGGGAGGGTGATGGGTGACGTTCTCAAACTAAAAAATAGTAACAGAAGCAACAGTTATTAGTGAATGAAACTGTATGTTTGTTACTATGCTGGGAGTTATATGAATAAAAAGCAGACATACAGCACCATGACATCTGGGATTTGTGGCAAGCATTGGTCTCCCATCTATATATTCATAGATAAAATTGGTAGTGTCTGCACTGCAATCAGATGATCAACCACTGACCTCTAACCTCTAACCTGTAATAGTCAAGATGTGATCAGTTCAGTGTTTTATATTACATTTATACTGTAGGTTACAATCAAATCAATAAACAGTTCCTAGTCTGACACTAGTCTTGTAGACAAGAATGTGTACCAATCCAATCCAATTGATTTGAGGCATTACGCTCAAGATCACAAATGTTAAGCTTGTCATAGCACAGGAACAAAAGTCAGCAAAGTCCTTAAGAGACATAATTTGAGAACTGTGATTTTCTGAAGAAAGAAAGAAAGAAAAAGTGTGTGCTGCTCAGTATCTACTATATAGATCAGTACATGAACCACAGAGCTCAGTGTGTCACATCAGGTAAACTATACTTTGCATACTGACATAATTCTACCAAACACACACACACACACACACACACAAACAACCTGCCCCCACCCCACCCATAATAGCAAAGTCTACTGATCAAGGCCAGATTGCATCTTTAAAATTCTCAGGATCATAAAACAAGCACACACATACTGGAGCACCTGGAAAAATACGGCTCACCCAGAGTTCACTAATCACTTAACATTGCATAACAGGGTGTTAATGTCTCTGTGCACAAACACACACACACACACACACCTTGCATACACACTGCATATTGATATGTTCAGAAAAACACAAACACACTTTTAATGCAGACTGGCAAACAACATATCAGTTAGTTTGTAAGACACACTAGTGAGTGTGTGTTTTCGTGTGTGTTTGTTTGTGATTTATGAGCTACTTTTATTGGTCTGTTGCTGAGATTGTACAGTTGGGACACAGTCCAATCCTGGTTAAGGTTAAAGATCTAAAACTGGAAGAGTTCTGATGCTCAATTTGTTCTGCAGTATAGACGTAGCAACAATGCTCTTCTACTTCTCTTTCACAACCTCTTTCTGATATGGTTTATGGCGGGCAAGCTGCACCTTTATAGCACTCTTTGAAGATGATTTTAACAAGGAAGCAGTATGTTCAAAAACCACAAAGCTCACTCTAAGAGTGTACAACCCTGTGCAGGATAATGTGCTAAATGCGAAATGGTTGATGGGTGTTTGAGGTGACCATTTTTTAAATCTAGTGTGGTTGCTTATGATTGTGAAACCTGTAATTTTATATCAGCAAGAGTTGCTCTCACTCTTCCCTGGTTTTGCCTTTCTTTTCCTCTCCTACACACATGCACGCACACACATCTCACTCTTTAGTTTCAAGCGATTTTATATGATGAGGACTTCCCCTTCCTTGTTACTTCAAACGAAGTTGGAAATTATAGAAAAGTTTGACAGTGAGACTAGGATTGAATTGTTGCAGAACATCTTTTCAAACACATCTACACTGTGAGATTTTGTCATGGCGTTGCAAACCTGAGCAAGACACTCAGCGCTAGCTCCTTGTAAGTTGCTTTGGATAAAAGCGTCTGCCAAGCAAAGTAAAGTAAAGTAAACTAAAATGTTTCACACAATTTACTTATTGAATCCAAATTTTAAAGTTAAAGAACAATGCTGAAATTCTGTCTCATGTCCTGTAAAAGCCTCATTTCACCATACAGAACATGTGTATGCATATTTTGGACAGAGGGCACAAAGAGCACTTACTGCACACACACATACATATTCAAAACAACCTGTGGAGATGAACACACTCTTTTATCAAACATGTACTGAAATACACATGTACACAGGGCTGTCGAGGGGAGAGAAGCTGCTGGAAGGAAACAGGAACTTACAATGACCCCACACAGGAGTCCACATCGCCCGGTGCAAACCTGCTGCCTCTGGTTACACAGCTACGCAATTACACCAAACAATTCAAGTCAAAGTCATTGCAACTGCATGCGGGATAAACAGGATTTTGCTTAAAACTAGTCTAGTAGTCTTTGTTATGTATTATTAGAGTCTCATAAATGTCAGGAACAAATTGAAAAAGGATTTTATGATGGTATTTTCTAACAATAGCATATACTTCATTATATAAACATAAACATGAAGGTGTTTTCCACGTATTTCGTTACACTCCCTTGTGGTACATGCACACACAATGTTCCATTTGTTTCACATCCTCAGAAATCTGCTCGTCCTAATTGTCCCCTTAGTTATTTGTAAACATTGAGTAAGAAATAAAAATGATTTTCACCTGGATTTACCACCTCAGAGTTGAGAAACAGATAATAAATCAGCTTGGACAAATATTTAAGATAAGGGAGAAAGTCAAAGCACAACTATGCCTACAGTACCTAGAACCATTAGTGACAAAGTCAGTACTGACCTGTATTTACACAGAGCTGCAGTCAGCATGACTGTTCTGCTTCAATAGCATCCAGGTCCACCCAGTCTGTATTTATGGGGTTAAACACTCCATTCAAGGGCTTCTGAAAGTAACTGGAAAGCCACTGATGGATTTATGAGTGAGTAAATGAGTAAGAAGAAATAAGGAGCGGAGAACAAGAAGGAAGACATATAAATCCAAATTCTGATTTCATTTTTTTTTAAAAGCTCTCTCGCCGCAATCATCTGTTTATATCCGTTATAAATTCATTTGTATTACTTTTAGGACACAGATGAAAACCACTGATTAGGGTTTTGATCTCAGTTTTGTAGTTTTGCAGTTGAACTATAGTAATTATGTAAAGCCAATGCTATGAAACTAACAGAAAGCCGTGATTTCACACACTAAGGGCGTGTTTGCAGGGACATAAAATGCAAAGCTGACCGCTGTTTAGTAAACACCAGCAGGCCCACACAAACACAGTTCTTTATTAGGCCTGCATGTAAACTCTCAGTCAGCTTAACAAGGTCATGTAATAGGTATTTATTTGTGTTTATATGTACACATTTATTAGAAAAATCAGGGATTGGGCCAAAAACCAGCTGATATTCAATGTAGGGAATGTTACTGTGTTATGATAATAATATTACTCATGCTATTTCTGTTTATCTGACAGTGGAGCTGAAAGCTGAAAGATATTTAAAAGATCAACTTGTCAGTTCATACTGAGCCCAATTTGGACTACGACATATGTTTACTAAACAGTAATATATCATTGTCAAATAAAATGTGACGTTGATTTAAAATGTGATTTCCCATAAACTTGGTCTTTAAAAAACATTGTTTTACCATAGCTCTGGCTGACTTATCAGTGGCTCCTGTGGTTCACCAGTGGTTCAGATAGGTCAGGTTCTAAAACAGTTTGTAGTTTTTTTTTTTAAAAGTGCTCATTCAAATCATTTGGATTAAATCATCTTTTAGATTTATTAGAACCTCTGTTCTTCCAGAGGGCCTATATCAGGTCAGATTTTTAATTTGTCCAGCATTTACTGCAAAACTAATTCCCATCAGCACTTCATATTTTGTGCCATTTAGCAAATGTTAATGCTAATATACTAAATTAACATGGTGATGGTACTATGTAATTTTTTTTTTTTCTGAATACGCCCTCCACTTCCTTGATGCATTGCATTGCAGGGTAATATTGCGCATCAACAGCACACACACTGATACAGCTGCTTAAAACCAGCATTTCAGCATTGTCATTGCAAGTATGTCACATTTAGTCCTAAGCACAACAGCACACAACCACTAGCATGGCTGTAGACCTATAGCCTTGTTGTCAGACATAAGGGCTTACTGCTTAAATTCTACATAAACCTTTGACTGTTAATTACTGATTTTGCGTTTTGGCATGATTCTTATTATGAAATATTTGTTTATGCAGAACACCGCTGACTGGCCTGCAGGACTTTCACACAGTGTCGTAGGTGGCTGGTGGATAATTGATGATTACATGCAGTTTCAGTTTATATCATTGCTTAACCACACATCTTTACAGCGTGGAGTCAAATAGATGTTTCCAGCCTTTTTGCAATAATATTTGGTAACCATAAAAGTGCTCTTACAGTAATTAGGCTAAAATTAGTAATGCTACATAGCAATTTTTGAAATTACCTTAAATAACAAACATAAAAAGATGAATATGACTCACAGCTTCTGTTTTAGTGTAGGTCTCTGAATAATAGGATTGTGGGGATGTAAAGCATGTCAAGTTTATATGCATATATCACCTACTGTGCAGTTCTACTGCTTATTAATGTAATATTTACATAAACTAAAACGTAGAACTCCCTGTTCTGTCTAATGTCTGCATTTTTACCTTCTCCCACACACTGCAGCTTAAGACCCTCCTCCCCCACCTCCATCTCTTCCTCTCTCACTTTACCACCCCATCTCGAAGCATCCTTTCATTTCATCCAGCCATAGAAAAAAAATGATACTCTGCTGTAAGTGTACTAATTGATCACGACCACAGCGTGAATAGACGCAGACATTAAGTACTGTAAACACAAAAAAATTTAAATGATGATAAAAGCATATTTTCTAGCTTTGTTCTCATCCTGTTTATTCAGTTCTACTCTCTCTTTTGATTATGAAAAAATCCCAAATTGGATCAGTTACTTACTTTATTCCACATTTATGGAGTTAAATCATTTTTTGACTAGTATCAGTGAGTCTGAACAGCTGAAAGTGATCACTTCCTGTATTTATGTACAAGTATTTGACTATGGAAGCAGTCTATGACTAAGCCAGAGTGTATTTCAAAAAATAGTACTTCAAAAGTACCACTACCTGTACTGTAATTCTGCTATTAAAGAACAGCACTGACCTTGTTTTCTTTGCTATATTAAGCTTTCAGTGAAATTTTAAACTCAACTTAATTATTCACCTCTGTTTCAGATGTAAGCAAGGTCACTGTTGTCCTCAGGTCACAGTGAAGGGTGTCTCTCATAATGCATAAGCCACGCAGACAAACAAGAGGTCACTGCTTTCCTGACAGATTTAGAAAACAATGTAAGAAGGGATCATACTATTAAGCACCATCATTTTCATACATGGTGAAAAAACAGAAGAAATATCCATTGCATTATTCTACATAGGTGTAAAAGCCATTGATGACTTATACATGAGCAATTTTTCCCTGGAAATATAAAAGTTTTTTGAATCTCGAATGACCTCAAATGTGTGTGGGATATTAGTGTAAAAGAAGGCATGTGGGAGCTGTTCATGGATTAAACAGTGTGTGTGAATTTGTGGCTTTGGTTTGATCTTGACACATTAATAACTGATACTTTACTAAACCCCTTGGGGAAATTCTAGTGGACAGGCAGCCCCCTTGATAATTAACAGGATGACTTGAGACATCTAAAAATGTTCTAAAACACTACGCAACGTTTTCAGACATCTCAAAAACACAGAATCTTACAATATAACATCAAACACATTTTTTTCTCTCTTTCTGTTGTTTGTCCATGTCTTTGTGTTCCATTCAGTGAACCTAAGATATGTGTTGAAGCATTTAGATAGATGACAACATGAAAATAAATTGTGGTTAAATATAGTGAGCTCATATTAAAAGTTAGTTTATTCCTCAAGTCTTAGCAGAAACACAATAGCTGTAAACATTTATCTATCTATGTACTCATGTTTACCAACGTTTTGGGACATATAAAAATACTGCATTTGTTTTCCTTAAAGCAGAAGGAAACGTTTCATTATCCAGCACTAGTCAACATAACTCAAGGCAACATTTTCAGTTAACAAGGCTGACTGCAGAGTAAAATTCAATCCCAAAGTGTTCATATCATAGCAGGAAAACAGCACGATGGAAATTTATTGTTATAATGTACTGGCAAGTCTCATTTTCCTTCCTCCCTTACTTCCTCAGGCCCTTCTCTCTGAGCTGACAATGTTATTTTCATCATATCAAGGGCAGGATTCACACCTCACAATGAGCCGTTTCCATTATTGGCCTCGAAGGAAGAAGTTGTTCAATATGGTCATGATAAGGTGGAAGGAGACCAAAATACAGAGCAAATCCTGCAGATTATGCAGTTAATCAACTTAGTGCTGCAGCCATGTGGCGAGGACAAGTACTGCAACAACAGAGAAAAAAAAAGGGTCTTCATTTTCATATAAGAAGAGGTATGTAATACTGTATAATACATTATATCACATGTCAACCACCTGGTAGAGTCTTGTAATAACAGGGCAATGAGCTCAACAAAAAATAATTGTGTGCCTAAAGAACCAAGAATGTGCAAGACAACAGTTTTTTTCTTGTTGAGATCATTGAAAAGATGCATCATCTGCAAAAAGACTAAAGAATTTAACAACTTTTTTCCAACTTGTCCATATCATTGTGTACCTTTCTGTCTGTTTCTGTCACTTTGTCCATCTGCTCTTTATCAAAGATGCTCTGGTGCTCTGAGGTGAACCAGAGGCCTGTAAAAAGACAGTTCTACATGTTAAAATATAAAAAGCAGAAAGACAAAGTAATCTTTCTATTCATTTTTTTTAACACTGTTCAAACTCATAAAAGTCCAGTCACTGCAATTCATTTAAACAACTTTTATTTATTAAGTTTTTACAAATAAAGTAACAAATTTCATTGTATTGTAGCGCAAAGCACAAAGTTTTTTTTAATATGAAGCTTGAACACTCTATACTTAGTGCAAAACATACCCTCGAAGGCTGCCAATGACTCCCTACATGTATTTTTTTTATTTTTTTTTTATTTCATTTAGCCATGTGTTGTTTTTTTTGTTTTTTTATCTGTCCACTATAACATCACACACAATACAGAAAAATAAAACCACTGAATTAAGTTAGGTGCTGCTGGAAACATTAAAACTGCAGATAAAATGAATGGAAAACTAAACTAAATGTGAGAACATCAGAGAAAACGCAAAAACCAACATGTTGAGAAAAATGTTTTCAGTAACACTGAAAGTGTTGCTGTGCTCGAGCAAACTATATGAAACAGCAAAAAGATGCAGAAATTGAATCTGGTCATATGTGTGTATTGTTGGTGCATGAAAAGGCTTTTTTTTTTTAAACAGATGGGCACTACAGTAAAAAGCATAAAGGGTAAGCGAGTCATGAACAGCCAAATATTGTATAACACACAGAAAGGAAATCTGTCTTATTCTACAGAGTGATTCAACTACTGCTACACTGTGTCAGAAGAATAATCCTGCTTTCACACTTAAAACTCGACAAAAATTCTCAATAAGAGCGCCCAAACGAGAAAACTCTCAAGCCTTTCACAGTAAGAGTCCTCAATTACAACTTCAAACTTCACAATAAATTGCACCCACTGATGTTTAACTCTAGAGTTTTACAGAATAAAAGTCTTCCAGCAGAAGTACATCTGTAAGATCAGGACTTGAGCATACTGTAACTTTAAATAATATCACACTGCAGCTGCTGCACAGTAGGCATTTCATTCATAATAATTACTGCATGTAGTAGAGACACAGCAAAATATTATCAAACGTTTACTGTGGAAATAATTTTAGGCTCAAGCAGTTGCAAAGTGAAAATCCAGGATGTTTCATGACAACCAAAATACACTGCTGTAAAAAGGTATATGCCCTCTTCCTGATTTTTTTTTGTATATTTGTCACACTTAAATGATTAAGATCATCAAATACATTTTAATAGAAGGAAAAATGAAGGTTTTGGAGTGGCCTAGTCAAAGTCTGGACTTAAATCTGATTAAGAAACTGTGGCATCACCTTAAACAGGCTGTTTATACTCCAAAACCTCCAGTTCTTAGGTTTAGGGGGCAATTAGTTTTTCACATAGAGCCAGGCAGGTTTGGACATCTTTTTTCCCTTAATAAATAAAACCATCATTTAAAAACTGCATTTTGTATTTACTTGGGTTATCTTTATGTAATATCAAAATTAGTTTGATGATCTGAATCATTTAAGTGTGACAAAAAAATAAAATAAATTAGAAAGGGGATAAATACTTTATCACAGCACTGTAGCTCCAGCGAATAACAGCAGGCAAATATGCTGAATTTTCTTTTAAACCGTTCACCTCTGATGTTTTTACTCCACTGACAAAAAAGTCAAATGGCACTGAGTTGGTGGCACCTTTAAAGGTTTGACAGGATGCCTATAACCAGAACTAAAGCAAAAGTGGCTCAGTGATTATTCACAGCTTTAACCAAACTTGCCAAGTATTAAAAATGTTGCATTGCTATTCATGAGAAATGGAAAACATAACAAAAAACAGGCTAAGCAATGTTTTTGTACAAAGTAACATTTTTATGTTTTTTATGTGAATCCACAAAGCGCATTCCCAACAAAAAGCAACAAAGTGAAGATCCTAGGTTTTAAAGTGTACCAATGTTTCCATGCACAGAAAATGAAAACTAAAAACAGCACAGGGTGTCAAAGGCCTTGAATCTAAAACCACCATAGCTAGATTATCATAATTGCTTAACCCAACTTTCAACCATCTACTACTACCAGTAACCATAACCACCGCTGCCGTTACCACCACCAACACCTCTAGACTAGCACTGTGATTTCTTAAAATGTTGGTTCACAAATTTATTTCTGTGAACAAAACCAGTTTAACTCCCATCGGTGAAGCTTCACAAAGCAAACAGTGGGACCAGGAATGGATGAGAAAATACTGTATAAAATACTGTTTTGCCCAACAGAAGCAATTCTCAGATGAGGATGTGTTCCCAAACGAATCTGTTAAAAGAACTGCATAGTGCTACTGGCTTCATTAGCACTTTTAGATTATAAAAAGGTAAGAGAAACATATTTTCTAGTGGGATAAAAACTGGATGACTGTATTAACCATGTCACCATGTTACATTAAAGGGTAAGAGGGCTGCTACGATGATTGCACTCCTTTGCAGTCTGTACATTTTAATTCTGCTCTTGACCATTAAACATACTTTCTCAATCAGTTTAATTATTCTTGAAATCAAACTACACTCACACTCCCAGTGAAGCAGGCAACTGTAATTGTGAATTTTAAATTCTTAATAAATAATATGTATTTAATAAATACTGAATGCTACTTATTTAGCCGTGAAAAAACATGTAAACAATACTTGGGTTTAGGGGCTTTAAAGTCTGTAAATGCATAAAAACAGTAAATATATTTGCACATGTGGTCGTGGCTCTGTATCAGTACTCTCACACTGGGCTTGGTGGTCTTTCCACTTATTTCAGAGCACTGCAAATCTATGTAGACTTTATAGCAGATGATCCTGGCTAAAGTTACTGAAACAAAACAGAGTGCCTATGCCTATCTATGGAAAATATCTGCAATCACTATTCACTCAAAAAGAATAAAATTGTGCACAAAACCAGGGCAAGAAACTTTATTTTTTTAAATACACTGGCTACAGCCATAAGTATGAGCAACTCACAAATCACCCGGACCTTTAGAACAGTGCAGCACTGCCACTCGAATGTATGTTTTTGGCAGAAAATCTGTATTACACTGGTGTTAAATTAATAAATTTTAGTTCACTGTACCTCAGTCAGTCTTCTCTGTCTACATGCTACACCTGTGCCAGTGCCTCCAAAGTACAGAGTGGTCCAAGCTTCAAATACAATGTCCAATTTTCAGTTTCCTCCTTAAAACTGAAAAACACCCCCTTTGCATACCTATATTTTAAACTCTGAAAAAATGGCACTGATAAACTCAAATTCTCTCCATCTTTCATCCTGTTGGTGTTGTAACTGGACAGGAGGCACAGTCAGGCCTCAGGCGTAGGAAAAGCACAGCAATGGGCCTCACTTCAAAGAAATAACACTGACATCAAATGGTGGCCTTTCCCAGTCTTCAGTGGTCAATCTCATTGGCTTAAATGGCAGCAGAGTAAAAGTCAACTTTTTTTTTTTTCTATCTGGTTCATTGTTTTACCAAACATGGGAATTCAGTTCCAATCTTTGCATTTTGCATAAAAATACACTCAAAGAAAATTAACCACAAACCAGCTAACAATAAGAGCCATTATTACTGCACACCGGCTTCGCTAAGCAGGAGCAACTATCACCACTGACTTCAAAGTGACGCCCCAAAACTCTCCAGTCATGCTGTCAAGTGTGCTTACTTTAAGCCAAATCCTGAACCACCTAAAAAGAAGCCACAGGAAGGATGCAAGGCACTAGTGAGTACCTCCAGTATTCACTGGAAGTTCTACAGGGAGATTCGGGAAGCGAAATAGAGCAAAAGTAAAAGACAGACTTCAAGTACATTAAAATGGACACCATTGGTTTATACATTCACATTCATCTAACAAAACCGGAGGAGAAAGGGAACATGAGAGCTATTTAAAGTGTCTGATACATAAGTAGCATATTAGGAAAAAATAGCTAGCATTACTTTACTATCTAAATATTAACTATCCTGCCGTTTACTCCAGTTTGTTTGGGCTGGGAGGCCAATTTCAACTTTCAATTCATTCAGTTATAAAGATGAACTGAAACTGCAGTTGATTAGTTGGTGGTAAGGCATTGGTTAAGGATTTAGTAAATGGATGTAAGGGTATTTATTGAAAAGAGGAGTTTAGAATTTTCACATTTTGATAAGAATCCATTTGCGGAAAGCAGTGAATTGAAAGTGAAAGGACCCCGAACCGTTCTTTGCATGCTTTTGTTGTTTTATTTGTGACATTTCACCCTAAAACTAATGTTATCCAACAACATTTGTTAATAATAAACAACAGTAATCACAGTGTTTCCACATCGTACACCGATGTGTGTATAACAGGTCCATTGACAGAACACATTTTTGTTTTTGTTTCTTTTTAAATAGAATAATAATCATTAACAACATGATAATGATGATGATAATGTACATTGCAATCATTTCAACTCAAATGTTGAAATCAGCCTAATGATGACACTAAGAACTGAGGCATTAGTCTATGAGTCAATTTCAGTTAAACAGCTGCTACGCCTCCAACGACACGTGTGTATTTACATGAATCTCTGTGTATGCAAGTATGTGTGTCTATATGAATGTCTCGTGCACTGTGTGCGCATTGTGTGTAAATGTGTGTGTCAGATTGCTAGCTGGGGGCAGCAGGCGAAACAAACCCATCGAGACAAACCCAAAACAAAAGGGAAAAAAAAAATGGAATCATCATAGCTGACATTCTAAAAAACGACAAACTGTACAGGGACTGATATTATTCTGATAACAAGGCCACTTTTTCTCTCGTGATTGGGCTTTTTTTTTCCTCTAAAAGGTTTCTGCTGTTATTGCTTCAAATGGCAACAGAGAGGCGAAGAGAGGGATGGAGGAAGAGGTGGAGTCGTGATGGTGAAGAGGCGTTTGGTGTGCAGTAGCATCGGTTTTGTCCATTCAGTACTCTGTCAATGCATGTTCCTAAAGTGAGCAGTGAAACAGAAAACAGATGAGGTGTTTGACTGTGACTTAGTATGAACACTCTCTTTGCCAATCTCCCTCTTGATCTACTTTCCTCCTCCACCTTTCTCTATCTGTTTGAATGCTTTGTCAAACTGAGGGAGGAAGAGAGGAGTAACTGTCGTGACTTCTCTGAAAATGAGTGCAGGGCTGCACCTATTCTCAATGTACATTTTTTTGTTCTTGAGATCCTTTGTGCTTTTTTATGCTTAAGAAAACAACACAGCTTTTAAATACTGAAAAATAACCACTTCCTGAACTGACTGAAGGTAAGATAATAAACTCAGAAGATGTTATAAACATCTCTTCTTTTCTGCTCCCACCTGATATCAAAGCTTTTATCTGCCGACATCACTGAATTTGAACTAATGGCACTAACGCCAAAACACTGCCCCTGTTTGATTTCAATTTTAATGCTGAATCCTTAATCCTTACAACAGAACATAATGTGACGGCCAGCCATGGTCCCGTGTACACCAGTTTTCTCATTAAATGATGTGTAAAAACTGCACTGTTACGTGTTTCTATTTTCTTTACTTAAGATTGTTTCCTACTCAGTCAGAAACTCAGATGTTTGCAACATTTTAATGTCCTGCAAATGAAGGCTGCTGTGCTTGAAAGGCTGGATATGCACAAAATGGAGTTGTAACAACCAGCTATTCCCACACACATCTGTAGCAATTAAGAGGTACTGTATGGACAGAAAAGTTGGCCACCACGTTCATCCCCTTCAGTTTGATTGAATAATTTCCTACCACTGGCTAGCAGAGACAATTGTGTACCCCATCATGTAAAGACCTAATTTAGAGCATGAACATATGAGCCTATACAAAATACCTTACACGCGCTTATTAACACCAATTCCACACCCTGTCAGAACCTCTTTGGCCTTTTAACATTGCACTCATGAGTCTCTTTTATCCTTGAGCATTTGCCTCGCTCAAGCCCAGAGTCAAACCCAGCGGACAGGGAGATTGTGTGGCTGCATTTATGTCTGTGACAGCTTCTCACACACGAATGAAAGCAGAGGTGAGTGGAGATGGCCAAACTGGATTCATAATCTCTCTTTCCCGATTTGTTCTCTCTTCTTCATTTTCATTTTGATTGATCATTTTCCAACATCTTAAACCTCCCCAATCTCCAGGCTTCTCCTTTAGCCCTCTCAGGCTGATCCAGCTCGAAACCAACCCACTCTGTACCAGTCCAATTGGGCTGTGAATCAAACCAGCCCTTACACCCAGCCCTACGTGGTCCTCAAGTTGGGTCCTCCTGGGTTGCTAACTGACTTCTGCAGAGCACTGGCCAGATGGAAAGCCTGAAGTGGCCCCTGCCCTGGAATCTGGCCCTGTGGGGTGGGGTAAGGGCCAAGAGGCTGGGAGGTGCTGACCAGTAGAGGTCCAGGCTGTACTGGAGCCTGGTGTGGGGTTGACAGGCCATGAACTGGGCCAGACCATTGTGCACTATAGGCAGCAGTGGGGGTATAGTGGATGAACTGAGGAGGCTGGGGCTGGGGTGGAGTGGAGGAGGCAGGGGGTTGGCACAAGGAGCCCTTGCGGACGGCCAGAGAGGTAGCGGTGGTGGGGTTTGTGGGGAGGTGTGCAGAGCCTCCAATACTGCTGGGACACAGCTGGCTGGGAGCTGAGTACTTCCTGCCCAGACTGGCTGACTGGATGACCTGGGCAGGCAAGGGGATATTTATAAGAAGTAAGATAAAGCTTAAATATGGTGACATGTCAGCATATCATCACATTTATTAAAATGAAGCATGTGTTAAAATTAAATGCTTATGTTTTTTAAGACATCTGCAGGCAACTTGGGTGTGTTTAGACTAACCTCGTAACTGTGCCCCTGTGCTGGGGTCTGCTGCAGCTGTTTGGCACTCCTCTTACCCTGAAAAAGTTGAATATTTCACTAAATTACCACATCTTTATAAAGATTTATTTAACACAACAATTCATGACATCAAACAATTATTTTCTAAATGTTGAGAATCCAGTAATTACAAACTGAGGCTGCAGGATAGGTCAGGCATGAATTAACAGCAGTCTGGAATAATGTACCTATTGCTACATACCTATGGCAGTTAGTTGTAGTTTTTCCATTATTGTGGTAAACATAATACACAACTACTTTCTAATGACTGTTAATGTCCTGTTAAAACAAACTCTTCCATTAATGATTAATCTACACATTGTTTTCTAAACTCCTCCATTAAATGTATGTCTTCAAATGTCCTCTTTTTGCCCAAACCAAAGAAAAAACTATGAAAACAGGAAGAACAGACAGACAACTAAAGAGCTGGTGTCAGCATCACCTAATGTGTCACTGGTTGGAAAAAAACAGACTAACATCCAGGAAAACATTCTGGAGCTGCCTGTGATGTAAACACTCAGAGTGTGAAATGGATACAGGAGCTGGTCGAGGACTTAAAAACGTTCCATCAACCAAATGCCACTACTGTAGGTTTTAGCTCAGATTTATTTGCCCCACTTTGGCTTTTAACAAACTACCATTTGGAGTTTAGTTTCTTTCCTCTATCTGTCTTCTTGTCTGCAAACTGAATACAGGAGGTGGTGAGTCATTGTGAGAGGAACTTTCTATGTTTCAAAACAACTTGTGCGAGCATCAATTAGAAAACAGCAGTAAACCTGTGAGAGGTTCATGGCATCTCTGGCCCAGTTGTCCACCAGTTTATGGAGGTCGTCGGTGAACGTTCCTTTCCTCTGGTGAGGGGCTGACATGCTGGAGGGCAGACATTGAGAACCCCCCTGGCTCTGACTCAGACCACCTGGACCGCTCACTGTATTTGTGCTATTAGTCCCTGTGGAGAGACAGAGAGGTGAGGAGAAGAGCAAATCATGTCAGATACAATAACTTTACATACAATTGATACAATAATGAATTTTAATTTAAGTCATATTTTGACTATGAGAAAA
Source organism: Sandelia bainsii (assembly GCA_032362345.1). NCBI lineage: Eukaryota > Metazoa > Chordata > Actinopteri > Anabantiformes > Anabantidae > Sandelia > Sandelia bainsii. Next base: position 9,403,484 of record JAUMHL010000016.1, on the reverse strand, counting down.
GCTGTTATATGGTAACAGAGGCTTTTCAGGTCAAAGTTTTAGGGCAGGTCAGCATGTCAACATGATCACAGAGCTGTTTAGTTTTAATGATGATGATAATCAGAAACAAAAGAAATTATGATGCCAGATTAATGGACACTTTGGTCAACAATTAAACATTTGCCAAACTTGTTTTATACATTTATTTCATATATAATATAATATTAGATTAGTGGCACAGGGGGCAATCTGTAAAGCTGACATTTCCAGCGATTCCTACAAAATGCTCTTACATAACAAAAGCAATGTTAAGTCCTGTGTCTCACTGACTGTAGACATGTAGTTCATTTTTGGATCATCAGATGACACTCAAGCTCTACAACAACAGTAACTAGTTCCAGGCTCCTTGCTAATCCTCAGCATCAAACTTTTCACAGCAAATAGACTACAGAAAAAAAAGCAAACACTGCAAACTGGCAAGGGTGCAGGCATGTACTGTATAGAAATTTGGGTGTACATTATGTGATACTACTAATACTACTATAATTATGCTGCCATCATATGTTTTCATGCCAGTGCATCATCACCAAGCCAAATGGAAAGTACTATAAATCACTATACACTGACAGGTGCTACTTGCTATAGCACGCTGCACACACTGGGCAAATTATTTATCACTGACTCTAATTAAAGGTTTCACTTCAATCAAAGCTGGATGCCCAGCATTGTAGACAAGACTGTGATAATACGCATGCACTGTATATCTTTTACAAATATACTGTGTAAGCGTATCATTCAGGCCGGTTAAAGAGCACATAAGAAGAAGAGAACAGCTGTCTTTAGTCACTATGACAAATACTGCAATATAATTAGTTGACAATTTTACTTAATTCCACGTTTTTTTAGCTTCTTAACCCATTTACTGCACGCTACTTAAGATCTAGATTATTATTAAAGGGAGCTGATGCATTTCCTTTGCAAACAAATGGAACTCAAGCCATGCTGACAAGCTTGGCTATTAACTAGTTATTTGATCTGTTCATATTAGATATTGCATGATATGCAGACATTAGCCAGCATCACTAATCATACAGTTGTTCTGACAAAAACTGTTGTGTCATGCTAAATAAAATGGAGGAAAAATAATGAGGAGAATGAGGAGACACTGAGTCATGACTGACTGCAGTAGAATGGAATTCTGGGTAATGTAGTCCAGGCCACAAGCCATGATGGGGGAAGAGAGGAAAGGGAGGGGGCAGAGTGGCAAACAGCTGTTCAGGTGAGTTAGTGTGTGTTTGAATATGTGTGTGCATGCGCTGTCAGTTTGAATCTGTGATGCCTGGTCAATCCAGTCATTTCAGAGCTGAAACTGGGCTTTCTGTGATGATTTATTATCAAAAACACCTGTACCAAAATATCACACATGAGACTACAATGTTCATCTTAGACACAGTAGCTGAAATAACTGAATTGATCTGATCTCAAGACTGGCAGAAGGTCAAAGTTTAAATCTACCAGACAACAGAGAGCGGGAGGAAGCGCCAGAGAACAAGTGCAAAGATGGAGGAGGGGGATGCATGGAGGGAGGAAAGACCAAAAAGAAAGATAGTTACTACAGAGCTGGTTGCAGGGGCAGACTTTTTTCACCATCTTCCCTGTGCGGCCGGAAGACAACGATTGGAGGATTGGGAGAGAGTCAGAGTTAAACTGCACCCACAACACCCAAAAACCAAACACAATACATCTGAGGGTAAATACTTCCAGCTGATATAGTCAATAAACAAAACTTTGGGGTTGGGTTGCCCAATAACATCTAAACATACAGTAGATCAGTTCCTGTCACACAGTGCTCAGTGAGCTTTGGAAACCAAAAGAAAATCCCATGTGAGAGTATGTATCTGTAACATATACATGCACTTTAGACTTATTTACAAGTACACACATCTCTATGTGTCTCGTGTGAGGTTTGTATGCTGCACTGTGAGAAAGGCTGATCACAGATGTCAAGTCACAGGTCTGCCAGCTTTAAATGCATGAAAAAAATGGGTAAAGATGCCACAATGTGTGGGAAACCTTCCGAAGTGCAGACACCAACCTTAAGCACATTTGGTTGACAGTTACTGTAGCAGCAACAAGTGCATCTACAAAATAAATATTTCTGTAATAAAAGCTCTGTAGACTTTCATGTCCAAAATATTAAACCAGAAAAAAACGTCTTTACACTTTGCCTCAAAATCCTGCCTGTGTACTGTGGCTTTCAGATGCTTTTGGGTAACCAACACCTGATGCTGATGTGATTCTGAGTCCACTCTACAGCTCAGAGGGCCGTACCAGATCTGGGTCCAACATAAGATTCATATATACAATACTGTGTAAAAGTCTTAGGCTATCATTAGATTAGTTTTTTAGCAGTGCTATGATGGCCATATATAGTTATTTCTCAGTTTTTAGATTAAAACAACTACAAACACAAAAAGTGGTTTCTTGGCTGCCATCCTTCCACAAGAGCATTCCTTCTCATCAGATTTTGACAGGTCTTCCACTTCTATTTCTGCCCTTCACCTCTCCATATTCCTCTACAGAGATCACTCTAAAAAAGCAGTGTTTTCCTAATATTTTTGTATTTCTTTTAAATATTGTGTGCATATTTCTTATACAAATAAATGTATATATACACTACTCACAAAAAGTTAGGGATATTTGGCTTTCGGGTGAAATTTATGGAAGATGTAAAAAGTTCACACTACAGTGATATTATATCATGAAAGTAGGGCATTTAAGTAGAAGCATGCAATGGTGATTTC
>JAUMHL010000016.1:9310712-9400601 GCA_032362345.1 Sandelia bainsii | reverse complement strand
GAGAACAGCAAGTTGTGTAAAAAGTACTGAAACATTGAACAGCTGGACATGTGCATTCAAAAGTTTAGGGAAGGTCACATTAAGTTCACCTGTAAAGGTTATAGTGCATTTTAGGTTCAACTCGAAATTTCACCCGAAAGCCGAATATCCCTAACTTTTTGTGAGTAGTGTATATGGTCATAATAGCATTGCCAAAACAAATCTAGTGGTCACCTAAGACTTTTGCACAGTACTATATTAAAGTGGCTTTGTTCCAGACATCTGAACTGAAGTCTACAGCTCCAATTTGTTCATTAAATAGAGTAAAGTGAAACAAAATGACAATTTGGTCTGAATATCAGGCTAATATCAAAGGTCATTAACATGGATTTGACTCCAGTATTATGTACTTTTCTTCCTAAGCTAACAGGTTAAAAGCACTGAGACCCAGGTCTGTCTCTCTTCCCTCCTTATTGTGCAGTGATAGGGGACAGGTGAGGGAAAAATTGGGGATAATAAAGAGTGTATAAAGAGTATACACTCTAATAAAGAGTGAGGTAGGGAAGGAAGGGAGTTTTGAGCTGCAGAGGGTTCAGAAGCATTCATAAACACCTCTTCATCAAGCACAAACATTTCACTATGCAACACTGCATACTGTGATTATAACATGGCTTAAGAAAAACAGTGTCTTACTTATGAATAAATTATAAATAAAAAATTGATGCACAGTATTTAAACAGAACTGTGCTTAATTCATTAATAAAGTTTATTTGAAAATAAATAATACATTTCCTAATAATAATTAAAAAACTGAACTCCCAAGTCATCAGGTCTCAACTTGTCTTTCCTTGTTAGTTTGCTTATTTTCACTGAGACAGATGTTAGAAAGCAAAGCATTCAGAATTTAAAATTCAGAATGACACAAACTGTAACATCTATCTCTAGCTAATTAGAAATAGAGAGACAACTCATAATGTTAGTTACTGTATAATGAACTATGGAGAATGAACTAAATGGCTGCAATATGAATGTACAGAAATACACAAGCTGCTCTTCTGCTGCATTTTATTATAAATTTATATAACCTGAATAATCAAATTCAGTGTCTTATTATTGCTAGTGAACAACAAAGGCATTAAGAATAATAGGAGATGTTTAACTATGCTGAAGGATGGTTAGAAAGAAAGAAAAGATTAAAAACATGAAGATGAAGATGCTCTGGGGACTATTAAAAGTGTGAGTCTATAATAGTATAATGATACATGGTCAGTTGATTTCCTCTAGGAAAATTTGTTTTCCACTAATAAAAAGGGTCTTCCTCAATCAAAGAAGAAAAACCACAGAAAGACAGGAGGACTGTGACTTGACTGATATAGGAGTAAGAAAAAATTCAACAAAATAAGTACGGATGACAGATAAAAGAAGAGAGCAAAGAAATAAAGCGTTACACACAAAGAGCCAAGCAGGGCGTACTCAGAAAGCGCGTCCTCCTGCCGCCAGGCTTGAAGGCCAAACGCTCCGAACCCCAGCTGAACTTTACACAGCCTGAAGAGAGGAAGGAGGGAAGGGAAAAGAGGCGAGAAGAGAAGACACAACAGAATAGTGCAGAGAAGGAGAGAGAGGCAAAGAAGATTAAAGATGAGAAAATGAGAAGAAAGAAGAACAACAAAGATAGAAGACATAAGCAGAAAGAATGAAAAGACAGAAAAAGAACAGATGCAAAGGAAAGTAAAGAGACACGTGAAGGATACACAGAAAGAATTTAACAGTCAGTTAGAGATCACACTGGTTCACACAGCGAGAGAGAGAATCACACCAAACCCCCAGAACAAAAAGGTGACGAGTGTCCCTGTTGTGAGGGAGTGAAGACAAACTACTGCATGCATTTGTCTTTCTGTGTATGCAAAGAGTGCAGGAGAGTTTTATTGTTTGGGTGAATTCAACTCCTCCTTAACTATACCTTATGTTGTGTGGTAGCTGATGAGGCCTGGTGCAGCCCGAGACTGTGAGTGGCATGCCTACCTGGGGTGGGAGCACAGAGGCTCGGCACAGAGAGTGCCGCCTCGCTGGTGTAGGCTGAACACAAGTTGTCGCTGGAGGGAGAGGGTTTGAGGGGCTGGAGCAGAGTGCTGCTGGCTGAATCGGCTAATCCTCCTGGGGCTAACAGAGCCAGCTGGCCGGGGTACATGGTCGGGATGCTCTGGGCGGATAAAGTGCTGCCTGGATATAGCACAAGGCGTAGGCAGGAAAGGACAGGGAATGCACCAAAGAGACCAGAGACACACACAGACACACGTACACAAAGATAATGGACAGATAAGTCACCCCAGACATTAACATAGACACCCCCACAAACAACCACACAGAGAAAAAAAATACACAGGGAAAGCGGTCAGAAATGTTTAAGCTCAGAGCCTGCTCCAGCGTACACCCACATGCATGTATAACCAAGTGGATAACATACACACAAATGTGCACACAAATGCATAAACACAGAGACAATATAAAGTTAGGGTAAACGCTTTGGACCATTCTGGCTATAGCAGATTTATGTAAATATTTTTGTGCTAAGTTACTATTCAGAAGCCAGCTTTATGACAAATACAGTACATATCATCTCACCTTTCTCTAGTGGTATCTAGCTATGACAATTTGTCTTAATTTGTCCAAGTTTTAGTGAGGTGAATGAAATTTCTTTCAATTCCATATTTACATTTGCCCACTGCTTTCAAATTACATTTAAGCAAGACATGTGGGACATGTGGCAGCCATAATGTAAAACTTAACAAGCTGAAAACAGCAATGCTAACATGCTGATGTTTATCAGGTATCACTCTAGTTAAATGTGCAAGCATGCTAACATTTGATAATTAGCATTAAACACAAAGTGCAGCTGAGGCTGATGGAATGTCATTCGCTTTGCAGGTTTGTGATTATAAACCAGTTAAATTGAAATTTTGATCCAACCAAAGTTATTACAAATTAAAAGTTGTTTTTTCTGAGGGGATAAATGTCTATACAGGACTTGATGGCAATCCATCCAAAAGTTGATGAGACACTTCAACAAACCACATACTGTATATTAACCTCATGGTCAAATGATCTTCAAAGTCAGTAGGATCTTGGAACCATGAATGTCTGTACCAAATTTCATGGAACAAAAGCATCTGCTTGGCTTGATACTAGTAGAGACAAGTGAAAAAATCTGTTTTTGGAATTTGGGTGAAGTGAGTCTTTAATATAAATGTTTAAACAACAGCCTACCTGGCTGTAATGGACTCTTGCTGCTGTGCGTAGAGCTGGTTCTGGACGATTTGGAAGACTTGCTTTTGGTAGGCCTTCTCCTCCTGCCAGTTAAGGATATAACTGGGGGGAGCACTGCTGCCGGAAGAACCTACCAATGGAAGAATGACTCTGAATTGTTTGTAAAGATGATAATACTGAAATGCAGTTTTTTATTGATATAACTATGGTGAGTTACCTTTCCCAGTCTAGTGAAAAGGCTTTCTATTTCCTCCTTCTGGCGGGAGTGCAGGGCCTGAATCTCACGCATGTGCCTAGTGGGAGACAGAGGGAATTAAAACATCTACTGAGAGGCAAAAATAAATAAATAAATAATGAAGTCGAGGGTGGAGGGAGTAACGAGGAGGGCCAGCCTACTGCTTTCATGCAAGCACTGACTATCTCATAAAAGAGTTTAGCCTACTATTTTTGGGAGCAGAGGGAGAAGAAAGAGGAGACAGCAGAGACAGCAAAATCTTGTTTTCTTCAAAGCAGATAACATTTTTAAATACAATTTTTGAAGAGATAAAAGGAGAGACTGTTCTAAAGAGAGAGAAGAGGGGATAACTTACTTTTCTCTGAGGCGACTGACTTCCCGTTTAAAGTCTTCATCCTCAAATTCAGAGTCGTTGTCACTGCTGAAGTGGGAGTTATTGAAGGAGTTGTTCAGACTTGGCAGGGAGGCTTTGTGAGTTGAGTCTGGAATCAAAATCTGCCCTGGATCACTGGCTCCATTAGCAGCTTGGGCAGCAGGTGGAGGACTTTGCCTGGACTCGAGGCTCTCCTCCTGGGCACGACTGACTGAGAATCTACCGACACTGTCCACAGGGTTGGTAGTGACCTGAAATATAGACAGGGATGGACCTAATGATAAACGAGACTGGACAAAATATAGAACTCCTAGCCTTAAAAATGTGGAGGAAAATGCATAAAAACACTATACAATCATCACTACAGTAACCCAGGGGTTTCTTGCCCCACCCACTTCTCCCAGTATACTACTGTAAATCAAGGCTGTCAATCTCTGCACACAGGATCAAGTCTAACATTAGGCTTATTTCCACATTTCAGCACCAATACTGGTCAATACATTACAGAGAAATATAATAGTTTGAATGGCCTGAATACCTGTTCTACCACACAGCAGCAGGATCAATGAGTATTTCCAAATTGTGAGAGGTGTCAACAGCATAATGTAACTTCATTATTTATTTATGATTATTAATTATCCCCAACAAGAAAGACATAACAGATTAGTATATAAAAATACATTCACTATTCTTCTTTTCATCAGACTGGCCAACTGTCACACAAGTTTATGAGATACGGTCAAATCATTTATCCGTCTTCATCTTACATCCTAAGCTCCATCTCAGCTGTGGGGGCAGTTTACTGTCAGTAAAACAAAAACTCATTTATTGTAACTCATAACATTTGGTGCGCTGTTGGTGCATCTACTGTTCAGGGTTGGTGGGGTGTGTTAAATGAGGTGCTTTAAGTCGATTTTGTCAGTTATTAGAAAGTGGGCTACAATATATGTTGTATATATGTCTACAAATAATAAAGCATTTTGATATTTACTGTGCCAGAATATAATATCCATCGATTCATTATCCTGACAGCTTCTCCTCTTTAGGGTCGCAGGGGTGCTGCAGCCAAGCCCAGCTGTCACTGGGTGAGAGGCTGGGTATACCCTAGACAGGTCACCAGTCTATCACAAGGCTGACGTACAGACAGCCATTTACACTCATTCACACCTATGAGAAGCTTAGTCACCAATTAACCTAACTACATGTCTCTGGATTGTGGGAGGAAGCCGGAGTACCTAGAGAAAATGCATGCAGGCACAGGGAGAACATGCAAACTCCTCACAGACCAGTGGATTCAAACTCAGGACCTTCTAGCTGTGAGGCACATAATAGTATAGTTCTGCTTATTGTGTAAGTTGTGGGCCCAACACAAGTGCCTACCTTGCCTAATGGTAAAGTTTCCCTCTAAATATAGAAAAGCTGTATAATAGCATGCTAGTTTTTACAAGTCTTTTATTAAGTTTTGTGGGTAGTGTAATGTAGGAGAACTTCTGACAGGGCATAGCAGACATACCTGGAAGCGGCCGATGGTAGTGGTAGGCTTAGGGGAGGGACAGGGGGAAGTGTAAGGGGAGGGGCGGTGGGATCCTCCCAGAGTCCTTTTTAGGAGTCCATCCACAACATCGCCTCTTTGTCCTCCTCTCTCTCTCAGAGGAGATGAGGAGTCCTTGTGCAGTGTGTTGTCTGGGCTGGAGAGACTGGAGGATGAGGATGTAGAAGAAGAAGAGGAGGTGGTGGAGGAAGATTCTGTGCAGGCGGGGCGTTGGGCAGGAGGCTCTTCAGGAGCTAATGAGACCTAAGAAAGAAAATGGAAAAATTAAAAAGATAAAGATGACAGACATGTTACATAACGTACGTTCAACACATTCTCCTTAATTGTGCCATTAAAATTATAGAACTTTTCCATTAACTTCCTTACCACGACTTACTGTATGTTCCTTTTAGTTTTAAAATTAAACCCAGAAATGAAAATTTACATTATCAGGCTGGGGTTTAGTGTGCACTTACTATGCCAACCTTAGATAGCGTATGGTCCGTTTACCTGAAACCTTCCCAGTTTAATTCCACCTGCAGGAAGAGGTGCAGCAGAAGACACAGTTTCTTCCTCCAGAGAGAAGGGAACTGAAAACAGATTTTAGATATTTTAGACAACATACAGACAAAAGACAGATACAGACACAAATACATAGATTAATACGTTTAGTAAACATATTGTACATACTTGGATGTCCCATTGAAATTATGCCACTATGAGAGGCCTGATAGTTGCCATGGAGAGGAGAAAACAGGTTGGTATAAATATTAAATATGTATTCAATGTCAGTATAAGCTACCACACTACCATGTTTGATTACCTGTATGTGTGCACCAACAGGAACAGTCTCTGGGCTCAGTGCTCTCCTCAGTTGAGCATCTAGGTCCTCTAGAGGCTGCTGAGACTGAAGACAGAAGAGCTTTTAGTAACACACACAAGTACCCAACAAAATATACACAAAAATAAGTAAAATATAAATAAAGATTTAGCACTGTGGTTAATTAGCAACAAAAGCTCAGATCAGCCAAAAGCATATACGTGGCTACTAGGGCTGGGCAAAAGTTAAATATGATCGCTGACTTTCAGCGTATGCAGTATTTGTAAAGCTGTCATTCTACAAATATGTTTTTTTTACAAATTTATTAAAAGCTTGGTATTGCAATATGTGCACCACAAATGTTTGTTTTCTCCATCTCAACATATACAGTATACTGACAATCTAAAGTATCCTTATTAGTATTGGTTACAATTTTTAACAATATTGCCCAGTACTAATGGCTACACAAAGCGCTGCATTGCTATATGCTTTGATTTTCCCATGTCTTGGTGCAATTAGTAAAACAATATATATTTGTGATATAATCAAATCTGAGTAAAAAGCATAAAAATCAGGACCTTTTGTTGTTTTTGTATGCCATTAATAATTATACTTTTTAAAAATCTTCAGCAGAAAAAAAAAAATCATGCCTCTAAATTGCATCATTGCATCAGACCGCTTTCCTGTGGCGACACACATACACAAGCACAGGTAGAGCGATGGTAAGGGTATACTACGTCTTGTATTCTCTTGAACATTTTATTCTCAGTTAAAAAAATCTAATCACAGAATCAAATCTCCTGTGAGTTTCAACTACAGCAGGATTATCTTAATCAAAGAGGGCAAGTCTGACCCATGAGAGTTACGTAAGAGATTTGAAGTGAATGTGGGTAATTGGCAGGTCAGATTTTTCATGAAAGACCTACAAGTCATTTCTCTCTCGCTGCTCTGCTTAAACTGAGAATCTATTTTTGGACAATGGCATTAGCAGCCACAACAAAATAGTCTGGAAATTTAAAGCTGTTCACTGTTTCTTTGCCCTGGTGTCACCCTGTCCTGTCCTATAGATGTATTATTTTTTAATCTAGCCTTGTTTTTCCTCTTGCTTTTTAAGTTGTGAATTATTGTGAGGTGTGTTAACTTTAGGATAGAGTTAAGAATTTAGTTTACTATATGTGTTCGAGTAGAGTAAGATTTCTTTATCACAGAGATTAAATGCAATGTTTGTTTTTTGTTTTTTAGTTTCTTTTGTTTTTCCATCTACTTTCAGGGTTGTGGTTTATACTTTAGCAAGTATTAAATTCAATACGCACAGTGAACACATAATAAATCAAGCAGAAAGGACATAAGCAGAGCTATTTATAAGCAACACATACCCATGTCCAATACAGATACAACAAAGAGCTGATATATTTCTAAACACATTAAGGTGACTGGGAGCACAGGACTGCACTGCAAATGAGAAAGCACTCTTAAAAATGAGCAAAATACACCTGTATTAGACAAGGTCCAGGGAAGGATGGCAGGAGTTCTGAAGGAGGAGTACTGGCCTAATCCCAGATAAAAACAGGTGATGAAAAGACAGAGTGGGAGAAATAAGAGAGAAAAAGGTTTGTAGAGGAGGTTATGAGAAAAGTGTTCAATGGGGAGAATGTTAGAAGAAAATTTCATGCCAGATGACTTGACCAGAAACATGTGAAAACACCTCAACAGCTAAAATATCTGTGACTTCTTAACCTTTAAAAATGTAGCAGTGCAAATTAGCTTAGCAGTTTCACCTAAACATGCACCTTCTCTGTGACCACATCATTAAATAAATAACTATCACTAATAGTTTAACTTCATCTAAAATAATACTGCAAAACTCTATGACTCACCGGTACCCTGGATAAGGGGGTTTTAGATGGAGTGGTCTGGCCAAAGGATGAGGCCGGGATGGCTGTAGAAAATAAAATCATAAAGTCAGAAAACAACACAATAAAACCTAGGCTACCTAACACAGGCAAACTCTTATACGCATAACATATTTATTCTACCTACCAGTCTGTGCAGGGGTGGAGATAGGTGTCCCAGGTCCCTGGATTGGAGCAGGTGACCCCAGAGCAAGACTGGAGGGAGGCTGGAGAGGATTCACCGGCAGGCTAGAACCAGGTGTGGTGACAGATGTGGTGGAGGTAGAGCACGGGCCCATTGGGGACGAGGTTCCTGCCACAGAGGCTCCAGAGGCAAGGTCAGCTGCTAAGTTATCTCCCGAGGTAGAGGGCACTCCTCCACCGAGGTCCATAAAGAGAGACCGTAGCTTCATTTCCAGAGCTTGAATGTCATCTGGTTTACCTTGGGAATCAGCAAAGGCCTCACACCTGAGAAATAAATTAATGAACAAATAAATGACTTAAAATCCCCTGAAAACATGTTTTCAGATCTAACTTATAACATAAGCAACAATCAAAGTTAAACATTGGTGTGTTGTATGACGACTGTGTGGATGTGGTTTTCATCAAATCTGACAAACAGGCTACCCTAAACAAACAACCCCACAAGTGACACAGAATCTGGTAAGGCCGAATCATTCAAATCTAATTCAAATTCCACGTTTCAAGAGCAATCTTACAATAGTCATTTACTATGCAATTTTTGCAACCAAGGCCTTAACGTTTGTGTTCCAGCAGGACACAAGCAGCTAAAAATAACAAACAAAAAAGATCAGAAACTGCTTTAATACTCAGAGTTATGGACATATTCAAGTCCTAATAGGTAAATAAGGTAAGGAGACTAAATAAGGACATATTAGCCACCTCTCACCTTGCATCACATTCCCCGCAGTGTGTGTGAGTCTGTCCAGGCAGGGTTGCTGTCTGTGGCTGGGCGTGGACCAAGGTTGGTTGGGCTGAAGGAACATTTGTGGTCACTGGCTGGAGTGCTCCAGTGGAGGAGGATGAGAGAGGGGGAGTGGGGAGGGAGGCAGCAGAGGGAGCAAGTTGGGGGCCTGGTATCGCAGTAGTGGGGATGACAGAGGAGGAGAGTGAGGTAGTTGAGGAGCAGGTGGGAGAGACTAACTGAGGATCAGAGGAGACCTCACTGGCTGTAAGAGAGGAGGAGGGAGGGGAGGATACAAGGGGAACAGTCTGGGCAGGTAGAGGGGAGGTGAGCATTGTCGGGGGGATGCTGGAAATGCTTGCTGATGGTGAAGTGGCAGGTACTGAAGTAGCAATGATGGCAGAGACAGTCTGGGACTGGGGCTGGGTGAAAGCCTGAGGCTGAATTTGTGCTTGCCCTTGGACCTGGGCCTGCACCTGTCCCTGGGTTTGGGACACAGCCTGCATCCCTGCTTGTGAAAGTACTTGTGACTGAAGGATGGACTGACTCACCATAGGAGGAGGAGGAGAGGGAGAAAAAGGAGGGCTGAGAGAGACAGCAGGAACAGAAGATGGAGGGGAGGTTGAAGAAGGAGGAGGAAGAGAGGCATCCAAAACCTGCTCATGTGCCTGGTTTATATTAGAAAGGACAAGCCCAACAGCAGGATCAACAATTGGAGTGACTGTGCCAGACTGTGATGGGACAGAGGCAGCTACAAACTGCAGAAGAGGATGGGTGGAGTGGATGGAGGCTGGGGCAGTGCTGGGTCCTGGGTCAAACTGATTCTGGGTCTGTCTGAGTTCAGAGAAGGCCTGTTGTAAGCTCACTGGTCCTGCAGACTGGGACAACCCCAAACAATGGCCTGGAGCTGAAGCTGGAGGAACTGAAAGAAAATAAAAACACAACTTTAAGCCACAAAACTCCTTGTCACTGTGCATTTGTTCTTTGATGAATTCCTGCAATTTCCACTATAGCTAACAGAGAGAATGTGTGGGAATTTTACAGCTATTTGCGGATTGGAAAGGACATGCCAGGACATGACACAATGTGACATGACAGTTATGTCTATGGCCTTTTGTTTCATTTGTTAATATCTAGGTGTCACCTAAAGAGGTGCTACAGAGGCTTCAGCATGTGTTCAGGTCACACTGTGGAGAGGCAAAAGCAGTAACTTAAGTCTCACAATATCAGTTAGTCCAGTAACATTATTAATTCAGTTTTTGTAATTCATTATTTTCTCCATTTTTAGAAATTAAACTTGAACACTGTGTAAAGCAAAATGTATTTTCATATATCTTGACAGAACCATGTAAAAATGTCACAAGATTCTGACAGCAGACTGGATAAAGCTATATCTTCAGCAGTAAACAAAATAGAGACAGTATAATAATGACACAAGAAAACAAAATGCAAAGCGCGAGTGTCTGTGGCAGTCCCAACATAATTTCTTCTGTGCCTAAGATTTCGTGTGCATCTACAGTCTAACACAATTCATTGAGGTGTAGTGGTTAAGTATTATGTCAACATGTGCAGTCCAGTATGAGTACTTGCAATACAGCTACTCATACTCATTGTAGACATTATAATGATAACTTGTATTAAAATGTTATAACATTTTTCCTCATCAAATTTAAGTGTAGGATCCCAACAGGACAAGAAACATTAGTGGTTAACTAATCAGGTAAGCTGTAAACACACTTTAACTTATGCTTTTTTGGAGGAAAAAGAACAACAACAACTCCACCCTTCCCATTAAAAGGTCATAAACACAACCCTCACCTGTTTCAACAGGAGGTGCAGGGGTAGAAAGAGAAGCTGGAAACATTGGTTCCTTGAGCCTGGATTCAGGTACGGGACTCACAATGAACTTCCGACCTGCTGAATGGACCACCTGTGCAGTTGCACTGGAAGGGATGTCTGGATAGAAAGGATCATAGACACAAAGCAGTGGTAGCACCTCAGAGAATAGCAACAATATTCCCTGCTGCAGTTCATCAGAAAAAAGTAAGATATTATGATGATCATAATTGTAATTTTACCTGGCATGGGAACAGATATAGCAGGAATCTTTTGCTCCAGGTCTCCTGTCATCTGCAGATCAATAAGAAAACACACAGTAAACACTGAATAATTGACTGTGGCTAAAAAAAACTATATTACCTCCACTTTAATTTTCACTGTAATACTGTAAAAGCACCCATCGTACTAATGTTTAAATCAAAACACCAATTGCACCTAAGTATCAGCAACTTTCAAACCCAAAAAAGAACAAAAGCCTTGCTGCTGCATTTACCTGGCTGTTTTTGTCCCTCTCCAGCCCTTTCTCATCAGCGTTCTCTATCACCTCTCTGACCTGCTCAATGAATGACTCCCTCTCACTCTCCAGGATAAACTCACTCTGGACCTGGACACACACACACAAACACAATGAAAAAGTCAGATTCAGATGTGTGTACAGTATGTTTATGTGTATGAAATGATTGTCTCATTTATAATTGCTTTCCCAGTTTGTGTTCCCAGAGGTGTCATTTTGCCTTGTGGGGAAGCCTGGTGATGAATGACTTCATGAAAGTGCAAACACAAGACCAAAGCAATTATGTGTACTTCAAAAAAGAGACAGTACATACATTTGCATGTGAAGCCAATTACAGGCAATATAGAGTTGTTATGATTAACATATGTGAGAGAAAGTGAATGAGTGACCGAGTGATGGCCAGTAAGTGGTGTTACAGTGTTTGTACCATGATCTGGGCGATCTCCTCAGGGTTGTCTCCATCCAGGTCAAACCTGAAGGTCACCATCTTCCTGTTGTGAGTCTCAAGCTGACACTCTGCTACTCTGTCTCCCCTGTTGGAGATCTACACAAACACACACAGATCACAAAAACATGGCACACACCAGAACACAGAGAAAACACAACACAGAAAGAGAAGAAATTAGAAACACAGAGAACACAGATATGTGATTCATTCTTAAATTATGACTTTATAGAATGTGCTATTACATTGAGAACATTGAGCTTCGCCTTGGAGGTCTTCTCATGGCGTGATCGACTTCGTACAGAACGTCTCTGATGTCTCTTAGTAGAGCGCCCCTCGTGACGGCCTCCCCCTCCTCCTTCATTGCCGTCACTCATACCTGAAGTCTCAGAGTGGCCACTGAGAGGAGATATGGAAGCCAAATGTGAGAAAAAAACGGTAAATGGAAATAAGTGAGAGAAAGCATCATAAAGATAATTGTGTGTACATTTATTACCTCTCAATAGAGGAGAGAACTTGAGGTGGCTGGAGTTGGGCCTGGGACAGCTCTGAGAGAGAGGCCGACTGAAACACACACGGGCACATGAAAAATGCAAACAGACAAACATGCACACACACACGATCTAAGCAATGCCTTCATGATTTTTAGAGCACTCAGAACTTAATTCAATTAAAATATAAAGAACAGAGTTAGACTGAGAGCTAAAGCTAGAGCATGGAACAAAGGGAGCAAAGCAAGAATTGCCACAACAGAGAAAATAAATTGCATTAGATACATAGAGTATCTCCAATGACACACTCATACTCAAAAAAAGACCTATAAATGATGACTCAGAAAAAAACAAATAGTCTGACTAAGATTTGAAATAAGACTCACTTGAAACAACAATATGAAGACCACATTTTCTCTAGACCAATCAAAGCTGTGATTTTACAGATGTTTTATATCTTTCACTGGCTCAGTGACTACACACAAACAATCCTGGGAACCTTTCCCAACAATCACTGCTTAATTGTATATTTTCATTAAAAAAGAAATAGCTGTTGCTACACTCAAACCAAGCCATAGAAATGTACAGTAAACCACCCGTGAATCATCAGATTTTATGAAATGAATCTTTCTTTTCTTCAATCAGGCATCATAATCTATAATTTCACTCACATTTATGTACTGTACATGATGTGCAACTCTCTTTACATGTGGCAAATATGGATCACCAAAAACCATAAATATACTGTATGCACAGTAAACCAAGTAGGCAGCTGGTTAGGTACACTAAACTGAACTAATCTAATACAAAAGTCCTGCATTTATCCTCCCTTCATGAAGGTGATCATGTCTAGTTTTAGCTCAAGCTGTTCTAGGGAGGGGTTCAAGTGCATGATTATTTTAAACAGAATTTAAAGTAGCTTAAAAATATCAAGGTCTTCTAATAGTGCTCTTGATATTTATTGTACATTACATTTTGCTTATATAGGTCATAAAATAAAGTTATGTAGTTTTCATGACGAATACCGGACCAAACAACCTATTGTATCAACATCTTTGTGAGCTACTCTGTCTGAAGCAGTGCCAAAACCTATGGGATTCACTTCTCTAAAACATTTCACACAGCACCCTACAGTATAAAATTTCAATAAATGTGAGAACATCGAACAGGGACATGGCATCCACTTGGTGGGTTTGACCGTTAACCAGTACCTGGGGAGGGGGTTCCATGGGAGTATCAGACGGGGCGGTGACTACACTGATGATTGGCACCACGGTGGCCAATGGCTGAGGCACAGGCGTGGGCACCGAAAGAGGAGGGGAAACAATAGTAGGTACCACCCCGGCAGGGAGTGGCAGAAGAGAGGGTGGGGAAGCCACGGCCGCTGACGGCATGGTAACGGGAAGGGACGGCAACGGAGAAGGGAGGGTCACCAAGGAAATGGTAGACGGAGTTACACCGGGCTGAGAAGAGGAGGAAGGACCAGAAAAAGGATGAGGAGGAGATGGAAAGTAAAATGAAGGGAGGAAGGAGAAAGGAGGGGAGCAACATCACACGAAGGATGAGGAAGTAGATAAACCTACCAAGTGATCAGCTGTGCACATAGAGACTGGCCAAACTACTGTCAATCACCTAGGTAATGGACAATGAGCTAAAGATGGTCTTTACTTTAACTGTTGTTGCATCTAAAAAAGTGTCACATCACATGATGAAATTACCTCAAGAAAAAACAGATAATCTGTCGGCTTGTGAGTCTTCATTGATTTGTGTATTTTGTTTATCTGAATCTCTAGTCTCCCAAATCTCCACTGATCTCCATGATGATCATCATGTTAAAATAAAGACTCCAGAAGCAAAGAGCCATCCATAGTTCACCGACACATTTGAGTCTGAGAACCTCAACAAGCAACTTTCCAAACAAGACAACGGGGACATAGATCAGGTCTATTAGTGACGTCTCAAGCTCTTCAAACAACAAGCTTTGTAACAGGACAACTGTGCAAAACACACACCACTCTATGACCATGCAGCCAGAAAACTAAACTTAGATTTCTACAGCTTTAAAAGTACTGGAAGACCAAGCAAATTCTTTGCACAATGTAGATGGGCAACAGTGGGCAGAAACAGTGGCTATTCTAATGATTCCTGCCACTGAAAACATTGATTAAGCAGCATGCAGACATGTACACACTATTATTTATAATATTTTAACACATAACAACACAAAGCTAAATAGTGAACTGCTTAAGTGTGTTACTTAAAATGGATCTCTAAATCTGATTCAATCATCATCGTCATCAAGACCCATTCTTGTAGAAACTCTGCTGCTCTACAAACTGTACCTACTAACTAAAACTAAACTTAAATCCCTCAATTCATTTCTAAAAATGAAGACTGAAACATAGTGCACATGCCTTTGTTTATTTAGCAGATTTCTTTTCTTTTATAATTTATAAAATATTTTCTGTAAATCTTCAAGTGGCTAGAATTTTCTTTCTCTCATACAATACCATAAAGAAAACTGGGCTGAACCACTAAAACTGCACACATTCTCCTTTTCCTGCTGTTTCCTTTATTAACCTTTTGTTGTTTTTATTTTCTGATTATGTAAATATCACCCATCTTCATTTCATGAAACTTGCTCATGTATTTACAATGAATGTTTTAATGGTTAGTAGGATCATCTGGAACAAGCAAAGGAGAACTACCTATGGGATTCGACACAAAACAGCTATATAAAAAAAAAAAAAAATCACAAAAACAAGACGGATTCTTCTGTCCATGTTGTGTTCAACCATATCACACGGGTACACAATAACTCACCAAGATATACACATGCACACGTACAAGGATAGACACACACAGGCACCTATATAACCTGTATACATACATACACTGGCAAATATAATGTTACCTGAACTAAAGCAAATTGAGCGGCTTGGTACAGAAAATAAAGGTGCTCTATACTGGGAGATGGACTGAGGTCACACAACTAAATATGCACATACACCCATTATTTTTGTTCATAAAGCCATAATCATATAACCATGCATACAGACAGACAAGTAGGTATGTGTAAACAAATAAAAACAAACCCAGTGATAAACAGGCAGCATGCGAGTCAGAGAATGGAAAGAAAAAAAGAATAAACAAACTGAGTTGACAAAAAAACTAAGTTTAAAGTGAAAAACAATTCAAGACGAGCAAAACATGCAATAATCACACTTAGAGCAAGAACTCAATAACATGATCTATTTGTTTACTTGCAACATGACATCATGTTTTTATGCCTGTGTACAGTATAGATATTTGTCAGCTTTTTTCACACTATGATATTGATACTATATTCACTGTTTCGCTCCATTTAGGATATTAGCTAACTGTGTGTGTGTGTGTGTGTGTGTGCGCCGCACAGCAGAAAGACGCTTGGAACTCCAGCTAGCTCAGATGTGTATTCATGAAGACTATAAGGAATCACTGTTTATGTTAGATTAGCTTTGAGGAACCTCTGCCAGGTTGAGTTCATTAGGAATGTGTATTTTACTGTATATACATGCAAAATAATCTGCTTTACCTGTGCAGATGCCTGTGGCAAAGCTGTGTGTGGGGGGCTCTGAACTAAGGTATTCTGACTGGATGAAATGACCTGGAGAGACAGAGAGAGAGAGGAAAGAAAAAAGAGTAAAAATGATTTATATTTCCACTCTATATAACAGCATACTGTTAATGGAAACACTGATATCCTTTTTTAGGTTTGATTCTTTTTTTAGCTAGAGCACTTAACAGAATGTGTCCTGCTTATAATAACCTTTAAAAAGTTAAAGTTTCAGTTATGACAAGCACAGCTATGGGAAATATCAGCTACTGTTAGCAGAAAGATTTTATGTAAGTGAAGAATTGTTTGGAACATAACTCTTTGTGGTATTGTTTTGCTAGTTAAAAAAAAAATAGCACAATCTATCTTTTTTGATTTAAAAAACATTTTTAATGTTTCATATTTAGTGAAATCAGTTTGAGCCTGCACGTAGTTCATGAAATGATTTTTGTAGTGAACAAATACACTTCTTCCAAAAACTGCGGTATTAGCAAAGGCAAAGTGCCAGCAGTGTGGGAGTGGTTACCTTGAAGAAAGAAGACATACAACTATTACTGTATAAGCACAAAAATAGAGTTGAGCTATTTTGTAATTTGTCTTGTTGGTCCTGGACATCAAGTGGAGTGGTATAAAAAATGTGAATAAGTGATGAAGTTTGAAAAGATAAGATAAAAAACCTAGCTTTAATTTGCCGTCTCTGTAGTCTTACCTGGTGGGAGGTCACAGTGGGAGCTGGCTGGGAGGTGGCAGGGACCAGTGGGGGTGATGTTGTGGGCTGCGGTGTTGGGGCCTGAACCTGCTGATGAGAAACGGAGAAAGGACGGAGAGAGATGGACAGAGAAGAAGGTGTAGGAAAAAGGACAAATCAGGAGAGATTGGCAACAAGGAGAGAGAAAAAGAAACAATCAGACCATGTTTGAAGCTTCCAGATCAATAACTGTACATGTGTACAATCACAAGGTACTGTATGCCGTTCTTTCTCTAGTGATCAAGTTTCAGTTTTTGGAAGTTTTCTTCTTGTGTATGCACACATGTGGACAGACAAAAAATACGTACACTAATCCATCTGGCAACATATGCACACCAGTATGCATATACACATATATATACTGCTTGTAGTGTAGCAAGTACAACATTACAGGCATGGTTCTAGGGTTAGGCAGGGTGTAAGTACAGGGATTTTTTTTACATGCAGGTCAGTCCCTAAGCAATCAGCAGTGATAATAAGTGGATGTTACACTATCATTAAAGCACAAAAGCTTTGAAACTACTGATTCCAAAAATTAAACGTGAAAAATTTAAACGTTAAAATGTTCCTCACAATATCCTAACACAGGCATTATATTTTGATGTAGGTAAAATAATATTCAGTATCTGAGTCATGATTATAGTAGTCAATGCTAACTGTTCCAGATGATAGCATTTAAGAAAAAAAATACAAGTTTAGAGTTACAAGATTTGATTCTCGCCTCAAGCCTCAAATAATGTGTTGTGATCCAAAAACTATAGAGTAAAAAACCCAGAACTCAGAAATTACTATAAAAGACTCCTTAAACAATGTCTTGCTGGCATTGCTTGAAAGATATGCTTCCTGAAATCTTTCTATATTGCTACAGAACAGCAGCTAACAGACAATTATGACCGATCTATCGTGTGAACCCTTAGAAGGCTGTATACAACTTTATACTTGCTGTGAAGCTCACCCTCCTGAAGAGTGGTAGGAACTTAAACAAGTACAGTTGCACCAGACACACTACTACCTACCTTTTTTATACAGTCACATAACACAAAAAAAACCTCACAGCACAGAAATGTATTAAATAAAATGTATAGGAAGATCTAAATTACATGACACTGAGGTAATGACAGAAAACAAATATTGAAGTAATGAGAAGAAAGTTAATGCTAAGTGAGTCAAAGTATATAATGAAGAAAACATAGATGACACTGATAATATCAGCGTTCTAAGGGTTTAATGATTTTCAACTCTGACTTTTGAATCCTGTGTAGGAAGCTGATTTCCAGTCCAGGCAGTAACTGACAACACAATATATTAAAACAAAGAACTGACTTCAAAATCCAAAATCTTTAGAAAGTACAACATAAAAAAACTAAATATACAAATGAAATGTCTCATTGTGTGGTTACATTGCCAGGTTTGTCTAAGCCCCTTTGGTTTTGTTGTATGTTTCTGTGTGTTTGTCCACACAAATCAACAAAGTCTCACAGCTTTATTCCACTCTGATAATACTGTTAAAAGCCTGGGTCCATAGACCAGATCCATAACATTCTATTAAATGTATTGTGTGGATGTCTACAGTATATTGTTAAATTTTGAAGTTTCTATCTTATGAATATTTGAAGTAGTAATTCTTGGCCCAGGACTAAATCAACTTTGGATTTGTATGAGCAAAAGATCAAGTATACTGACAGTATACCTGCCCAAACACACATTTCTCATATACATTCATATATGAACATACAGACAAAATATTACTTACTGATAGTGATAATAAATAAAATACTCAACAAACACAGAAAAGATGGGGCAGAGACTGTTTGCTTATAAAGTTTGTACAAAGGAAAGTGTCTCAAGGATGGAATTTAGTTTCTGTAAGTAAAAGTAAAAAGTATTACATGTTTAACAATACTATCTTGGTCTTTCCCAGAAATGTCCTTAGTGAAGTAGCACTGACTACTGCCACGTCCTTTTCTAACATTTCTGGGCAAACACTTCAAATTATGAAGGCAGACCATGAGACACTCTCCGTGGTGTTGATACAACTCAAGGGGGTTAAAATCACAACCAAAGACTATATGATGACAAATAAGCATCAGCAGCTGGGACCTCTGGGTTGGTAGGGTGAAAAAAACAACAGAGGATTGGTATAACAGCCCCTGGGTCAAATTACTATTATAAATTAATGTAGGTGCTTTTCATTAAACTATTTATTTTTCTTGATGCCTAATATTATTTTATTATGTGTATGTAAGTTTGTTGTTTTACTATTAGAAAATCAGAACTAATATTATAGACAAAAGAAGGTGACTAAAAATGTAATTTGCCATCAGAAGGTCAGAAGTAGCGACAGGTCAGCGACAACATAAATGGAGATCTCAATCTTTCTCATCAGGATTGTGCCAACAACAAACAAATGGCACAAAATACTGTTATGCAACTATTAGAAAGTATCAGCTAACATCTGTCTGTGAATCTTTGCTACTGAAAAGCAACTAAGCTAATGTAAATTAGTCACTGACCCAGGGACTGGGGTGTTTTTAAGGTCTAAATTCAGTACCAGAGTGGGGTTTGTGGCCTGCATGGCCAGCAATGACTCGTGATATGTCATATCAGGTTGGGCTGGTACCACCCCTCCTTGCTGGGCCCAGGCACTCTGCATCAGAGACTCCAGCTGATTTGATGATGCTCCCCCAAGTGGGAGCTTACAGGATGGAGTGGGAGGGAGAAAGCTCTGCATGGAAGGTGGATGTCCCTGGGGATCTATGGAAAGTGCTCCCCCTGATAAATCATATAGCGCAGTGGAGGATGAATGAGGGATAGACTGTGCGGCGGAGGAGTCAAATGAAGGTAGAAGAGGAGGAGGAGGAGGTGACTGGAACTCTCCCGCGTCAGAGGAGGCTAAGGAGTCACTAGAAGGTTCTGGGCTTCTGTCCTTTGTGTTTACACCTGTGTGGTGAAGAAGAAGACTTCCTGGTGGTAAGGGGAGCTCTGGACTGACATAAGAGTACAACTCTTCTGTCACTGGCTGGAGACGGCTGTATGTGCCTGAACCACCTGATCCACTTGCAGTGTTGTCCTCCAGAGGGAGGTCCATGGAGCTCCTTCGGGCTCGGTAAAGTCGGGATGCTAGGAGATTTGGGTCACCAGCAGCGACCGCAGCAGCTGCAGCAGCTGTAGCTAAATGGAACTCAAAAACACTTCCAGTGGGTGGTGGGGCATCAGCCATTACAGGTGGTGCAGAAATAGGGAAAGAAGTGGAGGCATGCTGTGGCTGGGGATAGCATCCATCCGATGATGAAGAAGAAACAGATCCAACAGTGGATGCACTCAGGGGAGGTAAGGGTGGAGGAATTGGGCTGTGTGCACTCATTCTTTGCATTATGTGTGGGTGCAAGAACCCGGGTTGAGGTGTGCCAGGATCAAAACCCAGACTAGCAGCAGCAGCTGCTTGTCTCTGCTGATGGAAACGCAAATGATCAAGCTGGTGTGCAGTCAGTGGGTAGACTCCATATGCCATTGCTTCATAATGGTCCAAAAAGGCAGCTTGATTTAGACTTAATCTCCTCACTGCTTCTTCATGCTCTGCTCTCATGTCATTATAACCATACAAACTTGTGTCTGATTGTCCTGGAAGATGCAGTGACTCCCCAACCCCAAGTCTTTGAGCAGCTGCAAATGCAGGATTTACCATAAACAGAGAGGGAGTCTCAACACACTCCATCCCAGAAAAGGGGTGCAGGCTGTTCCCATAGCGAGTGTAAGCAGGCTGAAAGTGTCTGGTATGTGCCTCGAGAATAGATGTGCTCTTGCGTCGCTGGGTGTTGTAGGCCTTTGGAGGCCCAGTGGGTGGAGGCGAGAAGGAAATGGGACGCTCAAGGATGGAGGGGAAGAAAATAGTCGGAGGGTCGGGGAGAGTTGGGAGGGGAATGTTGCCTCCCGCTCCTCCTCCTGTGCTTGCTCCTCCGCTGTAGGGGTGCGGCATTGAATGCTGCTGCGACAATGAGATACAGTGGATTTAAGAATGAAACTCAAAGAATGAGAGAGACACAGAGCCACATCAAAACCCACATGAAATGGAGAACATAGTCAAATAGTCAGAAAGGGCATAGTTTCAAAAACAATATTGAGAGAAAAAGGAACCTATATTCTTTCTCCACTTAGAAAGAAAATTGTGTAGTTGACATAGGACAGAATTTACCTAAAAGCTACAGAAAAAAAGAGATGAGATGAGTCAAACTGGTAATGAAAAGATACAAAGCTGGTTACAACAGGCAGGTAGACAGACCATGTAACACAATGATGCTGCACAAAGACAAGCAGAAAACAGAGACAATACAGAAAAAAGAGACACATGAGCTGAGAGCTCACAGGCAGATAGAAAGTGAAGTATTACAGCCAAAGAGATTAAAGGCCAACTGCTGGCTCAAAGCTCAACAGCATCCTGATGCATCTGCACACAAGAAAACTGTCTTTTAGTTCAGCTTCTACTTTCAAAGTGCTGGCTGCAGCCTGCAACCTCAAATTAAGGTATGGAGAGTACGTAAAGAACAGGAAAAGGGTTGAATATACTGTTTGCAAACAATTCTGGTCAATTAATGTTCTTCTCTTCTGCTAATGACACAAAATTCAAATAATCTGTACCTTTCTGCATGCCATTCTCCATTTTTCTGTCATCTGTTTCACAAAGGCATACATTGCCCCACATTACTTATAAAAAAGGCAAAAGTGAGATGCAAGACAGAGGGAGTAGGTAGCATCTGAAACAGAAAGGAAAAATGTTTACTACTAACCCTGGCATGGATCTAATCCAGTTTTTAAGCCATTTCATTCATTAGTAGCTAACTGGGCATAGCAATTTTATGACCAGAATTTTGTACTCATTTCATTTTGAAAACGTAAACTTTACTACTTCATAAGCAGTTTTCCTGAGATGCACACGGTATTAGGCATTTGCACCTTAAAATTAAGGTCAAACAATTAATTCTAATATAAACACAGTGGTCAAGTAAAGAGAGAGAGAGAGGGAGAGAATTTTATGAAATTGATGGGTAGAATGACAGACTCACAGCAATGTCTGAAATCATTAAATGCCTTAAAGTTACAATATAGATAATAATAATTAAATACTGTATGATCAGATTTATTGAATGCAAATTTTCAGTATTGGGACAGCCCTTACAATTTAAAGCTCTTTGCTAAATAGTGAGCTTAGCTCTCATTATAGACGATTTTATTAATACAGAAACTAGGAAGAGGACAGATATTGTATACATATGGATATTCAGTAAAGGCAGCATGGACAGATATAGTGCTACTAAACCAGTTCAAGTTATTTTTCTAGTTTTCCTACTATTTTGCACTTTCAATTAACCTACAGATAAACTACATTTTCTGATTGTGTGAGGTTGTTTGATTGTGCATAACGTTAAAAAGCTGTGTCAAACAACTGTGCTGCAACAACATGAGTGACACAAGGTGTATTATTCACAGTGCAGCACAGTCCAACCAGCTGTTGTAAATAATCTCTGATTTCAGACACCAGAGTGGTCTATTCCCTTTGTCTTTCCGTCTCTCCCTTCCTCCCTGGTTCTCACCACCATTGTGATCTCTAGAGATTAAGAAGGTGAACCTACAGGAATGGAGAACAGGGCAGGTAGGCTGGCCCTCCGCTGCCTGGCCCTGGGCAGAGAGGAGGCAGAATGAAGGGGAAGGACTGTCTCCAGGGCCTTGGAAAGGCGCCCAGCAAAGGTGTCCCTCTCATCTGCATGAGACATGCAGGGGGAGGTGGTGGTGTGGGAAGTCGAGGAGGACAGGTCTGGAGGTGGGGTGGAGGGCTGTTTTAGAGGTACGGCCAGGGGTGGAGGAGCACGGGAAAGGGAGTAGGAGGAGGGGGGGACGCAAACAGACATGCTACGACTTCGACGGCAGCGCGATGCAGGCTGCAGGCCGGGGGGGGAACAATGGAAGAGGGTGGGACCAAAATGAAAAACAAAAAGGAATTTAAAAAAAAAAGCACTTTAACATAGAAAGGAACAGTAACAGTACAAACATATGAAAACTAAAATGAAGAAAATCAACACAATCAGCTATATGACTGAAAAAAGCTGAACAGTCACAGTTTTACATTGACATAAATATAAACAAACAATAAATAAATAAAAACAACAATTTAAAAAATCAAACACTATTACATCAAAGCAGAGAGAATGATAATCCATCAAAGTAGCTATTTAATGCCCCAAACTGAGTCGCTCTATAAAATCTGTCCAGTGAGAAATGTTGTTACTTCAAAGACAGACCTAAAAAATCCAAAACCATCAACGAATGGTTGGATGGAATCAATTAACCTACAAGCTAAAAGAAATGTAATGTGAAGCAATCAACATTGATGTGTGGAGTTTCAAATTTATCTCTAATATTGATTATAAAAACTTGATCTAATATAATTAAAGAATGTCTTAAACACATAAAAATTATGTTGTAAGTTGTGAAATATTTCTTTAAAGATGAAAAGATTCTGAAAAGATGTTTATTATAAAAAACAAAAAAATGCTGAGCATAGCGTATATTCACATCACTCCCCGACACCTGAACAACAGAGTACATGAAAAAATGGTTATACAAACTGTAAATATAACATTTACAATTGAAAAAAAGTGTTGACGTTTCACTGTTTTTCATGTGGAACTTTTCAAAGGTTTCCTGAAAATGATGTGACCGCACAGGAGGGCTGATGTGTGACCAACTCAGTCAAAAGAAATGAATGTGGAAACGGAGACAATTTCCAAAAGAAGAATAATCACAGACTCCTTATAAAGAAAACAGGAAATTATTATACAGTACAACACAGACAGAGGGAAGGTGAAAGACGCGGGTTGATACGGTGGTAGAACTGAGTGAAAGAGATGAATGACATCTTGTAGGCTAAAGAGAAAGTGGCTAATAAGACTTATAAGATGAAATACAACAGAAACTGAAGGGATTCACTAGCTGACATACTACAAATGCATTAGTGGTTCACTAACTACCTGGTCTACCAGTCTGCTAACTAACTAACTGACAGTGACTGACTAGCTGAAGACTTGCATCTGATTGTCTAAATGGCTGAAGGACTGGCAGTAACACACCTCTCTACACAGTAGCGTGAGTTACATGCAGCACCGGGAAAAAAAGAAAGAAAGAAAGAAATACCTTCTGGTACTCATCTTCTTCATGCTGAAGGTTATTGTCTCAACTAAAAACCCATCACTAGCATGCTTTCATGTATTCAGATCAGCAAATTAGTATAATTACAATTCTCAACCCAACGTTATTGAAACTCACTCTCACTCCAAAACCTAATTCAGTGCTCACTTTGCACTGACAAGTCATTTTTAGCACATCTGTGAACATAGCAGCACGCAGCTGTGTTAAGCATGAACTACAAAACATATGTGCAACTGAAACCTACACAGTCAAATCTCTAATCTAATTAGAATTATGTTATCACTCACCATTGGCTGTGGTTGCTGGGTGTAGCCTGGGTGCTGCTGTGGGGCAGCAGAGGGAGTGGAGGGATAAGGGGTCTGGGGCTGGGAAGGGGGCTGGGTGGAGGAGGGGCAGCTGTATGACATGCTCAGCTGGCCCAGGTGGGGGGATTCTGAGGAGAAAACTGAGGAACCCTGTCCACTGTCCACGCCTCCTTCACCTGAGAGAGAGGATGAGAGAGAGAGAGATGTGTTGAGATACCGGGTGAGAAAACCTTACTCTAATACACTTATATACTTTAATGAACTCCATCCTAAAATACTGTAATTACATAAGCAGCCACTGATGAGTTATTTAAAAAAAACGACTTAAACATGGGGATTTTCTTATCTACAGTATATATACACTGCTCTCTATGTAAGTGATGTTCTGCTCTTTAAAAAAAGAAAAAGAAACGTCTTGTCTTACATGTGTGTGAGATGCCGGTCTGTTGATAGTGAAGCTGCTGTTGCTCCAGTTCAGTCTCCTCTGCCTCTGCCTGCAAACAAACACAAGTTAAAATTGAACTGAAGAGAAGGTCACCTCACATTTTTCAAGTGAGAACAATTAAAGAACTTGACTGCTGGAGTAAGGACCATGTGGATTGTCCACTGAAAATGCCACTAAACATATTCCTGATCTTTCAGTCTTTCCAACCACCACTCTGTGTCACAAAGCTACAAATATAATAAACTGATTTAGTGACAAACCTGTGAAGTTTTGAGTGTTTCTTGTTGCTGTTGTTGCAACTGTTTTTCAGCCTCCAGTTTTCTCTTCTCCTGCTCCTCTCGTACAAGCTGCCTTTGTTCTCTCTTCCTCTGGATCAGAGACACGCGTTCCTTGATAGCCTTGGCCATGGTCTTATGGTCACCCTCAGCAACATAGCCAGACTCAACCTAGGGGTTGAAAGTTTTAACAAACAATATTTCTTAACTCCACCAGCCACAGTTTCCAAAACTCCCACCCTTTTCCATGTCTCCTCACGTTATAGTTCTGTCTTATATCCTGTCTTATATCCCTTCCTTCCTTCGTAAAGCCATCACTTTCTCCCACCAACCATACCATCATCTATCCATTCATTCATCATTTCCTCCTACACACCATTTCCTGGGCCACATCTTCAGGGACGTCCTTGTTCAGGTCAAAGGAGAACTCAATGGCTTCGTTCTCTTTATATTTGCCTATAAACAAACAATACATAGATGTCTGGTCAGGCAGCTGTACTTCTATAATCTTTAGAGTTTCAATAGCTAAACAGTGACTTTTGAGAAAAGCCTGCAGCACGTTGATATTTTAAGTGCTGAATTACAGTTAAAATGTGTTTGTTGGCTATTTTACAATAACCTGCCGGTATGCATCACAAAAATGTTAGTTTTACTTGCCTTTGAGTTTCTTAACATCTTCTATTCTGAGCCAAAGTTTGATTGCAATCATTTCCCCATCATCCTCTTCTGCCAGTTCAACCCGGACCCCTGTGTCCTCCTGGAAGAACGCATGGTTCAGCAGGATCTTAATGGCGTACCTAGAGGAACACAGGCCAGAATGTGGATTTAGAATAGATAATCAATCCTGCAATATTCTTGCAGAATCTTCACTGGAAATTGAGATAGACACAGAACGATAAAAAGGGAGAAGTAGACTTCCTCTGACATTCTGCTTCATACAATTTTGTTCAAGACTGGAAAAGCCTTTTGAATTGATTCCAGATTATAAGAGACATTTTATGTCAATCTGCTAGAAGTCAAAACCTAGACTTCCACATACATTTTACATTGTGTGATTTAGTTTGGGACTTGATGATCACCCATGTTCAATTATCAATCTTCACTGAATCAGATCATTAATCCTTAATGAGTAGTAACTTGTACAATTAGGATGGACAAACAAATAAAGAAAAAAACATAACGACAGAACATCCAAATATCCAAAGTGAAAGAAATCACTGTATCTTAAAGATGTGGTGTTGATAGTTTGTTTGTGTGACTCACTAACCTCTCATCCTTGTTTGTCCTGATGCAGCCCTCTATAATTTCCTTCACCTCAGGAATGGCTACCTTGTCAAAACTGCCAGGCTTTACTCCCTGCACAATCACAAACAGAGAAAGAAGAACAGTTTTGACAGGGAAGTTATTAGAGTACAACACACAGACACTCGCACACACAAAGATGAACATTGCTAGAGATTGGCAAGAATTAAAACTATTCTATCCTCACTCATACATAAGGGAGATTTAGCCAAAAGCTGTTGTCTTTTAACATCCACAGCAACACAGTGTGCTGTACATTCTTTGAATTAGTTAATGTTAGACAGCCTAATAATAAGAGTCTAAAATGTGAAACTAATTGAAAAATGTAAGACTTACCTGCTACTTTCCTGTTACATATTTCTAGATTCAATTATACTAACAAAATTAAAATTAATTAAGTCTGGGACACAGAATGCAAATAGAGCATTTGGCTACAAAAATGTAGTATGAAAGTCAAATAGACACACAGTGTAGGACTTGGCAGGGTTGGCTAAATAAAGGCCTAATAACGAGAAAAGGAAATTCTCAAAAACCTGCAAAAATTGCAACTCAATTATGAAAAAAGTGCAATGTACAGTCTAGTCCTTAATGATACAATGATGAAATGCTTTGTCAGTGCCAAATGGCCAAGGGATCTCAAAGGATCAACAGAATGTTAGTATGCCATTCAAAACACTGAACAGAGGTGCAAATACACAGCTCACTAGAAGGCAACTTAATGACCTGCCCATTCATCCAAACACAGTTTAACGAAGGCAAAAAATAAAGACGCAAAGACAAGCAGACATGTAACTGAAACTAGGATTTAGTTTAGAATAAAGAAGAAGAAAAAAATGCACATGCCCTTGAAAATACTGGATCCCCTCTATCTGTTGTGCACATATAATATCTTGGCAAACTTTCAAGTCCATCGTCAAATTAAACGCATTTCTGTAAAATGTATTAATTTAAATTTTAATAAATTCCCTAGCTGAATTCCGCCCACATGCAGATTACCTTTCCTAACAGACTTTTTCTAAAATGGCACAGACTACATCAGGTAGAAATGAATGCAGAAAGACTTGAGCTTAATAAGACAACACGTTAAGGCTACTATAAAATTGTAAAAACAGCTAAATGACAGGAGTCACGTGAATATCAAATAAAATACAGGGGGTGTACATTAACTTACCTAGGAAGTACTCAGACAAAAGGATTAAAGAGTTGTTTGACTGACAGATCTTTGAAAAGGGCTTTTAGTTTTTAGTCTAAACTTGTTGATGAACTAACGAACTGCTTGCCAGACTGACAAACTGTTTGTGCCAGCAAATGACCAAATGACCACCTCCCTCAGCGCTTTCCCCCAGCTCTGTCCTCCTTTCCTTCCTCCTGGCCTGTTTCTCTCCTGCATCCCCCCAGTTTGTCATTACATAACAACCACCCATCTCTCTCTCTCTAATACACACACACACGTACATACTGAGATTCCAGGGCAGCCAAACAAAGTTAGGACTGATGGAGGATGTAATGGAATTAAGTCTGACAGAGGAAGGGAGGGTGAAGTTAAAAGAGACAGACAGAAAGCTAGATTCCAGTTTAACAAGGCTGATTGGAGGTAAGGAATGTGCCAGACGGAGCAGGTCCTTGAAGCTTGTTAACAACATTGTATGTCAAGGTGATGAACTATAGTATAGCTCATATTCCAACAACCCCTATGCTCTCATACAAGATAATACATAAAGTGTGACAAATGCAGTAGTACATAGTACAGTACTACAAAAGTACATATGATAAAATTAAACATAATTAAACTTTTTTACAAGTCATTTTAGAGGCGTGAAGAGGTAAAAAAAAATAAATTAGTAATTACAAAGAAAATTAGATCAGACAAAAATTGTATCTGTATCTTCGAGTCCCCCTGACATGAAGCAGCAAGTTAAGATGCAGGTGGTGATGATGTGAAAGCCTCATGTTGAAAATGAAAAAAAAAAATCAGGGCACCGTCTATGAATGATAAAAAAGAAAGTACTGCCACACACCTCAACACACTGTAACACTGAATGAAAATAAAAACAGAGGTTTAAGTGCATTTAACATTCAAAGTCAGTGAGTTAGTCAAAAGGGGTTAACTTTAACTTTGTGAGGACAAACTGAGTGAGACATGGAGGCTGGAAAGCTGGAAGGATGGATTAGGCAGCAACATGAAAGGAAGCAGGTGACTGGGACACCCTGGGGTTGTCACAAGGTTGTGTGTGTGTGTGTGTATGTGTGTTGTGCGTGACACTAACAAACAGAGACAACTAAAGCTGGTTGTTTGGCTAAATGTTTTGCTGAATGAATAAAATAATCTGAGGAGCAAAAAGCTCTGCGGTTTTCAGTGCATGAGATTACTGCAATTAAATTATAACTCAAACACAGACAAAGAGGGTTGTGAACCCTGAAGATGGAGTCACCTCGATAATCAAATGTGGTTCTGTCATATTGAGAAAGTTAGTTCACTTTTATGGTAATAAGATGAGGGAACGTAGATGGTGGAGGAGAATAGAAGCAGGAGAGACAGCGAGAGAGGGAGTTACATGGATTTAAATATTTAACATGTGCACGTGCACACATTGCATGTGATTTCCAAGTCATTCTCCCCGTCTCCTTGGTAGTTTCTTTTTAACAGTTTCACTATGAAGACCGCATTTATGTAGTCTCCAACAAAAAGTTGATGTTAAGATGCGTCTTTCCCACTTAAACCGTGGGAAAACACTGAAGCACGCTCTCATCCTCAGTCATTGATTATGTGAGGCTGATAACTCTAATGAATAGAGGTAACTCTTGGTCTTCCTTTCCTGCGGTGGTCCTCATGAGGGACAATTTCATCATATTATCTGATGGTTTTAGTGTTACTGAAATTATCTGGATGTCTAGAAGTAATTATGGACTGCTGTTTCTCTTTACTTAGTTCAGCAGTTCACAGTATGTATAACTGTCAAATAGGGATGTTTGCCGTATGCCAACACCTCAGCACAAGACAACCGATGTAGTGTATACAGCAGTAACCACAAATGTTAATCATATAGGGACAAAAACTGAAAAAAAAGAACAACTTCCACAGATGCCAATGTGTGTACAAAGTTACCATGAAATTTTAATGTTCGCCTGATATAACCGAAGCTTGTGCTTTAAGTAGATGATGTCAAACACAGCATTTCTGTAGTATTACCAGACAAATGTGTAGGCTCGCTTAACTGTTAATCCTCCTTTTGCTTGGAACTGTTATTTTTCCCTTAACTGTATCTGACCAAGCAAGTAAGCAACATAATATTATTTGATATTTCCAATAAAGCTTGCACAGTTGATGAGGCAGACAGTTGCAAATAGAACAGACAGATAATGGAGGCACAACAGAAAAGAATAATAGAGAAATGGGGACTCTCTCTTTTCTAATAAACCCCACTGTAAAAAAAAAAAAAGAAGCTCCATCAGCCTCCAGAGCTGAAGTCAGTCCTGTGAGGAAACAAGAGAGACAGCTCTCATCTGCCTGTGTGCTGCTGGGGAGATGACCTCAGCAGCACTCAGCTTAAACCAGCTTCTGATTGCGTCTGCTGTCCTCTCTTTGTTTTCTTCTCGGCCTCATTTCTGTCTGTGTTTTGAGCCAACTGTCATCTAAATTTAGGTGCTTTTCAATCAGATGGGTTGATCCAAGCAGCTATTCTCTGTCAATAAACAGTTTTGCTAAAAAAAAGAAGATTTGAAACTGTTTTGGAGTGTTTGTGGCAGACAGACATTTTCTTGTGTTCAGAACAAACTATTAAATTATGAAAATGAAGATGTAAAATGCCAGTAAAAATCTTTTTTATTTTAATAATGCAGAATCTAAATGAGACTTTATTTTTGTTTTCATTCAAGACATTGTTCCACAGAAAATCTCTGATGTGTTTGACACAATGCTGTGAAGCCCCAGGGGTAAAGTGTCTCACAACAATTTAATTTGTTTTGAGTTGATATCACGGACATTGCTCAATATTGCACTGAAGCGGTGTATAAAAAAATGCAGATAAACAGTCTTCCTCCAGTGCAGCCTTTTTTTCCAATTTGCAAAACAGAGAAAGAGGTCAGGGTTGAAGAAGGAGAGCGAGTGAGAGACTAATCATATGACTGGATCTCCTGCAGCTCATGCCAAACTTATTAATACAGTCAGTAAACAAGTATGGGATGAGTGGCAGAGAGGGCTGGGCAGAGGGGGATGTAGATGATAGACAGAAATGACAAACAAGGCTCTTAGATACAACACATAAATGGCACAGTCTACTACTATTCATAGCTGAGGCATTCTCTCAGTCACAAACACACTATATAGGAAATGCAGACTTACACTAGTAACCCGTCTGTAGATCTGAGCAGCATTTTGACATTCAGAGTAGGGGTACTCTGAGGTAGCCATCTCGAGCATGCACATCCCGAAGGCATACACATCCACAGATTCATCATACTTCTCTTCATACATCTCTGGAGCCATAAACTCTGGGGTACCTGTTGAAAAGTAGAGGGAAAACTACCGTTTTACATTCTACTGGAAATGCAGCTCTATCAGTCACCATAGTGCACCTCTTAACTGCTGTATAATTAGGAATTTCCTTTTTTCATATATTCCTCTGGGACACACATGCTCTAGTTCATAACTGCTGCAAGAACAAGGGTCAGAATGGCCTTTTAAGTATTTCTAAATGTGGGAATGTTGCCAAAACACAGAAAATTTACATTATAGTACATGAATTTCCTTGAAAATAAATTACAGAACACCAAACACACACTAACTTGCACATCATGAGGTTTAAATGGACATCATTGCTAAAAAAAAAAAAACTGTCTGAGTCATTTTGGTGACACATGTTAGGAAATTATGAGGACGTCAATTATAAAAATTCCCTGAAAACAGCCAGAAATGTAAAACTGCAAAAGCAAAGATGGTACCACATACTAGCTAGTAATGCTTGCTTTGTGTGTTGATGTCTTAACATGTCCAAATACTTGAGGTCTGCCTAATTACTACAAAGTGGCTGTGAAATTTACTAAGCATATGATTCTTGCCTCAAGTGCATTAAAGTATGTGCATTAATGTTGCTTGCGTGTGAGAAAGTATGTGAATAGCAGAATACCTGTGGGCAAGAAAGGTAGCCAAGTTATTATACAGTATAAAGCACAATAAACATTTCTACATTACTGTGTGTTAAAGTGTGTATTACAGTATATACAGGGTTGTGTGTGAGTGAGTGTGTGGAGTACTTTTTGGCGTGCATAAGGAGCCGTCATATCACCAGACAGCCTAATTCTAGCTTACTGGCAGACTGACTGGTGTGTGCTTTTCAAATACCTGTGGTTTGCATTAACAAGCAGATATTTTCGAAGCAGTACAGTTAAATCACAGTAGGCGTGTGTAGTGGTCGAGAATGTGTCTGTGCTTTTGTCTTTCCTCATAGTATACAAGCCTTAGTATATGGTTGTGTGCATGTAAAGTGATTATTGTTACAGCACATTCATACATTCTGGCAATTATTTCACAAACGTTTCACAAATTTTGTGTCTTTAATGACTGTGCACATTGTTCTTCCTACCTATGACACTTTTGGCAAAGGACGCCCTCTTTAGTGTGGCTAACCCCAGGTCTCCTATCTTCACTGAGCCTGTGGGTCCTGTGATAAAGATGTTGTCACATTTCAGGTCTCTGTGAATGATGGGTGGAGTCCTGGTGTGCAGGAAATGAAGGCCTTTGAGGATCTGTCTGCACCACGAACGCAGAACCTTGATTTTCATCACCTTAAAACGCTTCAGGTAGCTGCGGGGGGGGGGAGAAATCACACCAAGGAGAGCATGTCACTTAACACAGTGATATACAGAGTATACAATAAAAAATATCAGCTGTGTATCATGTTCAAGTGGTGCTTGTCCTAACAAGATAAAAAAAGTAAACAGATTCAGTCTTTCAAAGTCACAATTTTAACTAACAACTAACAACTCCACAAAAAAAACAAAGGAGACCTATAATGTACAATACAATAATACAAGTACAATAATAAAAGTGACCCAAAACTTCAAAGGTTCATTTATTACAGCTAGGAATGAAATTATTAGATCCTTTTTTTATAGATGATCTCATGTTTTATATTTGTTGAACCACTTTGGTGATCCCTTCAAAACTTCTAAAGTTTGGAGTCACTTACAAACTTTCTTGTTTTCCAAAAAAAAGCATACATTTTCAGCTGTGGTAACATAATGGCAAAAAAGGTTTCTAATGATCATTTAGCCTTTTAAATTGATAAACTTGCATTTGCAACCAGTGAAACACACAGCTTTATTGTTAGTTGGTAATGGACATCTGTATGCTTTCAGCATCTAGATGTTGCATTAAAAAAAACAGACATTTCCAGCTTTGATACAGTAGTCATCCATGGGGGAATTTATTATTCCTAAGAGAGACAACCAATGAAAGCCAGATAAGATAGTGATGCAGCAAAAACTCAGATAATGCCACAATTAAAGGTTACACAACAAAAGCAGATTACCATCAGACAATGCCAGCTTAAAGGGATACATATAAACACTCCCATAGATATGCATTTGTATGACATATGACATTCTGGTGTTTGCAGACGGACACTGCATGCATGTCAAATAAAGACTGGACAAACAGGATTTTTAAATTAATTTTCTTGCTTTAAACTGATATATGTTAATGTATTTGTCATTATACATACACACATAGCGTATATGCATAGAAATGAACTGAAAAATATCCTTTTACAACCTGATGTAAACGTCCCATGTTACAGCTACTGTAACAGTAGCAGCGATGCTAACGCACATTATCAGAAACTTTTTAATGAGCTGTCAAGTGGGAGACATAAAAATGCAGATGTCCACCTATCTTATGGATAAAGATTAGCTGTGTTATATTATATGTAGTAGCCTGGCCATGTCCTGTTTTGTTTGGATTAAGAACAAAAAGACTTTAAGATGTAATTGTTCCATTTTTTTTTGCATTGCCTTTACTTATTGCTATCCTGAGTTACAAAAGTCTGGGGCCTCTTTCTCTAAATTTTTTTTTATTACATTAAAATATTTGATGAAAAGACTTAATTACTAATTTAGAATCTGTTCACCACTCTTGATTAGGTCATTTAAAATAAATGTTTATATTCTAAGTAAAGTGTTTTTCATTTTCTCTCATCAGCTTGGCACTTTCTCTGCTCAGCTCTTCAGCGAAATTCAAGTAGGGTGCTGAACAGACACAGGAAGACAGGGTAAGCAGTACTCCTTAGTCATCCTCTGATCATTCAGAGAGCAACTACTGTATTCCATTATCTAGTCGATTTACTTCTGCTCACACGTGCAAATTTCACTACAGCACAGCAGGTAATTAAATCATTAGATTTGATCTAATTTCTGATATTTGTTAAAGCACTTTGGCTCATGGAGCGAAAAATAATCTTGATTTGTGAATCAGCCTATAGTCCTGGTGAATAACTGACAGTTGACTGACTGTATTATATCTCCACCATCCTGTTCGCTTTTCTGTATTCACACAGCTGACCAGCAGAACAGCATCAGTGAGTCCACCTCATCAGAAGCAGCGGCAGCACCACAGACCCGAGTGTCAACAGCTGCTCTAATAATGCAGCAACTGCAAATCTGTCTTAACTGATGAGGAGCAGCCCGGACAACTCTGGTCACACAGAGCAATCTGCTACAACTCACAACCAGACTGTTGAATTTATTAGAGCAAGTTAACAGACTGAAAAACAGACTTTTTAATTGAACATACCTCTGCATAACTTAAGTGTTTACATCAAAACACTGTACATCCTCTCCCTCCTCCTTCCATCCTCTCCCATTCCATCACATCTCTCACTTTTATTTTTGCTTTGCATGCATCTTGAAAACACCCCTTGTTCTCCACTTCATCACACTGTACCTCAGTTTCCATTACTTGACTACTCTCCTCTTTCTTACTTGTCTCCTTAGCTTTCTTTCTCTCCCTTTCTGAAGTAAGGACAGTGTTTACAGACAGGTTCAACCCTGTGGTATGCAATGTTGGTGTGGCACTGCACAAAACATCTCTCCCACACACAATAACTCAACCACGATCTCTTTTCAACACACGTGCCTGTATATTCATGTATAGTTACAAGAAAAAGAATGGCTTGGCTTGGAATTACTTGGATCATGATGTTTATCTTGTTCTTGCCCATATTAAATTCATAATCCAACGTTCACAGTATAGAAAAGAGACAGTATATAGCTGCCAATTGGAATCTGGATGTAGAAACCCTGGAGTCCAGTAAATGGAACTAAATTATAGTTATAGGTTATACGTTTTAAAAATCACTTAAATATTTTGAGTGTGCTATTCACAAGATGCATCTACAGTGACCTATGATCAAGACCTGTTGATTTACACTTAGCTGGAAATGGTTATAAAGTCCTCAGACCTCAGAGACTACAGTGCAGTTAGACAATCTATCTATAAATGGAGACAAATTAGTTCTGTGGCTGCTCTCCCTGGAATTAAGTGTCTAGCTAAGAGGACTACAAAGGCATAACACATAATACAAAATGCTCAATGAGAAAGAAAACCCCAGAGTAACAGCTAAAAGCATAAAGAAATCATTTGAGCTGGTCAACAGCTGGTTACCTGTTCATTAGTCAATGATAAGCAAATCACAGTAAAGTCTTGCATTGAGCATGGAGGAACCGCAAGCACCAGAGAGGAAGCTGCTGCTTTTACAAAAAGAAGAGACACCTGAAGTTTGCACCTTGACACAATACTACCAGGAAAATATTAACACCATAACAGTGGAGAATTCCCAAGTTTGATAAGGTACAGTATCTTACAGGAAAATGCCAAGGCCAATGAAACAGTTCTTTAAGGAAGAAATGTTACATATCCGTGTCTAAGATCTGCAGTTACTGGAGGTGCTTGTTTCAATCTATCTAATCCAAAGGTTCACTTACTTTTTCCACCAGCAGTGTGAATATTTAGTAAAGGCACAAAAGATTAAACAGCAATTATTTGCAATATTAGCTTAAGCATGCTGTGTCTATATTGTGATTTATATGAAAATAAAATGATTCTTTATGGTAACTTCTGTAAAAATCATGTTAGTTCAATGGGTTCACCTACTTTTTACCATACCTTTGCCAGTATGTATATGCACTTTGGGAAATGATTAGAAAATAAACAGAACATACTGTACATACAGTACCTACAAGCCCAGATAAGCATTCAGATGCTATGTGTTTGCCATGATAAGCAAACACACAAGAATATAAATTAATTTGCATAGACCCACAGTAAGTGCAGTACCAACAGTACAAACACATGCAGCTCTGCCTCTTTAAATGTCTCACAGAAACACACAGGCACACAGATAATATTATTCACACTGGTCAGTATTTCCATCCTCAATGTCTCCTTCCTTCACTATCATACTTTTTCCACCACTTCAGTGCACAACAGTCTCTCTCCTTTCTCAGACTTCATCTGGATGGTGGCCAAATCCCAGAGCAGCCTTACACATTTGTCTAATGATCTGACTATTGCTTTTATGCAAGCATTCCAAAATTTATCAAAGCATTTGGGGTTTTCCTATTGTTTAATCCAAAAACTGCCACACTTGCTGGTCAGAAATACTTGTCCTCTTTCCATTTATCTTTGCCATTATATTAACTTTGTTGACTTCAGAAAATTTAACTCACATTTTTAAACTTTAAAGAACATTACCCAAAATGTACATTTATGTTTTCCCTCTTATTTAGAAATGTAGAAGGTTTTGAAAAACAAACATTTCTGTTAATCTTACAGAATTGAGAGAACCTGTTCTGTTTTTGTATTTGTTCATTCATTTATGAAGCTTTGTTACTTCACCAGAAGAGGGCACTACTGCCTTGGTAGTATTGTACTGCTTGGATCTCGCTCTGTGGTCACGTGTTCGATTAGTTTGTCAGTCAGTCTGCCTAGCTGCCTTTAGACTCTCTAGTTATCAATTTGTCCATAGATCTGACTATTGGTGCATTTATCTGAACATCTGTTTGGTTTAATGTCTTCCTCTTTCACTTATTCTGACTAAATCCATCTGCACGTTCCTATCAGTCTGTTCATTCATCTCTCTCTCCTGTGGTCTGTCCCCACACATGCATCGTTTGGTCTCTCCCTCTGTCTGTCTCTCCGGCAGGAATGAGAGGAATCTGCAGCACAAGCACCAGCAGCTGGCAGGGGGGCTGATGCTCCATGATGCATCGCATGGAACATGCTGTGTGCCACTCACCCCACCCTTAAGCTTTTATAGTGTCATGACCTCAACAATCACATATCGTTTCTGCTGGCATCCAAGAATGGCATGGACAACGACAGACACAGACACATTAGTTCTCCGCAGTGAATTTAGTTGAGGGGGGCAGAGACTGACAAACACCCCAAAGATATTGCAAACCACAGATGTAAAGTTTGTTACACGTCACTCTTTAAGGTCACAGAAAAGCACTCGGCCACATAAATACTGTGCATAACACACGCAGACACATGCTGTACATGTACTGAGTCAGACACCAGCTGACCCGCTAACAGCTGCTTTTAGCACAGAAATCACGCTGAGATGTGAGGTGCTTACGGCTCTGCTGTCTACTGCCAAGTGAACAAAACTCCACATTGGTTTGACAGAGAAGACAGTGGAGGCATATTTGTGTGTGACAGCAGTGGTAGAAACTACAGAAATCACAACAGAGTTTTTGGATAGCTAATTACTGTCACAGAAGTAACATTTTGGAAAAGTCCCTCTCATGTACTCACGTTTTAAGTGTGCCAGACGTCATGAGCTCAGTGACCAGAACAATACATTTCTTTCCTTTGCACGGCCCCTCCCAGGAGTCATAGAAGCGGACAATGTTAGGATGCTGGAGACCCTTCAACATCCCAGCCTCCTCTTTAAAGCGCTGACGCTCCGACTTGGAAAGCTTACGATCCTATAAGCAGGACAGAAGAGGAAAATTAGTCATAGATCCACAAACATTTTTCATCTGAATGCTTGAGGGAGAAAATATTTACCTAAAAAAATGCCAGATTAATAGTACAAGACTATTACAATGAATGTGATTACAATCAAAACAAGCCGGAAGAGATTTGGAGAGGCGGAGAAGAAATTTAATTAAGAGACAAAAAAACAAAGATATGCTGAGAGGGAAGAGAAGAAATAATATAATAACTACCTACAAAAACATGGTACTATAACAACAGGATATAACATGTTGTATATATAACACACATACAAACTGAATTGAAATGCGAGAACAGGTACTTTCAGAAAATGTTGCCATATTGCATAAAAATACAGCTTCAGAGAAGGACATGGATGAAACAGACAGTCCTTTCATCTTAACTCAAAGAAGCCACAAACATCCATTAGAGTGAGTCTGAGGCTGTATTTTGATCTCTCTTCTTTTTATCTATACAGTACATGTTCGGTTCCTTTG
The DNA here is from genome assembly GCA_032362345.1 of Sandelia bainsii. Classification (NCBI taxonomy): domain Eukaryota; kingdom Metazoa; phylum Chordata; class Actinopteri; order Anabantiformes; family Anabantidae; genus Sandelia; species Sandelia bainsii. The sequence goes on along the minus strand of JAUMHL010000016.1, from coordinate 9,362,930 downwards.
TTTGGCTCATGGTGACAAAGTTTATAGATAATTTTACACTGTTACATCACTGTTAACTCATGAAGAGTGTAGACAGTCATGTTACTCCTCTTGTACAAAAGGACCTAAACTGAAATTGCTACTAGTGTTTATTATACAGGACATAGGTGAATCACACTAGCTATGATACCACCAGGATTGGTAACATGTAATCTCCTCCTATCCCACCTCACCGGCTTCCCACTATTGAATCCTGCCCATTGTTCAGTGGAACACTCATCGTGGCCTCAACTAAGCTTCTACTACTGTCCTCTTTTTACTTTTTTATTCAGTCATAAAATTCAGGCTTTAAATTTCACACCAAGCTTAAACTCTTCTTTATTAGAAGTGGTTGTAGCCACCCAGTGAAAGCTTGACCAAAACAAGCTAAGAAAAAGCAAAAATAGAGTCTAAACTCTTCAATCTCGCGGACGACAAGCTTCTTAGAAAAGTCCCCCCCCACACACACACACACACAGTTTAATGGGCATTCCAGCTCTACCACTGAAACCTCAATAAACACAGATGCAAAAGGCAGTGTGGGCGGGGTGGATCTTGTAAAGGTGTGAGAGTGTGTGTGTGTGAGAGTGTGTGTGTGTGTGTGTGTGTGTGTGTGTGCGCGCGCACATTCACACATGAACGTGTGTTTAAGCTAAAGCCATGCATTCATCTGTGTCTATCTTTTGTTGTATGTGTTTACACATTATTTAAAGGAAGAAAAGTTTACATTATTTATTTTCATTTGGATGTATCACTTTTATTTCAATTATTACATCTGTTGTAATTAAAGGACTATATTACAATATATAATTGGAGAATGTGTGCTTGGCGAGCATGTGCGTATGTGCTTATTTGCACAACAATGTTTCTAGTGTCTTCACAAGCTCTGTGTCTAACCGTAGCTGACACATTCAGCACATCACCGTCCCCAAAATAAACAAAATCCGAGCTGCCTGACAACGATAAAATAAGGTGAAGAAACCTCAACACTCAGAGGATTAAAACCCAAATATGGTTGCAACTTCCTCTGAGACTCTAAATTATTAAGTTGTTCATGCCAAATATAAAGTATTCACAGCTACCCTGTAGTTACAAGTAGGCTGCACCAGATATGAACACAACTTGTATAAAAGAAGGTTCCAATTAACCTGGAACAAACAGAAATGTGTAGTTTTGAGAGGAAATCGTGACACACTTCCATAAGCTTTCATCATGGGTGAACCTTTCAGAGGATGAAATTACTGTTCTGCAAACAAACATAGAAAAGAGTAGCAGCGCTGTCACAAAAGCTGTGTGTAGGTTTAACTATAGAACAGAAAAACTGAAGCACAGCGAGCTAGGAGCTTCAAGAAATGTCAGTTTTAAATCTGGTTTAAAACTGACAATTTTTAAAATAAGACAAGATTATTTGTTGGAGGTGAGATACCTACTCCCAGCAACATTAGCAGGATTATCACCATGGCAACCAGTTCTAAAAAGAGGTTCAATGACGGCCACCTTTTCTCCAATTCATCAATTTTGTCGTTTCTTTCAATTAAATCAACAATATTCTGACATCTGTCAGGCACACAGATAAAATGTTGTCAATCAGTGGCTTTTTCTGGCACTGTACTGTTTTATGTGTGAATATGACAACAAAAAAAAGCAAATGCACCCAGCATTACTGCAAAACATCTAAGACAAAGAAAATGTTTGCCAATCAATCACTGAAAAGGTTTAAAGCAACACCAAGCAATTAACAAATCAGCAGTTAAGAGCCTGTCAGGTCACAGAGCATAAATCTTCTCTCCATGTTATGAAAAATCCTTGTGAGCTGCTTCTGAGATTAGAACAGTTTGTAACGTAATGATCTCATACTGTCATATTGTATAACCTAAAGCCTCATCTATAGCATATGACTCACACACACACATACACAAAAGTGAGAGAGTCTTATAAGTGAGAGAGCTCATAACTGCTTATCCCTTCATTCTACAGAAACCACTTCACTGATGATGGCCCATTAGCAGCCAACACACAGAAACATCAGCGTATGCTTAAAACTTTTACTCTCACTCTTCCTCACTGTTTTTTTTTCCCCCACCCATTATGATCACATGATCATGTGGTCACATGACCATAGCTGTAGGCCACTTAACATTGCATTTCTCAGCAGCACTTAGAGAAGACCCTGACCATGTATATCAGTGTTCCCTCAGGGTACTAGGAGATTACTTCTTCCTCTCTCACCCTCTTTATTTCTCTCTTGCTTTCCATCTGACTGTGTGTGTGTGTGTGTGTGTGTCTCCACAGACGTGAGCAGACGGCAAGCTTGCTAATCCATTATTAATGTTTCCTTCTTCATTGTTGTGCATAAATAGATACACATCTCTTACACATATGCTGAAATACAAGGAACACATATCTAAATGTAATGTTTTTATACAGTACAATAAAATGTTGTCAGGATGCGACTCTTTTAGAAATTTATTTGATCTACTGTAAGGAAAATATGTCTCCTTGTTGTGGTGATTGTTTTCTTGCTGCCTTTGCCTCTTCTCTTTCTAGCGCTTCTTTTCTGCTCCGAGCTTCAAAACATCATAAGACTTGAGTTTGTCAGACTCATACTCTCTCACTCTCTAAGACACACAATCTTTCCCATACACGCAAGCACACACCTAAGCCAGACAAGCCTATGCACTCTAATCAGCAGCTTCTTACCCAGCACATTTCTGAGGACTTGAAAGAAGCCGTCTATACATTCTGTGCAAATGAAATTTCTAAGTCAATCTGCCCCATTTATCCATTTGTGTTCTGTTATAGCAAACTCAGGACTCACATAAACACACCCAGTTACATACAGTACATATACCCACACACAACCAGGCAGCCAGATAGACAGTCAGAAACAGAATCAGCAGTGTTAAATCATTATGTGGCTTCCTGCAGAGAGGCTGAAAGCTGATACCCTCCGATCAACTCATCCAGTGTGGACAGCCCGTAGAGCTTTAACACTCTGATCATCTGCTCTGGTCTTCTCAGGTCTGTTGCACCCCAGCAAGTGAGCAACACTCACAACACCAGATGGATGCAAGTTGCACCAGATGACGCCATAAAATTTAGACACGGCAAAGTGGCACTTAAGCGTACTGAAAAATGATAATAGTATTAGGTATGGTCTCAAATGTTTCTAGCTACCAAACTTACATAATGTTGTCCAAAGGTTCAACAGTGGAAGTTTAAATATAGGAAGAATAATTATATAAAGTATGATCCATTTCTCAAGATTTCCATTACATAATAGGAATCCTAATTTGTTTACATTAGAGACAGAAAATCCATAAGGGATGGAAGGAAAAGAAACATATCTCTGACTCAGTGGTTGGTAAACTGTCAAAACAGCCAAGCAGGATTTTAGGATGGAGTAAGACCTGTTACCTGGGTCTGTTAGAGTTTATGATCCTAACAGGTATTTATTAGGGTGGATTACCAGGAATTCAGAGCTGGGTATTTTCTGGGGATGCTCACCGAAATCTGTTCCTGTTTCACAGGAAAAACACTTGTAGGATCCCAGGACTTTCAACATGTACATGCTTGTGTGTGCATGCATCAGGGAACTGAAACAAATACACGTTTTCCAAACCACACACTTTACTACAGTATGTCACTGACATACTGTGGTTTGACCACTGACATCATGAAAGTAATTTAACTGGAACTACTTTTCACCTGAAACTGTTTCTACTGATTACATCTCATGCTAAAATAACATGTTAAATGTGGGAGAAACATGTCAGCATATGCACATCTCTATCTCAAACCGGAGTAGTAGGTTTGCTATAGACTAGGATGAAACATTTAAGACAATGAAAAATGCCCTGATATTACCACTAAATACAAGTGAACAACACTCTGAATTAAATACTGTAATATTAAAATTAATAAATTAAAATTAAAGACATACCGTTACAGAGAAATTATTTTTACTTAAATTTCTTCCAGCAGCCTTTTAGGGAGCCTAACTGAACTAAAACTAAACCTTTCATTCTAGTTCATGCAGAATGTGTCATTGACCTAGTTTGATTTTTCATCAACCTCTGCGTCCTGACCCAAATTTCAAAGAACTGTGTTGGTAGATAGGGCATCCCGGTGTGGTGGTGTGTGCACACACGTTTGTGTATCTGCACGTGGACGAAAAAGACACACTGTGTTTCAGAAGTGTATTTCTCAGCCCACAAAGACTCCTGCAAAGAACCACAAACCCCCCTACTGCATGCACACACAATTAATAAACATGTACACAAAAAGACACACATGCACATTTCACTTGCACACACAAACCAGAACCTCTCCAAGACCTTTACCACACCTTGTTATGGTTAGTCAGCATATGAGAGGAGAGAGAGAGAGCACATCTGTTATCAATAAAAGTGACAGAAAAGTGGATGAATACGTTCCAGTAAAAGTCAGAAGGGGACAAAGAGTGATGGAGACTAATCTCATCACAAGCATTTTAACACAGAGCAGCTAAGGTCTAAAAAAATAACACAAACAGCATCAGTGTTCATCACCTGTTTGCAGCCCCCTCTCATATCCCCAATGGGTTTCCTTTTTGTCCATTTCTTGTTTCTCTTTACAGCTGCCTCGCTCACTCTGTTTCTCCACCACCTTGCACCCTCCCTCCCCCCTTTCATCCTTTTTAGGTGGTTTTTGGTTTCCCATCAATCACCACTCTACATATTAACCAGGGACATGTGCCTGTGTCCTTGTGTGTATATTGTAGAAACTGTGGTGAGATTCAGACAATGTTTTTTCCTAGGTTTGTTCTTTGGATATATGCTTATTTGTAATATGTTATTTATTTGATTAACAACATTTTGTTCTATTTTTGTGTAAACACTGAAAGCAACTGTGTTTTCCAAAAAGTGTGATCAGGTATCTCACTTCTCTATATACTGATCATTTTTTCTTTGTCTGATTTACAGACAAAGGCACCACAAACATTTATCAGAATGGCTTCCATAACAAGCCCTTTGTGTGTCTGTGTAAACATGTTGTGTACTTGTGTGTTAACAATAGGTGCTGTCTCTGCCTGCAACTCACTGTGCACCCTATTGTTTCATCTCTCTGTGCCTGGCTGTACAAACACACACACACACAATGTGCCACTGCAGTCATTACCCTCTGCTCTGCTGGTCACGCCTCATCTCCCCTCCTCTTCCCTGTCTCCTCAAAGCTCTGGTGTCATCTCCCTTTTCCCTTAATCCTTTTCACTCCTGTCCTCGTCTATCATTTCCTACTCTCCACTCACTTCTTTCCTCTTTTCCATTCATGGGATTCCCCTAAAATACAAACAGGATGCTTTGCAAATGTGACCTCTGTCCCACATCACACCCTACGGTTCAGCCACTTGATGCAGTTGTCTTGATCCAAGGGTAATGAGAGGAAATCTGAAGGTAATAAGTGCAGTGTTAATCCTTAACTAAAGTGTTAATCCTTAAAAGAACAGCATGTCATGCATAAAGGGTCACATCACACCTGGAATAATCCCAAATGCTGACATGCTGGGTTTTCAAAGTTCACAGTGATAATTGATCAAATAATAAAATTGTACATGTACATTTACATTTGTATCACCTTAAAACAGGTCTGTGGAACCGTGACCTTTAAGTTTACAGGACACAGCCTCTCATTCCACAGCTAATAATCTAATACCAATCTAATGCCCTAATCCTGAATCAGGTGAGCAAACCACTTCCAATACGTGGGATTCTAAGCGCTGCTCATTAATTGTGGTTGTGATTGGTGAAATGATTAGCAACAAACAATGGCCTCCTTTGTTGCTCGTACAGGAAAACAATGAGTCAATAAAATGACATGAAAAAAATAAACTCTAAAAGTTTTACAGTCACAAGGTTACCACACAGCTTCATTATTACATTAGTATTACAGAATGATTACCAGGAGTAATCTTATTGGAAGGGTTAAAAGTAAATATACTTTGTTTTGTAAAAAAGTTTTGTTCCTAAAAATACATTAAACCATTTAATTTAAACAAATAATATTTGTGTAAAAAGGTTTTGAGAAGGGAGCATGTAGGGAATTTGCACCAGGCAGTAAATCACTCTTTGTACTATAACTGCAAAAGATTAATTTGAAACATAGTACATTAGAATGTAATGGCTGTCATATATCAGCAATCCTGTCTCACTTGAATGGACCAAAAAGTCTTTGAACTTTTCAGCACTTGACCCTTTTACACCAGCGAGGCCACACGCTGCTGCTGTTGCTGCATGTTTGAAACTCAACTTAGTATAGAACTTTCGTGTTCCTGTGTTCAGGAGTATATGTGCGCTTCAGACATTTTGTGTGTTTGGGTGAGAATATCTGCGTGCAAAAGGTTGCAGCCTTAATAAAGGGTACGTGCACCTGCCCTTCTGTTAACACATCATAAACAGATCTCAGAGAGACGGATATGTTGACGGACATGATCCATTCCAAAAGTGTCAGACCAGACCTTTAAATCTTTTTCACTACCACTATGTCTGAATGAGTTACAATGCAAACACACAAACAGAATACACAAAATACTGAGCCATTCTACATGGTTTGTTACAGAAATCCATATATCATAAGAGGATCATCATTTAAATCCAACTAAAGTATATTACAACACTATCAGATGCCATAGCATCAGTTCATTACTCAGAAATGTTACATATCTGTGTCTAAGAGTTGTCAGAGTTTGTGATGTGCGTTTGTGTGTGCATGTCTCCCTGGATTCCACAAAGGTTAGAGAGCGGGTGAGAAGTGTCCTAGACAAAATTATTACATATTCTATGAAGACTACCCCGTTACACTCCATCAAATCTAGGCCTTGACTATTAACGCCCAACTTGAACTACTCAGGTTTCACATTAAAGAGCAGCAACAGCCAGAGGCAGCCAGTTTCAGCTAGAAGTTACACTGTGTAAGGTAAAAGGCTTCTTCAACCATTTTAATCACCTGGTTCAGTCTGCTCACAATTGTTTTACTTCATTCTGAAACTTTGAAGACTTCGTAAGGGGTTCATTTAGATTACATGCTGCCACCAGGATGCCCCAAGACCTATTGCTTTTTAGCTCTTTTTAACCAAGAACACAAACCATGTGGGAGTTTTTACATAAAACAGAAATTTTTAGGTCACAGACACAGAGGAGCAAAAGCAAGCAATTGAATCTGTGTGTTGACATTTATGCTCTGTCAGCTTAACAACCACTTTAATGAGAGTTACCAACTGTCTGTTTACATGCACACTGTGTGATTTTGGCACAAACACATACTGCCTTTTAAAATACTACACATTCTGTCAGGGATGTGTGTGAGCTTTGGTGCACTCACGCTGTGCTCTCATTTCTAACTCCTCCGCAAGATATCATCAGACTAACAGAGACCCTGAAGAGACACACACACCTATAAATGTATTAAAAGTAACATGTAAACTATATAAACCCATGTGTATGTGCACATAAATATGCAAACTCACAACTCTGATATATACAATACACATAAAAGGGGGATTAGCTTCCGTCACAATAGAAAAAGGAAGAAAGACAGAGGGAGAACTGGAAGTGAGGTTAAAGTGGAACAGAGAGAAAGAAAAAACATCATACGTATTGGCTCCCAAATCTTTTCCCCCCCCTCTATCTTTTTTCTCTTCTTGTCTTTCAGCCCTCTCTGTTTCTCTGCCCTTTTCCTCTCCTTGCAGTGGCCTATATTTCCTCAGCAGCCAGTTAGTTGAGATGAAGAGGGGAACTGATTTAGGTTCCAGTTCTGACAGGGTAACCAGAGAAGTTAAACAGATACACGCTACCGACAGAGCCATGAGCTGGAGACTGACAACTGGACGAGCTCCAGAAAAGTCCAGCAGCCAGTCTAACGCACATGTGCATGTTTGTGTGTGTTTTTCTTTGGGTCTCTCTACGGCTGACTATGGTTTTGTTACATGCAGGTTTTAGGGTTAATTTGTTCCAGATGAGAGTCCTTTACTGCCAAAGTGCACACTGTTACAAGACATTAGCCTAGTTTTCTCTAACATTTGTCTCTGTTGCACTCTTTCAGACACACACATGGGTGAATGATTTGAAGCAGAGAATTTTTAGACACATCCTCATACACACACCAATCCCACAATGCATAGAAAAACACACAACAGAATACATTTTTACTTTCTTTTACTCACAAACTATATGCACCAATAATAATGTTATATATGACACAGATGCAGACACTGTGCACACATGTGCCCAACAGGAGTAGGAAACCAAAAAGGAGGATGGAAGTGAGGTTTGAGGAAGAGGAAATGGGTATATTTATCTGCATTTCCTGTTAGAACAACACACAATGCACAGCTGGTCCATAAAATATGTACTCTTTCTAACATCTAACAGACAAAGTAATAGCCTTTTAAATAATATTTCACAGAAAATACAAGAAATCAAGATAACAACAGATTCCTTGACAAGTCCAGTCATCTGTGCAACAGTAGATTTAGAAGCAGACAGGAGAGGAGACAAGGAGAGCGGAGAAACTCGAAAAAAGTGGACGGGAGAAAAGACAAGGGAGGCAGAAATAGAGGTTGGTTTATTTGACACAGTGATGCAATAACTGTGAGAACATCATATGTGCGCGCACAGGTGCAGGTGCCTGTCTGTCTCAGTAATGCCTTGCTGAGAGACAGAGATGTCAATATCACAAGGACTAACACTTCCATCAACTAGAAACAGCCTTTGTCAAGGAAAATCACTGCTTCACAAGCACACTGGACCAAACAGCAGAGATGATGGTGGATGACAACCAGTTATCCAGTTTAGATTTTGTTTTGCTGAACTGAAGTTTTTCCATGAGTGTTCATTGAGCTGAGACAAGAGAGCAAGAAATGGAAAAATATGAGTCAAGAAATCCTTAAAATATGTAAGAATGGATGAAGTTTAAGACAAGCAGGAAGAGAGTATGAAAGTCAATGAAATGGGGAACATAAGAAATTAAAAAAAGGAAGGGAATAGTGGAAGAGGACAGATGGGAGCAGAGGAGAAGAGATGAGGAAGGAAAGGTCAGAGCAAAGTAGGAGAGCAGCAGATGTTAATGACTGATCAGAAGTAGGGAGAACGAAAGCTGCAAAAAGGAGCTAGAAGAGGACATGTTGGAAGACAAGGTTTGAGGAGGAGAGGGCTGAAAGGGGGAGAGACGACAGGAGGTGGGACAGTGCAAATAATGAGCTGTCAATTGAGACAAAGGCAGAATTGTATAACTTCATAATGAGTCTCATTCTCAGTAAAGATAAGTGTAATAATGACAACAAGGCCTCTAATGAGACTACTACACCAATTCACACACAATCTTAACAACCTTTTCCCAAGCAAACTATTATACAAAGATAACCACAAGACCTGATTAAAACTTTTAACAAAGACATTTTTATGAGGAAGAAATTTAAAAGGTTTATTCATAAAGAGACAGCCAAAATTGGTTGTTCTTACTTTTGTAGAGACTAAGCCTGGCTCATTGTTTAAAACATAAAAGGCACAAAATTAACTTCTATTTTTAAGTTACAAAGGTTTGTCCTTATTAAATAGGTGCTGATGTCTTCCATCATGCTCACAGACCAACTACTCACACTATTACATAAAGCTTTAAAAGTAGCTTAGCATAAAGATTTCTAGCTACTTTCTTCAATCAAGTTCAACCCGTGACACAGAGGTTAAGAAACAAGTGGGTTTGTTATTTCACCTGCCTCTGCTTCAGTGTAACAGTTGGCAGACACTAATTTTAAAACCATACTGTACAGCTCTCTCATGTCTCAAAGGAAATACAATAATTAATCACAAAGTACATCTGGCTACACTTAGCTTTACAAAGATGTGTGAAATAGTTGATCTCTGGTCACTGTCACATGCACACACACGTTCAAAAACTCCATACAGCAAACAAAGTCATAAAGCCAGGAGTGCACACACAAAAAACTTTTACAAAACACAGCGTGCCTGTAACCCATTTTACACCTGAATGGGGTACAGTATAAAAGATGTCCAGCTTGCTTTCTCTGACAACAATGAGCAATGACAATATAATTTCCAAGCCCAGGTTAACAATTGCTGCTTAAAATATCCACACAATGAAGTATAAGATGACATAAGCATCATCAACGAAGAATAAGAGACACTGAATAAGGCACCGGTGTGGCTCCTTTCTTTTCATATGACCTGCCTGAAGGTAAAATCAGTAGAACTATAAGCCTCACTGGTTTCAACTTCTACAAAAGTGAGAACATGATGAGCTACCAAATTTTAACAACGTTTGACAAACTGCTTTAAGTTACCGTGGCACTGTAGTGATATTGAACAACTAGTAGCACACATCTCCTGCCAACTTTCACCACCATACAACTGATCTGTAATTACATTCTATAACTGTGTTAAAAATTAGAAACAGATCCCTGCAGGGCTGTAACTAACAATTCACTCTCATTTAGTCTGCTGAAATTACCAATAGCTATAGATATTTGACTTTCTATAATGTAAGACAACAAAAAGCAACATTTTCTCACAAGCTAAACTAAACTACATTTTTTAGTTAAAAATGTCACAGCAAATTATTGGATTTATAGATGGATTTGGGGATAATAAAACTGGAATTACCGAATTGCTGTCGTTAATCTCTGCCAGCCAGTGAAGTTGCAGTTTACATGCATGTCTGTCCAGACTCCTATTCTAATCAGTTAAACGTGAGTCTAATTGGACATTTTGCCAGATGTGATGAAGTTTCCTTCAGGAGTCTCTGAGATACAGCACTGATAAGAATGGGACAATCATGAGGTCACAGCAACCTTGACTGCCAAAATGTAATGTTCATTATATAGTGTACATTTGGGCCACATATGAATAAATGTAGGTATCATAATAACAAGAACAGGACAGACGTACGTACAGACATATGGAAGGATGGACAACCCGAAAACAGTAGACCAGGACTGTCACTGGTGCTGAGGCATAATAAAACAATTTATGTCTATTTCTTATACAGAGATATGTGCAAAAACATACATAACATACATATCAAAACCTGTCAAGCAAAAGGGAGAGAGAGAAACAGAAAAAAGAAGCAGAAATGCCAGTACTAGGCTTTCTGTCCAAGATAAAAATGCACAAAAGCACATGTACACATATATAAACAAGTTACATCATGCAGCAGGAGGTTTATGAGAGGTCAGGAAAACAGGACGGAAGTCACAGGGAAAAAAGAAAGTTTGAGAGTCAGGCAGAAACAGAGTATAATATCAATATATAGTATGAAGACATACAGTACAAGCTCAGGTACACACAGCACATTCAGGGTTAAGGATATGCTGCTCTTACAGGATGTTTGCACTGATGAGTGCATTGTTTATAATGAAGCTTCACCATAACTGGCTGCCTGTTCAAACAGGGCCACATATACTTTATGAGGCGACCAGCACCAATTCAGGTTCATTCAGGTACAAAGCCCAAGAGAGAAGACAGAGGTGAGTGTACTATGATATCATCCATCAGAACTACAACTTCAAAAGACTTTCCACACCTCTTCATACTGAATGCTGTGCCAACACATACAGCACCACAGTATGAATGTTGTGGTTGGAAGTCCTGGGTAAATCATTAATTTCTCTGATAAAAATCTGAAAAAACACACACACACACACACACACACACACTTATTTTCTGACGCAGTTACTGTGTTAATCACTTTACTGGCAGTTATGAAAATATTATGCCAATGCAGGCCTGTATCATCTGCAACTCACAAATGGGTCTCACCTCAAAAGGCACTCACAGCATCATGGGCACATGGAACCAAACTTAAACCCCGGCCTACTTTTCTCTTTGAACCCCCACCCTCTGACAAGATCACTGCCATGGTACCTGACCTAGTAGCATGGTCTTTCCATTTCCAGCTCCACTATCCGAAAGATGCAGACCTCTAAATGCGGTACATTTAGAAATGCAGAACAATTTTAAGACAAAATTTATGATATTTTTACTTCCTAAAGCTTATGTTTGTAACCACAGAAGGAATCAAACCAAAGCCTGCCAAGCTCAACTTCCTGATCCAGAAACATCATTTTTCTTGAATGTTAATATTGAGAACTGCTTAATGCAAACTTAATTGATTGTGATAAATCTTTTACAAAATGCATTTTACACTGCTGCTACTGTGCACTGACATAGTTCAATGACAGCTGCTACTGTGGCTGTACAGGAAACTTTCATTATCTAAATTTATATCAATAAACAACCCTAGCATGAAGATGTCTGACTAGCTATAAACTGGATAGCTACCAATAACTGTGATGCATTGATCTCACTATGACAACAAAGGCTAAAGCTACAGGTAAGAGAAATAGGTTACGTTAAAAATGAATCCAAGAGTACTATAAACAGTGTGTACAATTGTGTACCAGACTTGAGTTTGCTTTGTGTGACAAGTATATAATCCCAACTTTGAAGGAAAAGGAAATGAAGGAAAAATAGCTGATAAAAAAACATGAGAAAGCGGTGATACAAGCTGAAAGAGAAGAACAGGAGAAAAATAAGGCACAGAGCATGAGACTCGCAACTGTTTTAATAGAACTTCTGTATAATGGTCTTCGTTGAAAGTAACATGAACAATCTGTTTTGCAGAATGCACAGTTACTGATGCTTTCATGTTTTCTTACTGAAAATCAAACCATCTGCCCAGTTCAGCATGAGGACAAACAGCGATAAAGAAGAGTGATGAGGGATTGGCGTGCCCACACACACACACAATGACTATGAGACTGCACACACACACACGCACAAACAGTCAGCACTTCACACCATGTGTTGGGAGACTTATCCTCTCTTTTTCATCCCAGTCTGTTCCTCTTCTATATGTCTATATACCTTTCAGTGACCCACCCCTTGACTCTAAATATGACCTCAGGCCCTTCTACTCATTGAGTCCCTCAATACTTCTCCTTGTCTGAGTTTCCATGTCAGTATGTGAACGCACTGATTGCAGATGGTTGCACATGTTTATCATACTCTCTGTTGGCACATGTATTTAACAGTATGCCTAAAGCTACAGTTTGCAACTTTTTCTGATTTTTTTTAATAGAAAGGTGGAGAGGTGCTGTCGAAGCCTCACAGAACAGCCTGTCAACAGCGCCAAGAAATTCACTTCTGTAAGTTCTAACAAATCAGAGAAAAGCAATGATTTCTACTTAAGTACTATGTTGTAAGTAAGTTTTGTAGCATTCTCATTTATTGTAATTTCATGACAACTACCTGAAGGGTTGTGCGGAGCGTGGTGGAGTGTAAAGAGCACAGCAGAGCTGTATCAAAGCAGGGAGAGGGACAAAGCAGAGTGGATTGATTTTCATGCTAGCACTAGCTTAAGTTGCATATTGTAGCTTAAAGTATATTTACATAAATGTATGTGTCAGGGACATGTGTGTATATTCTTTTGTATCTGGAGTCACTGCAAAAGTCATCTGTATTTATTTATATGTCTGCTATCTTGGCAATTTGTTACAGTAAATTAGTACAGTAAATGCTCCACACAAATACAAACTAACTTCAATAAATTCTCAACTTTAAACCACGATTATGTCTCAGATACAGTATGTACTAAATCCACATTTTATACATTGTAGTTTACAGCTACAAAACATCAACTGCAACAGTTGACACCAGTACACAACATCTTGCCAATAAACTGAACTGAATCATTTCTTTCCTGAGATGACCATCCCAGTCATATGCCAGTGAACCTTACTGTTGTTGTAATGCGATGTCAAATTTGAAAGAGAGCTCTTTTGCTACTGAACAGGTTTTGTGTGACATACTGGTCTCAGTGTGTTTTTGGTCACTGGAGAAGGACAAATAAACTTCAAATTAGCTTTAAGAGAAGTTGAGTAGAGGAGAGGGTAGGAGAGGAGAGGAGAGGAGACTAGTGAAGGTAAATAAAGAAGGCCGAGCTGAAAATATGAATCATGCGTTGCTGTTGCTGTTGCTAACACCTCCAGCCCACGAGACTACTATTTATAGACAGAGGGAGAAGGGAGAGAGCAAAAAGATAGCAGTGAAGAAGACAAGTTCACAGACAAACACAGAGTAGACAGTAGGAAGAGTTGTAAAAGACTGAGGAAAAGAACAAGAGGCAAAAAAGAAATGAAAACAGAATGAATCAGTAAAAGGGAGAGAGCAGCAGAGAGGAGAAAAGAGAATGACTGAAAATTTGGAGAGAGACCAAGAGATGCACAAATGATTGTGCACCAGACTGAGAAAATACCACGGTAAAACTGTGGTCGTCCGGAGGATGGATGGAATGACAAAACAAAAGTTAAAAAAAGAAGCAGAAAGAACAATAAAACAACAAGTGAAGAGGCTGTGTGATGGAAAAACATCTTAATATTCCTGAGAACTGCATGTAAATCCCCCTCAGACAGGTGTATGTACCTGTCTCATGGCTGAGTCAATGGGAAAAGGCTGTGTGCCAACAAAGATCTTGAGATTACACGTTACAAGTTACTGAAATTTTTTTGCCGAAGTCAAGATTCAACCTGTCTGATTCAATCAAACATAAAACTGATGAAATGAAATCTCCTCTTAATTTAGGACACATGTTTTTTTTTTTCTTTCAACTATATAATTATCTTGTGTTATTAACTTGTGATTTAGGCTCATTTGTTCCATTTGTTAACAAGGCAGTAATACTTACTGACAGGACCTAATAATAAAACATACTTTGATCAGGACAAATGAGGACAGAGACCATAAATAAAAGGTGGGGGTCTTCATTCAAAATAAATCTGCACTGTGCGCACAACACACCTAAAAATCTTAGGAAATCCACAGATAAATTTGTCTGATAAAAATAATCAACAGACACGTTGAGACACGACGGGTTACAACAGAGTTTACGATCAAAGTTTGGCTTGGGTGACGGCCATTCTCGTGGTGAACTGTTATGTGTTCATTACCACTCTCTAACAAACATGCAGACAAACACACACACCAACAGACATGTTTGACTGTTGCCCAATATTTAACCAAACCGCACAGATGGACTTCTCAGTAATCTGTGGTGAAAGAGGGATAAGCCTGGTGTGTCCACATACTAGCACACATTCATTTTTCCAAAACCGCCAATATGGTTCCACAATCGAGCTAGCATCAGAAGAAGTTTCTGATAGTCTTGGTAGTTCTCAATCTTTCCATCTCTCTTCCTTCACTGCTGTACATGCCCAGCCTCCTCCTTTTCACCCTTTTTTTTTTTTTTTATCTTCTTCTCATCCTCTCATTTGCCCGCTTCAAGCTAGTGAGCTGCAACAGAGATCATGTTTGGGCTAATTAAGGACATTCCCCACCACTGCAGTCAGGAGATTTGCTGTTTCAACAAAAAGGAAGCCTTCTAAAGAGTTTAGACTTAAATCCTCCCTAAAATGTGCTGGAAAATACTTATTATAAATGCCAACGGTTCTTAGCCTTTTCAGTTCACCATCCATCCCAAAACAAAGCCATGCTCTGTTGCAAGCATAATCACACACAAATTACAGTAGATGCAAAAGCTGCACCTCATGTACACTGATGGACAGGGGTCAGCATGGGACACATTTAATGCTTGCCATGATTAAAGTGAAAATATTAATTCGTGGTTATGCAGAAATACATTTCTTTAAGCCTGTCAAATTGTCAGCAGTGCTGATGTAGATAACTGGCTGTACCCAGCAGGCTTGACAGTGGTAAACTGTAATGCCTTGTAACACTTACAACACAAATTTCATTTAGTTCAGTGTGGCAAATTAAATGTATGATGAGAAATAGCTACAGGGTTAAATATGGCCACAACTCTGTGACAATGAATCTCTTGGGGCAAAACAACAGTGTAAGAATACATCAAATCCATGTAGATGACACACACACACACACACACAGGTAGCGGAAAACTAGTGGCTGACCA
Source organism: Sandelia bainsii (assembly GCA_032362345.1). NCBI lineage: Eukaryota > Metazoa > Chordata > Actinopteri > Anabantiformes > Anabantidae > Sandelia > Sandelia bainsii. The sequence goes on along the minus strand of JAUMHL010000016.1, from coordinate 9,346,934 downwards.
CAATATCTGAAATATGCTTCTTAACTTACAGAAATAGCACTTTGCAAAGTGTCTGTGTGCACATGCAGCAACCAGAGTACGGATGTGCTATAGACTGTGGTGTGGTTTTGTTCCACCTGCAACTTATGCTGCAACATTTAAGCGCGTTTACTTTTTTTCTCTCTTACTATGTGCTACAGTGTAGAGTGTGTGTCTGCACGTTTGACACTTTCTCTTGTCCTAGTACACGAAGATATATAAAAAGCATCCGAAAGCAAACACTTAAAGCAGCCAATACTGAACTGGTGCCAATTTTGAAAAGTATAAACTGTCAAACTTAATGTTCTTGTCCTCTTATTGACTACTATAGATAGTCATTAACAAATAAAGCCTTATGCCTTTAAAATACATGGAATCAGGATATTATATTGAAAAATAGATGCTATACTTGGTCAGTATCCAATGAAACATCAAAACTTTAACCTGTTCTTCTGCAAACATTGCCACATGGCTATGCATGCATGGCCACCCAAACATCAAGCACAAACTGAGTACACACATGCAAAGGCTCAGTGAGGCATTATCAATATGAAGGTGAAGATATAATGATGCCTTGATCTGTCCAGTGTTTGCGTTTGTGGAGTAATCCTCATATATTAATTCACATGCCCTGTTTTTCCTCAGTTCATGGAACTAAACTGGCGTATTACAACTTTAACAACAAATGTAACATCTAACATGTCAATTAATTCCTCTCCAAGTAAAAACTACACTGAAGCACTAACATGGATGTCTGTGTGAGCTTCTCTGTACTATTCTGCAAATGCCCCAGGGCTGGGGAGCATCTGGATATTGAATATACAATGGAGCAGACAAAGCCTAAAGTGCACAGGTTGAATGGGACTACCATGAGACCACAAGGGATCTACAGTCCATTACCTTCTAAAGCTCCCTATTAACTGTTCGTCTCACTCACTCTCCCTGTCTGTGTCACCCTCACTTACTCTCCCTCTGTCTGAAATGGTCTCTGTCTGTCGCTCTCTCTCTGACTGTCTGCATCTCTTTTTATCTCCCTCTCTCTGTCTGCCTGCATTTATCTGTGAATATCACACTCTGATTCTGGGTTGTTTTTCATCAGTCCTTTCTGTCTCTCTGAATTGTCTGGGGCTCTTTCTGCCCTCGTCTCTGCCTTTATCTCTCTTTTGTGTGCCACTTTTGCTCATGATTTATCTCTCTGGCTGTTTTACTGTCTGTGTTTCTCTGTGCTGTGTTCATTAAGCTTGTGATGCAGTTCCAGGCTGATATTTCTCTCTTTGTTTCTATATTTGTCTCTGTGCCTTTATTACTGCCCATCAATTGCTTTTTGTAATTTTACCTCAATTTTTATTAGAGGGCAGAAGTTCATGAGTTCTCAAGCTGTGTATCACTTCTCAACAGGATTAATCTGTAGTTTTAAATGGATGGCAAGTGTTTATAAATCCACTTAATCAATAAATTATCAATATTCAAACTAGCACAAATCTATCTGCATGACTGTATTTAATTAATGCAACTCCATTAGCTATAATTTACACACAAACAAGCATTCAAGAGAACAAGACAGATATTTCTAATCAAATATTGATGTACCGAGAATGGACACAGGCTTTCAGATAAGCCCAGGGAAATGCACAGATGTAACCCTATAAAAAGGCCCAGTCCCACCCCATACAGGTCAAACATAAGAGTAGCATAACTCTCTGCATCAATCATGTCTGTATCTCCATTTCTTTTTCTTCTCTCTCTGTCTGTCATTCTCTCATCTTTCTTTTTCTTCCATTTGTGTGTCACTCCTTGCCTGAGCACCACCCTCTTCTCAGTGTAATTAAGCCAGAGTCAACAATAGGTTGACAGAGGTGAGCTGTTTATTACCCATAATGAATAGACAGCGCAACACAAGCCACAAACATACATAGACACAGAGAAGGGAAGGACAAGAGTAAACAAACAGACCTGACCTCTCCATCAGTCCTACTTTGTGTGTATGCATGCGTGTGTTGCTGTTTGTGTGAGCAGGAAAGGCTGGTGGGAGTGAAACTGTGCAGCTTTAACAGCTACAATGTTAATATTTTGCGAAATATTGTGTTCATACAACAACACATTTCTTCTCAGCAGTATGACCTCAGTTACATGCTATCTTGATAAAATCTCATTTGAGTGCCATCTATTTGTAAAGTAAGAACTTTACCTTAAAAGGACACTGACAGGACACAGCATCTGCTGCCAGGACCCAACATTTGACCTTTTGATTCTGAGACAAATCCACTAGGCAATATTCCCACATCCTTTCCTTATCTAAACGCAGAAACTAATTTCTAAGATAAATGCACCACCACTTCAGGTGAACATAAAACCTACAGACACTGTGTCCAGAATCTCATCACCTGACTTTAACTTCAAACAACAGGGTTTATGGACCACCGTCTGGACACAGACCTTGTGACACAAGACAACTATTGCATCTAATACAGAAATAAAGTTTTTTTGTGTTTTTTCACAACATACAGTACTTTAAAAGGAGAATGTAATCATGAGACTTACTGTTGGCAACTGTCTCAAGATGTATTTTATTACACATTAAAATGACTTGTGGCAGATGATGGTTGCAAATCATGCAGCTGTTCATCCTTGCACCCGACCACAGCATTAAAATGGCTTTCCCATTCAGTTCAAGCAGTACTGAACACTGCATACCATCCATGTGACTTCGCTCTGTCGTGATTACATCATGCAGACTGTGGCTTATGAGGGATTGACTCCTAATCTCGTGGGGAGAACTTCCTACCTCACTGACCACAGAGTGTGTGATTGTGTGTGTTTATCCTGTTACCAACAGCATTGACTCAGCATTGTGTGAGGCTGACTCTCTCTCCATTAACTGACCATGAAAGTAACCATTAAGATTAGAAATTCTACTTTAACCAACTCTTGAACAATTAAATTGGGGCATTCATGGAATGTGACACATGCTGAGAAGAATCAAGTTCACCCCCCAAAAAATATACTTCAGGCTTATGTAATTGTGATGCAGCCTACAAATGAACAGTTTAAGCAACACACACACAATTACATGTAACCAGTCCTTCAAGGCAAACAATGTCTTAATAAAGCACTGAAATCAATTAAAAAGCCACTGTCCCGCTGATGTCACTGAAACTGTTCGATTAAACTCAGCATCATCATCATGAGACATTATAATCTCCATGGTGTGTTTTCCAAGTTAAATCAGATTTAAAGAACATTATAAAGTAGTGCTGAACTATTAATCTAATCACAATCGTAATGTCAGTCTGTGCAATTATATAACCGCAAAAGACTGCATGTGTAAACATGACAAACTATTCTCTGTTTGCAGTTTGCTCATTCTCTACAGTACGGCCATAATAAAGACATGATCAGTCAGTGTCTGTTTAGGCAGTGGAGCATGTGGCCTGTGTAGCCACATGACTTTCCAGGGTACATAGTGCATTCCAGGTGCAGGTGGATGCCAGTGAGCAGACTGATGCCGAACTGGTGCCCAAAACAAAAAATGCAACCTCTGTTATATGGAGATAAATTGGATTCAACCTGATGATGAATGCATCAGGATGAAAGCCCAGACAAGTACAGAGACATGGATAGCATTTGATGATAGTATTTGTTAATTAGGCTGTATCACAACTGTAACAATACTTTCCACAATATGACTCTTTCTCTAAATCATGTGACCATATTATAAACAAATATGCCAGAAAAAATTAGGGCTGGACCTGAGGATATCAATAAAGGCGAACTGCAAATAACATTTTTGTAACATATTTATACTTTTAAGTGCATTAGTAAAATGTGGAAATATATAACATCTCAGCTTGAGCACCTGACCTTCACTTTGGCCATTCAAGAGAAGGCAAGGCACTCAACAAACGGTGTTAGGCGCAATATTGTTAAAGCAATCTCCAACCTTCACTTCTGAGTTTGTCCTCTATTTTAAGTGAGAAAAGTGTATAAAGCATATCCTGCACACACACAGCAGACTCTGACACACATATAACCACTTTGACACATGCAGCCACACACAGTCCCCACTAATTCTGCTCTAGTTATGGCTCAGCAGATGACACTCTGCTGCTTGGCTGCTATTTATAGAACAGAAAAAAATAAGAGGGAAAAATCCCATCTCTTCTCTTTCTTTGCTCCCTCTCTCTGTCTGTCTGTCTGTCTGTCTGTCTCTGTCTCTGTCTCTCTCTCTCCTCCTGTCCCAAGAGGCTTCACTTAAGGTCATGGAGGATGTGGAGAGAGAAACACAGAAACAAAAAGAAAAGAGGAAGCCAGGGATAGAGAGATACAAAATGGGACAGAGAGTGACAGAGTGCAACAAATACAAAAACAGATACAAATGCATACTTTGTTCTTTGTCTCGCTGTTTTTCAATTCTATTTTGAGATGTAAATGAACCCACTAAACCCAAATCCATTTCTGTATTCTTTTTTTACTTGAACTCTCTCAATATAGACTTAGCATTTATTAAAGTCTGTTTGTGCATTTGTCTATCTTTCAGACCATGTGATATCAGTCGTAATTGTTGTGTGCTGCACTTCACTTTTAAACTCTGTATAATATAATTAGAATGGTTATAATCAGAGAAAATGGTGATTTTGCAGTGATAGTTGAAAATATTCAACCTAGCCACTTGAATCTATTTAAAATCTTTAAGCCAGCATAAAGTTATAATGTACAGTATAGTAACTGTATTAAAGATACAGTTGATTGATGATCTCTGAGAGTGGCACAAAATGTAGAGAACGTGTAACATCAGATAAAGGCTTGAAATGCCAATAGGGGGTAGGGGGTAGACATTCAGGTTTGTAAGACATTCCTCTACCCCATTTCTCTAAGGAATGACATCTTATCATTGGAATGTGAGGAATCTGGGAGGGATACATTGAAACCAGGGAGCTAACCCCTCCCCAAATACACACACACACCACACACACACACACAGAATAAAAGGTGAACAAAGAAACAAACAGGAGCTACCTCACACATGCACACACAAGTTCTGTGATAGATTATGCAGCAACACACACACACACACACTTACTTAGCATAATTGTCTGTGCAGAGTCAGTGCACAGACAAAAAAACAGGGTAAACACAGAGAGTTACAGAGCAAGCAGTCTACTTGTGTAGCCCAGGCCACTTTACACTGATGCAGATGGTTAAGAGACTAAATGTATTTTACACTGTGGTCACACACCACTTTCCACAGGAGATGCACAGGTTTACTGAACATTTCTAATGTCACTGCCTGATCTGTTCTTATTGCACCACTAATCTGCAATTACAGTGCCATACTCTCACCGTTTACTAGTCACGGGTCTGTTAAATGTAAATGTGATTAGCATTTCAACAAGGTGCATGCTAATTAAAGCTAATCAGCATCCAGACAATTTACAACTAATTAGGAGGAGGGTGACAAAGTAGGGGTGTAAGAAAATATGAATACATTTGAGTATCACAATATTATGTTTTGTGGTTCTGCAATGATTCTTGAAAACCCACAATCAATTTTTAATTATTAGTTCACATGCGGCAGTTACATAGTTGTGTTGTATTAAGCATGTAAACATTATTTTTACTAAGATTTTATGTGCATGTTCTTTATACTATGACAGTTTCCTAACATTAGATTTAAAAAATGCTTAAAGTATCACAATATGTTAAATCACAGAGTCTGTATGTCACATCACCAGATTGTTGTCAATAAACAGTGATATTGCAGTCAGGTCAAATGACAGTGAAGTAGTTTAGTTTGTATGTAAGAGCTAGAAATCTGAGCAAATTATAGACTGAGAAACAAAGACTGAAATACTTCCACAATGGATCCTCTGTAATATTGAGGGGTGACAATGCTTCTCCAAACAGACACTAAATCTAACATTCCTGATCCATGTCTTCATTATGCAGCATCATTACTGCAAGTCAAGGAGCAAATCAGCAACAGCCCAGAAGTCAGCACTTGTGTAGTGATGCCACTAAATGTAATCAACCTGCACTTCTGTTTTTGTTTATGAATATAACAGACGCTCTTCACCATATCCAGACTGAATCAGGTATTTCTACCATTCATACAGTTTATGGGTAAAAAATTTGGTATTTTCCTTTACTGTAGTGGTTATAGAAAATGTCCAACATGCTAAAAAACTTAATTTCAACTAGAACCACTATGAACTAGCCTGTGGCAACTGGGTAAATTGTGCTGCTGTACATATAATAAGCACTTACCCAGACACTGAATTCCTATCTTTTAAAGAAAATTAGCATCCTTGAGTACCCACTGTATCACTGTAGGCCATGCTGAATAACAGTTTCAAACAAAACAGCAACACTTTACTCTAATATATTGTGTTTCAGTTTTTGCTTGCTGCATTCACTGTAGTTTCAGTCTGTCTGAGGAAGGAGAAGCTGACAATCTGATCCCATATTTGTCATTTCAGGCTTAAAACAATGTGACCCAATCTCCTGCCTCTGATCTGCAGCTGTCAGCCAATCAAGGCTCTGCATTTCCAGGAACTGATTAGTCTCACAATATTAGTATTGTTTAGCAGCTTCCTGGCAAAAAAATACATATAAAAAGGTAAAACCCTCTTTTTGCTAATCAGGCACACACTTGCATTTAGCCTACAGAATCTGGGCTGCAGTATATTTTAACAATAGAGTTTCAAGCTCCCTTTAAGAACGATGCTGAATTTAAAGTAGTGATAGTACTGTAGTAATGGTTGTGGGTTCAAATGCAGGCCCATTATTTCCCTACATACACAGACAAACACACTATACCGTGCTTTCGCAGCTATGTCACTCTCAGCGATATATCATGTCGAGCTGATTAGAGATTAAACTAATCTTCAAAGTAGAGATAACAAAAAGATAAATGATGGAATGAATGAGTAAGCGGTGGGGTAAAAAAAAGTTACTCTGCCTTTTAACACGTGAAATCTGAAGAAGTAATAAAGATTGATGTCAGCTGAAGAGAAGGAAGGATTAAGCTGGAGAGAGAAGCAAATGAGAGAAAGAACATAATGAGAAGAGCAGCGGTAGATGAAGGAGGATGAAGCAGCAAAGCTGAGATGGGAAGAAAAAAAAAAACTAGAACATGTGAGAGAGAATAGAAAAACAGAGAGGGAGTCGTTTCATCAGGTCTCACTGTGCAAGTCATCTAACATCTGCCTGATGCACTCACTGTCCCCAGCTTACCCTGTAAGACACACACACACACCCTGTTTCTATTTAAATCATGCTATAATTATAAAGTACATTTACCAATACTTATAAACGCATTCTATTATATTTTGTGTGACACACAACCTCAGCATTTTCTGAAGCAGCTTTCAGTCTCTCTCTGAGATCCTTTTATTCGCAGGATGACTTTATTTAGAAGACACATCTTGCAAACAGACACACAAACTCACACATAGTCTTAGTCACAGTCAGTATTGCACTTGCTACTTGTTTTTTTTTTTCTAAATAAACACAGTGTGGAAGGAAGAGTGAGAAAGGTCACCAATTTTTCACTGAGCATGCACACCGTCACACACATAGCTAACCTGTTATTCACACATATCTAAGGAATGAAAGCTATCAAAAGAGATTTATGTGTGGGTGAATAAATGCTTCACTCCCATGGGTGGAAGGTCTAGACTACATGCAGTATTTTTAACCATGTTTGAGTGACTCTGCACATACGTTATTTTAAAACTGTGAGTTTGTTTTACACCTATTACACTTTCACTATCCACTAATCGAGCACTTGGGCAATGCCCTCCATTGAAACTGATTCTAATGAAATTCTTCAAGGCAGGGTGGCCTGACCTTACTCAGCATTAGGGGAAACTGCTGTCTCTCACACACACACACACACACACACACACACACACACACCACGAGAGGAAGTATGGTGATGATTCGCAAATGAGTAAGTGTCGGCTTCTATGTGTCTCTTCACTCGTTCCTCACACCCGGTTACTGACATATAACAGTGACAGAGCGAGAGGATGCGTTTACATGCATTTAACCAGGTTACTCAGAAATCAGGTAATGTGGGTTATCAGAAAACACGTTTATATGCAGTTAAGAAACCTGATTACTGGAAATCTGAATACAGTATACATGCAGCAAATTAGTAATTTCATTACTTATTTTGGGAGAAAAGTTTTAATTTTAGCTGGACTTTACATGGATGTGAAAGCATTACTCTGTGTAATGATCTCCATCTTCAAGCAACTCAATGCTGTCTTAGGCTTTGTAGTCCTGCACATGTGCTCTTGTAAAAACCCTATTAGAAACCTGCTACACATATTTATGGAAGAGAAATTGACATACTCCAAAAGAAATCTAACTAGAGAGATCAGGTTTCAGTAATCCTCTACCCCAATAACATAAACCAGGTTTCCCATTTACATGACAGTTAAGAAATCAGTTTCCTCGAGAAAGCTGACTGTAACATGGTTACTTATGTGCATGTAAGTGCACTGAAGAAGAAGCAAGAAGAAGACTAAGTAATGCAGTGAGAGAATGAGCAATAAAACAAAAGCCCTCTTCCAATCCCTCTGTCATCTCTCTGTCCTGTTCAGATTATCCAAATTCATAACTCTACCCTGAGCTCAGCCCAAAACATTTTCATTTTTATCCCTCATAAATCCAACTCACACTTTAAAGGCTTTTACATTATCTTACCTACGTATATCTTGCTGCATGCGTAGCTGGAGTGTGTGTGTGTGTCAGAGTTTGATCTGTTGGAACGCTATGTGTGTAAAACATCCAGCTATTAGAAGTAACTGCACTGTTTGACACAAGTCCTATAGTCTCTGGAAGCCCTTCATTCCTACATTTGACATGCTGGAAACAAACTTGTTTAGCCGTGGTGAGTGTTAGATTCCTAAGTTTACACGCAACATTCACCTGTTTTATGGACAGATTTATTGGGCAAGAATGACAGCTTTATGGGTGATGTTATCATGTTGATTGATAAGTGATTTACAAGCCATTTACCAACAACAGTAGGGTAGCTGCTTTTGATTTTCCACCCTGACTATGGAAGAAAGACTGCTCATTCCAGTTAAAAATGGTCATTTGAAGTGGTTCTTAAATTAGTTATTTACCACAAACCCTATCTATCTATCAGTCACTTTAAAAACACAGGAAATAGCCTGCAAGGTTAAGAAATGTTTCCTCTTCAAGTTCTCTATAATTAAACAGCTGAGCTCCTCTGCAGCAAGGCTCAGCCAAATGAATAAGTTAGCAATAACCAAAGCTAGCTTCAGTTTGTGCACACACAGCCACACTCCCGCTGCATGCACACATGAACTAATATACAGACTTGCATTTACATTTACAATAAAGTATAGCACAGTCTAAGTGATAATAAGGAAATGAACTGAAGAAACTATTTGTAGTCAGCATTTAAAACATTTACAAGAAGATGGTTAAGTTACAAACACAGTTTCCATTCCTTTTTCATTGTGTGTGTGTGTGTGTCTATTTTGGATGGTGGCTAAGCAACTTCAGAATCAATGAGCAGTGAGAACCAGCCTTTGCCGAAGGCTTGACACAGCTGCAGTTTGCTGTTTTGTCAGGGAAATCTGAACCTCTGGAAAGTCTCATCGTTTCCCCTCGGCTCTGCTGCTCTGGACTAATGTTGGGATATTTATCTTTCAGTAAAATACTTCTACTCTTGTATACTTGTATATACATTATTTTCGTCAGAATATTTACATATAATCCTTTATTAATTCCAACTGGGAGCAAAGTTGAAGCATGTGTCAAATATACAATTAGGATCTAGTAATGCATCTAGTAAAAATGCATACACACATTTATTTCTTAAGGCAAGGTTTTATAATTTGCATGGAAACAAAGTGCCACAAAGGATCCACTGTTCAGTGAAACAACCTACGCGACATTAACATTTCTTAAACTCCTGATAAACTGATAATATCCTCTTTCTTCCTCTTAATATCCATCCTGGTTCGCCTCTCTACCCTCAACATGATCTTTTCTTCTTTCTTCTGTACTTTTACCAGCACCTGGATGAATTTCAGGCCAGTACCAGGTTAAAATGGGTCACTACTATCAACAAAGTGCTGCAATGCTAAAATTGGACACTGTGAGCCATATTTTCTGGCCTTCTTCTAACGAGGATTCATTATGTTGCACAGTAGGTCATGGTGATATCAAATTAATATGAAACTGTGATATAACATTCACAAATAATTTGATAATAACACATGATAAAAGAACAAAACAGGCATTCTGCATTGGTACAAGACCCATAAATGGCAACAGCAGACCTGACAACCTTCAAGAAAGTCTTGGGGTAACACCTTAGGTACCACCGAATTTTCACGTACACTGTGTGTAGTGAAAATCAGAGATAACACATAGCATATTTCAATTGTTATAAACAAATTATCTATTTTAAACAGTGTAATATCTGCGTTTGCACTTAACATCAGCTTTTTGTGTACTTTAGAGTGAGAAACTGTTCCAGCGTACTTTGATATCAATATGCATACCTGCTATAAAAATTTTTTACAAGTTGGCAGGTCTGCAGCAGAGCTGTCTTTGCTCAGAGGTCAGTTTCCATCTTGAATCTCCACTGATTGAATAACCATTATTGAAGGAGAGGCTTTGGATCCCAAAAAGCGTTTGTGCACTTGTATGTGTGTGTGCGTGTGTGTGTCTGCCTTGTGTTGCTGTTGAGAGAGAAATTTCAAAGGTCTTTGAGTTCCAGTGGAGCTAAAGCCTAAGGTCATACACACACAAACACACACACTCCCTTCTTTTTTGTACTCAGTTTCTCTGCTCCTTTCCATCTTCTCTTTCCTCCACCCCCTTTTCATTTCTTTTGTCTTTTCTCTCCCACGTTTTCCTCCCTCCTCCCCTTGTTTCCCATTTCTCTATTCTCTCACTGAACTCTGTCCACATTTACCTCCTTCTTCCTCAAACTCCAGTATCGATATTCCCACTACCGTTATCCTCATCTTCCCCCCCACCAAGAATTCATCCTCCAAAGTTTCGGCCATACTATTTTTTTTCCCAGTTTATTCCATCAAATCTCCATTTTGTTCTTTACTTCTTATGCCAGTGGTAGCTGAATGCTGGTCAAGCTCCTAGTGATTTCTTCTGACCCAGCAGGCTGAACTTTGACCTTTAAGCTCCTATCTGTACTCACTTATGAGACTTCATTTAGCTCCTTCCTATCCCTACTTTCTCCTGTCTGTCTCTTAGCTGACTCATACTTCTAACCATACCACAATTTCATGGAGCATGTACAGTATGCAGATCTGTTACCACATACTGGGAGTTATTCTGCTTGTGTGTTAACCATAACAGCTCGCTGCTTTCCTCAAGTGCTTCTAATTTCAAGCCATCTTTCCCTAAAGGCCACAGTGATGTTTTCATCCCAAACATTTTTCACAGCTTTCACCATTTCATGGTCCACAAAGACAAAGATACACCAGAACCAACGCTCTGTTTCCTGCTAGTGAGACGACTGAAAAGACAACGATAGACTTTCAAGTCATTTACAATATTTAACAGAAATTATACTACAAACACCAGTGTAACAACATTAATTGTTCAACTATTTTGGTGCCAAAAAAGGACACAAATTCCTTCCCTTTCATTCTGGGGAAAATGCATCAGCTTCTTCTTTCCCATCCATCACCTACCATTCTGCCCACCAAGATAAGCTACTGGGTGACCTTCTTCCCATTTCTCTCCACTCTCTGTCTCTTCATCAAACGATTTCTTCACTAAAGCAACTATCTGTTCTCTCTTCCTTCATGCTGCTCTGGTTCCATCCAACTACAGTACGACTTCCTCTGGATGGAGACGTTAACTGGTTTGGATCAGATGCCACACAGATCTATCGCCGAAACACTCACACAAGAATTTAAACAACCACAGCTGAATTACAAATGCAAACTATCTCAAGGGATGGACACACACCACATACACACATTTGTATGTACAAACACACATATGCACATACAGATGACCTTGACTCCCACAGATCTCCACTTGCCATGCCCACCCAGCAAGAGAATGTGACTGGTTGTGTGTGTAACTTTACTCCAACCATTCAATGCATGTCAGAAGTTGCTCAGTCATCTCTGAGACAGACACACACATACGTTTATCTTGCTATACTTGTAAAGACATGTACGCATTCCCTAGCCCCTGACCCTACTAACCCCCTGCTAACCAAAACCTAGTCCTAACAAAATGTCCTCACAAGAATAGTATTTGAACATAATTTGTTCACACAAGGAAATAAACACGTGCACACAGGCACACACACAAAAGATTGCCAGATTCTACAGATAAGTACTTATATTTTGGATACATAGAGTCTTCAATAACCTCATAATTTCACTCTAATGACCAAGCATATACAAAATACATGCTGGATTATTAAATGTATTGAAAAGTTTTGTAAAGTTTTTTTTCCTCCTCAGCATCAAAATCATTCTGAAGTTTGAATCTGACCTGACAGACACCTTACTGACACAACACAGTCAAGGATCCTTCCTTTCTTCAGTTTTATGTCCTTCCTTTATTTTTACAAGCAAGAGAGAGAAAAGAAAGAGGCATCTATGGCATAGAGAAAAACTAGACAGTCTTGATGCTTGTTTTCCAATAAACAAACTGCCGTTTCCTGGATGCAGGGAATCAGGCAGAGTTGATTTTAGCTCCAGGGATTGAGGATGACTAGAGGAGCATCTTGTGATGGAGATGACAGAAAAACAACTGTGCACTTCCACAGGAAATAACTGCACAGAGAAAACGTAATTACAGTCTCACCCAATCTGATTGTTTCTGGTTCTAACTGAGTGAAACCAATTATGTCACACCCTCTTCGTAGTATTTCTTGGCATTCGGAAAAAAACGTAGAATAACAGATAAAAATTTAACATTGTTTTTACTTGTACATTTGTTTCTCGGGCACAGTGACAACTGTTTCACCAGGACAAGCGAGTTCCACATAAGTCCATGTCATTGTTTTCTTCCTCCACTAAAACCTCAGTCAGTGCCCTGAATGTCATATGACCAGCTGAGGCTGTTATTTCTACATCTCCAACAAGTGAACACATCTCTCTCTCTCTCTCTCTGTGTGCCTACTTGTCAACAAGACAAGCTGTGAAGGCAGCGACCATTTTCTTTGCTTTCTGTCACCTTTCTTACCACAGTAGATAGATTAAGCTCCTCTGCATTTCTCATCCACACTTTCTGTTTCTCTCTTTCTGAAATACTCACACTCACTGCAAATGTTGCATCAATGCACCATCGCATTGCAACAGCAAACTATGGTAAATGATCTGCCATTGTGTCTTGTGTTTTTGCTAACGTTTATGTACAGTAGCTGCAGACTGAGAGTGAAAGTGGTGTGCAGCTGCCCAGTGTAACCAGTCTTGTCCTGACCATCGAGAAACTATGCTGAAGCAGTTATGAAATAATCTGTCCTGTCTGAAGATTTCGACAAGGAAGTCACGAGTCACAGCCCAACTTCTCTAACCTCCTGGACAATGTCCTCAAAATTCATCATACATGCTACTGATATGAAGGAGATGGGTTTATGAGGCTTGATTAACGGCACAACAAGCTGACACAGTCATCAGGAAACCAAACCCACACGTTTATGCTTACATTTAGGACTTGATTGTTTAGCATTCTCTTCCTCATGCTATACTCATTTATGCAATGTGTGGTAGTGGTAATCAGATTCACCACAGCATCCGTTCACACACATAAATCAACTGTTAATACCACAGCGCCAAAGCAGGTTAGCTGGATGCAGATGTAGCAGTAAAAAAAAATCCATGTGTAAGAGGAAACAAAGTGCCTCAGATAGTGTGATAGGTGAACCAAACAGAAGATTTTAAGAAAACTTATGCATCTTGTCATTATGTTTAAAGACCCATCATCCATGGGGAATAACAACACTTTGGGTATCTTCAGAAAACAAATATAATAGCTATTGTGTTGCCAGTGCAACATGGCATTTACACCCATTCTCAGCAAAATCTCAACATTCACTCAAGGCCAAAGAGGAAATGTTCAATTCACTTCAAAGCAACTCAAAAGTGAGATAAATGAATCCAAACCAAATTTAATTTCAATAGTGTTCTGACCATGAACTATAGTACCTCACTGTTCTGCTTAAAAAAGAGAAACTAAAATATCATAATAAATTGTTTCCCTGTTGCACTTTTTGCTGGTAAGACCATGGCCCTTTATCTAAAACGCAGGAAGATTAAAATCAAAGCATGAAAAACATGTTTTATGCATAATGTAATCTGCACCAGTATCTCAAAACCTCAATCAGTTTGTGATCTCATTTCATGAACATTTGCAGCTGAGTCAGCAGAAAATTCTCATATTTCAGAATCTCAAAGCAAAATATCACAATCAGTACAAAAAACCAGTCAAATGAGAGGACATTCAACACTGGTATGGAAGGAAGAGACAGCAAAAACAATGAAGAGGTGACAGTTTTCTGAGCCTTACCTGCAGCTCACACCACGCCACTTCCACAGTAGTCTCTGTATCCAGTCCTTTGTACACAGTCTTAAAGGACCCTCTTCCAATCTCTATGTCAAATTTCAGAAAGCGTCCATCTGGTGATGTTCCAACAGCTTTGGTCTCCACCTCCTCTATATCCTCTTGCACTCGTTTCTCCGCTTCTCTCTGTTCCACTCGTGCTTTCGCTAGACCCTTCTCCTCCTCTGTCTCCCTCTCTTTCTCCTCTGTCGGACTACTAACACTCCCCTCATTCACATGTTCTATCACCTTTCCGTCTTTTGCCGCTTGCTGGGTGTTCTTAGACCCTCGGGGGCACAATGTCGTGTCAGACTGTTTGACTACCGTTTTGTCAGTAACATCCAATACTGTCAGGCTGGGCTCCTTTACTGCCCCATCTACACTATGTTCAACACTGGTACTAGTGGGGACTGAAACCGTAATACTGCCCGCACCCAAGTCTTCCCCATCATTTTTTATTTGTCCCTCTCCAACTGCTCCACCAAGCACAAGACAAGGCTGAAGGGCCATGTTTTGTAAATAAGAACTTCTGGGGTCCTCACCACTTTCAGCACCTCGTACCCCAGATCGAGGCCCTGGGGGCTGTAGAGTGAAGAAGGTGCTCCCACCTTCACAGTCAGGAGGTGAGGTGAGTATCACAGCTGCTTTGCTGGGCAGGTCCAAAGCTGTGACATTGGAGTCACAAATGACGCTCCGACGGAAGAAGCGGTGCTCAGCTGTTTTTGAGTCTCTATCCATTGTGTGGCGCCGACGATGGACCACGGGTTGTCCACAGAGCTTCTCCACCAGGTTTGAGTCCGAACTGGCAGAGCTGTTCACATTCTTGTGGGGGGTTTGGGGTGATGGACAGAGGGAAGCAGAGGGTGGAGGCTGAGGCGGGGCAATGGATTTCACCTCTTTGCTATTGCTTTCAGACATTCTTTCAAGATTTAGACCACTAAAGAAAAACTCAATCTATATATATATATAAATACGGCTTTTTTTATGCAAGTAATCAGAACCACTTATGTGTAAACTGTATCTGGGCAGAAATCTTTGATTAAACTCGAGGAAAAGCAAAGGGGACAGGTTAAAGCAAATGCATCATTCAAATCAAATGTATGTAGCACTTTGTTGGATTCTGTGGTTTTTCAGTAAGGATTTATTAACTCTAATTCCTCTTTGCAATGTCAACTTGTTTCATCAACACAACCTACAGTTCCTCCAAGGCCCTTCCGTACAGGGCTCAGGGAAGCCCCAGGAGAGACAAAGGGGCTTTCTCTTAAAGATTTGGGAGGGAATGGACAAAAGGCAGTCAAAGAAAGGGGGGTGCAAATGCTGCAATGAGGTGACACTCATCAAATCAACACCTGAATCCATCCTGCTGCCAACATCCAGAGAACAAACACCACGACATGGAAGGACTGGAGATGTAACAGCCTAGCGTTGTCTCCCAAAGGCTGATAAGACGAAATATTGTTGGAATTACAGCTCGACTTGGAGGTCTGGTCAAGTATTTGTAAAAACAGACTGAAGCCTCCTCTGTTTGTTGAAGGTAAGATTTCTTGGAGAGCTTGCAGGTGGGCCTGGTAAGACCAAACCGGAGGCTAGTGAGGCCTAGCCTGGCCCAGTTTTGTCTGCTTCTGTCACTGGAAATAAGAAGAGAGAATGAGGTCAGCTGTTAGATTAAAGTATATTTTCTTGTTAAATCACAAAATTCACCTTCTGGTTTTACTTGACTGCATAACTGACCCAATTAACTTCAAGGGACCCCCAAATGATACTTGGTTCCTTACCAGAGCCGCTGATAGAGCATACAATCTGTCTGATATACTGTGATCTTTTATCACCATTTGGCCAATGGTCAGTGATACAAGCAATATAAACAGGGTGGAAAATGAAATCCCACCAAATGCTGCCACAGTTTTGGCTGCCATTCATTGCGTTTTCATACACTTAAGTATAGTCAGCTTTCTTAAGTAAGCTGATTTCTTAACTGTCATGTAAGTGGGAAACCTGTTACATGAGCACATGTGTATGACAAAGGCTGAAACAGCTGTATGAAAAGGAAAGATCATTATAGGTAGCGATGCTGCCCGCTCAAAATCCCACTAAAACTGAAACCAACACAAATCAGTGATTTACCATTTGGCTTGGGTTAAGCCCGGCATGATCTTTAAACTCCAACTCAAGCTTGTTAACAAGAAAAAGATCTGCATCCCATACCAATCTCCTGATTGCCCCTTTGTGGTTAATGCAGTAGAGTGTAGGCCTAATTGCTCCACATTCCAAATTTAGCCCAAAGTCACCACAGCCTGGCTGCCTCAAGGTCAGACTACTCTGTGGCAATTCAACAGCTTAACGTAGAGAGCAGGAGGGACACTCAGAGAGGGAGAAAACTACTGAACAGAAACTGCAAGCATAACTGAGGACAATATACAGGTATGTTGCATTATAGAAAATTTAGGATGCAGTAAGAAATATGCTTATTGAACTTGTAATTGGCCTTGCATAACACCAAACAGATGCCTTACACACTGTTATCACAGTGGCACTGGCAGAGAGGCACAGTAGCTGCTTTGGTGTATGATGTAAGAAATCATTCACAGTACAATCATTCATGTTTAAAACAGCTCTTTTCACAAGTCTTATCAACAATGACGCAGAAACCCGCAGAATAATCGTCACATTTTCACTGAGTCATTTATAGTTTCTTCAATCGATTAAACCAGTCCCCCTGTGAATGGGAATGTAAATTTCAACTGTGTGCACACTATGTCAGTAAACTGAGAACCGCACAAACCACCCTCACATCTATCAACCCAGATGGTGCGTGACCACTTTATATAAAAGTTGCCAAGTCTCCCCTGCAACACATAAAATATGACACATGCTATTGCTCATTAGATGGTTTTAAAATTCTGCTAAATTTGAAGTGATGATTTCCTAGTGGTGTCCATGAACACTGTCAGAGATTTATTTGGCTACTGTATATTGTTCAATTAAGGGAAGTTAATAAAGGGTCAGTACTGGAGAGGTCACAGTAGGTATGTGATTATTTCTAATCTTGTAATATAAATCTTCATACGCTATTTCATAATTTGTACAATTATATGTTATAAATGGATTTTGGCTAAAATAACCCCTCCCATAGTGGAGTCTGGAACTACTGGGCTTATAGTGGTTACATGTCTCAACTTCTAGCATAGCATGGGTGCAGGTTGCAGAGAAAAGACCAACAATAAGCACTGAGGCAGTACATTAAACAATACCATGACGCCAACTTATTTCTCAGCTCTACAGTCCCAGTGTGAAACTCTTATCGGTGGTCTTATCTTACCGCTGCAGAAAACATATCTATATTAAACACATTTTAAATCTATAATATCAATAAATGATAATGTTGCATACGTATTTCAATTAATCATTTCAATTAGTGAGTATTGCGTAACAATAACGTATACGTTACTGTCATCACAGGTGTCCCGCAACCACTAATTAGCTGTTCCTTTAATAATCTGAAACTAGCCTAGCTAGCACAGGTTTCATCACTTAAATGTTCAATGTGTTGCATCATAAACAAATGAATATTTACAGCAGTTAGACTATAATATACTACAGTATATTACTAAAGTAAAATAACACTTCTTTTTTTTTTGCTGTAAGAGCAACTGAAACTCCCGGGAATGAAACGTACGACTTGTAGTTGTAAGTTATGTGAAAATGATATTGCATGGTTTGGACTGGAAGGGGTGCACGTCTTTGGAAAGTGTGCTGAGCCTTGTAGCAGCCCGTGCAGTGAGGGGTCCACTGCTGCTGCCTGTTGAGGGACTCGGGAAAACGAGGCTCTGCAGCTAACTTTGCCTACAGGCATAAACAAGACACAACCAGTCACGATTCCGATAAAAGCGCAACGATAAAATCAAAAACTGAACCGTTACCTATTTCATCGGCGTGGGCTGTAGTGGCACCGTAAAAACATGAAGGTAAAAACTTGATTAAAAAGATTTTTTTTTTATTTTTTTTTACAGTGGGGGGGGTCCGCTCCGACACAGCGCAAATGTCAGTGTAGTGCGTCACGTTAAAGCCACAGTTGGTTGTTCAAAAGCCCGAAAAAGAGGGTATCTGCAAAAAAAATCTTAGCTACAACCTCAACCCTCCTGGAAGGTCCGAGCAGCGACGCAGGGAGCGGACCGCGCAGCGAACCACATCCGACAGACAGACGCCTCCCATAGGGCAGAGAACCTAAGTTCCCTCCGGTGTCGCGGCGGCTGTGATACTTCTTGCTGTCTGGCTCTGTGCTGTCCGTGTCCGGGTCTGCAAACGCTACCAAAAGGCAACAGCCTCACTCAAACCTGCTATAACATCATCCGTATAAACATCCAGTCCGCTCCTGCACCCGCCGTCTTCTCTCCTCTCGGCTCGTGTGGTGGAGTAAATCCGTGATCCACACTTAGTATCCGTCTTCAAGCCATCAGACAGCGGCGGCTTCGTCTGCGTCTGCTCTCTGCTCTTCTCCAGCGATGACTCGACAACGCGACGGCTGCGTTTTCACACTGAAGTACCGCGTCAAGGCAGCCGCTGTTAATGCGGGTGAAACAGGAAAAAGAGGTGTTCTTTCAAAATAAAACTATTCACCATCCATAGAACACATTACTGTATGATGCGCAAAGACCAAAAATGAAGACAAAACATAAATTATTGTTAGACTATGTTAGTTTTACATGCACCAAACCTGCCATTGGTCCTATGTTTTTTTTATGCAGGACTCAGCTCTGCTTCTGTTTGATCTGACAGACTTCCAGCTGTGGCCCTGCTGTTACAAGTTGAGATGGAGGGGAAACGTCTCTCACCTTTTCTCTGACATGGTACATCAGTTGTGAGCTTTTAAACTTTCAGTGTCTTAAGCTACTGCTCTAAGACTACTGCATTTTTAAAAAAGCGAGGCTAAGTAAAGGGTGCTGAGAGTGTTTCTTAGTGTTCTTAGAGTGTTCTTCTTGACTGAAATAAGCACAGATGGAGAATCTACTTATATTTTTATTTTACTCTACTTTACTTCCAAGACTTACAAACTATAGTGACACAAGAAACTGCAATTGTTTGTTGTAATAGATATTTTACTCAATAAGTTAAATACTTTTGTTTAAAATACTGTAAGGTGTGGTTTCCTTTCCTATAATCTTGTATATGTTTGACATTAATCAAACCTAGTTGACTATAGGCCTATTTAAAATATATTAAGTCACTGTAGCCTTAAATACAGGACATTTTTCACAATTACCGCTATGACACTGACTGTAACTTAGCACATTCTTAACAAAATTTGCATATTGTCAGCCAGGAATGGGAACAGATTGTCCTCCTGAAAAAACATGTTGCCACATTTTCATAATTAATCTTATTTTGACAGGTGAAACCAGAAGTGCTGTTGTTTATTTCAACTGACTTGACACCACCAACCAGCGCTAAACTGGTCTAGTCTATAGCTGCAGTGTGAACCAACTCATGTTGTTGATCGTGCTTTTATTTTGTGTCTAGGTCATGTTTACCTACAGGAAACCTAACTGATTGACTGTATGTGTGCATGTATGTATGTGTGAGTGTGTGTTTACTGTATATGTGTGGCCTTATCATGCTCATTCTGTGATACTCATCACTTTTATTGTAGCTGGTGAGTAGGTGTCATACAAGCTTCTCTTTAATGGAAAAAAAAACATCAATATGCTTAAACTATTATATACTCATATGGACTTACAATACAGTAGGTATTGAATGTGGGTATATGAGTATAATAGCAGCCTGCTCTTATTGTTGTTATTTTTATTTTTACTAAAAGTTAAGTCTATTCCTTTTAAAGACTAACTACATTTAAGCTACTGACAGTTGTCGGTCTGTCAGATCTGACAGTGAGCTGCTGTGCCTCTGGCAGGAATAATCAAATCAGAGTAATGGTTTTAACCTTCTCATCAGCCATGAAAAAGTGCATTAAACTATACTTTGCAGAGCCAGTGCGCGCCCCAGCCCTTGATCATCACACACACACTATTGTTCATTTTGCTCTGTGGGAACTCCTGTTTGCATTTGACAGCAGGGGTCCAATTATTTTAACACTCAAACCTCTCAAATGAACACACACCACAGAGGGATCCCCTGATTACAATGTTCCTATGATATTATCTCACTGACTTAACGTTGAATAAATAAAAGTATTTACATAAACCCCAAATGTTTTATCAGAGGTTCAACCATTTCATTTAAAACACTTGATTAGTTTTCATTTGGCAAAATTTATCTAGGTCAAAATTAATTCTAAACATAACCGTACTGTCACAAAACCTCAGATTTAGTTCTCAAGTACAGTAAGTAGCGTTTATCGTCCTTTATCCTCGTTTTAGCTCATGCAAGAATTTCTTCTTTTTTTTTCGATTTATTCAACAAAACTTTGCATCTTTACTATTTATTTATATTTACTATAAGAAACATACACACTTGCTAAGTCCTCCAGATATCCATGCAAATGTTCTTTCTCAAAAAGTAAACATTGTAAAAATGCCATAAAGATCACCACTTACTAATTTATGCATTGCTGTATCTTATCAAATGGCTATTATCTAAGCTTCCACTTCCACATGATTGCTTCAACAAAACCAGCGACCACTCCTGAAATCATATTGCAAATCATGTTTTCATACCTGTGACTCTTGCATAGCCTATTCCAGCATTTGTTAAGCAGTAGGCAGAGGTGCAAACTGGGTCAGAGACTTGTTGTTTTGGATCTTCACATGACCACCAGCAGTTTATTATTGCAGCAGAACATGAAGAGGCCTGTGTGTTTCAGTACAGGGCACATCATTCAATTTGGTTCCCGATTCCTAACCTATAACCTATGTCTGAACGGAGAGCTGCTGTAACATGCCAGAATAATTTCCCTCTGGGATTAATAAAGTGTTTTGAATCTTGAATCTTGAATCTTGAATCTGTGTGTGTGTGTGTGTGTGGTGGAATGATCCTTTGCCTTTGTGCACAAATGCTGTACTTTGCTTAAGGCAGTGAACAGTATGTAAGGCTGCAACAACAACATGACAGCAAGTCACGACTCAACCATTGTATAAAAAACAGAAGTGAATCATTGTGCATTTGATGTATAGCTCTGTCTTTATTGCTGTTTCACTTTTCTTGATGCATTTTTGAATGCTTGTTATATTTATTCAATTAGATTCATTTGGATTCACAGGGATCTGAGTGTTAACTGGAAGTTGACAAAACATTGTTTAACACTAAATCCTGTAAAGAAAAACATGCGTGTGTGTGATGTCAACGCCTTGGCATAGAGGCCTTTTCAACTCACAATAGGAGTTTAGCCTCAGCATTCCTTCAGTACACACAGGTTGACACACCTTTGTCTCTTTCTTCATTAAGCTGTAAAATGACCCTGACTGAAATGACTCTGTTAGAATGAGTGATTTATTCTACTCTCTCTCTCTCTTGCTCTCCTCTAGTACCTAGATTCACCTGAAGGCCAAATGCTTGCCTACTAGTTCAACACCTTTTAGTCCGAAGCGTTTCAGGGATACTAACCTGGAAAATAGCAGTTGCACCCTAGGGTTCCCATTCTCAAGTTAGCTCAAGTATGATGCCTTGGTGACAAAAAAACCTGAGCCACACAGAGACAGATCCACATTTCTCTCAACTTATGTGTGATGCATCCTGACCTCGCTGTATTGAGCTACCTCTTTTTTGCTTTTTGCTACTGTTGACAGAGGCAGGATAGGTGGTTTCCCCAGTTTTGTTTCTTTATGTTAAGGTAAGCTAACCAGCTGCAGGCTGTAGACTTATTATGTGTTCAAATAGAAGGCAAAGCAAATTTTAGAAGCACTACATACAAAGTTAATGTGAAGATGTTAATTGATGGAAAATGTAAGAGAAATGTAGAAAACTAAATGTTATAGCAGTGTTTATTCCAAGTCTTGCCTGAAAGTCACACTGGATGTCAATGTAATGCCTGAAATTCAAATGGTATATAATGTTTCTTTAATCTGTTGATACTATGCAGTAAACTACGGGACTTTAAATGTTCAAGAAAGTAACTGAACAGGTCACGTTGGCTTGATTGGCATATCAAACAGCTGGAATTATTCATTAGCTGATTCTGACAACATAAGGGTTCACTACCTGACTAAAGATGATCTATGCAGAATAAAACTAATATAGTTTGTAAGCAATTATCCAGTGAATACATGATTGAAGTCATACCAATGCCTTCCAATCTTTAACTATGTTTACATAAAACCTGACTATCCTCATTCTGATTCAAAAACCGGTCGCAATTCTCCCCAACTCTGAGGAAATTCAACATATTAATGTTGTATTCAGAAATGCTATGATCACGTTTCCTTTTCAGACATGCTCTCAGCTGACCTTTCTGGTGAAGAAACACTTTTAGATGTGTTCTCAATACCGTTTATTCATTTGCATTTAAAGTGAGAGGTTGTTTGTATAATTTCTTCTTATCTGTTACTTAACACCACTTCACAGTAATTATAGCATAGTGTACTATAAAGGATGTATGCATGTTGAAAGAATGCACATATATGCAGCTCACCTACACAAAAACACACACATGTGCACACATACACACACACACACACACACACACACACACACACACACACAAACTAGTAAAAGAGGAAGCTTGATAGTGAACTATAACCAATAATTTGTTGAGGGGAAATATGCAAAAACAAAGCAGCTGTGTGTGCGTGTATACTGTATTGCACTGTTCCGACTCTCATATCAAGCATGCAATCGTGCAAACTCCTCTACTGAACTTCATCTGTCATCAAATTGTTCTAGATAAACATTTCACAACAAATGTTTATTCATAGTTGTATATGTTTTTTTGTGTCTTTTACTACTGATTTATTATTTTTAGTTATTTATGTATTATTATTTTAGTATTAGGTTTTGACATGGTGTATGTGAAAACCTGTCACTGCATGTTAAACACCCTGTGGTTTCTCATCTGTCCATCCATTTCTGCATGGGCATGAGTGTATGACTGTGTGTGCGTGTGTCAGTGCAGGTTGGATAACTGACAGATAAAAGACAAAGATGTGACCTTATTTACTGATGTCATTGAGAATGTGTTTTCTCCAACAAGTTATAACAGGTTGCAGAACTTGTTGAAACTCAACTTGTGTAGGCAAATTAGGCCTCTGGTGCTCTCTCTCTTTCTCACTCTGTGTGTGTGTGTGTTCTTTAAAATAGACAGGCACCTTTCTCTTCACTTTCCCCTGTCAATCTCTTTCAGTCCTTTTTGATTTAAGAAGGCTTCATTATTAAGCATTTTGAGCCAAAACAGCCAAAAACATATATACAACTTGTCATATTATAATTAGTGATTTTAATGTTCCCATCATTACCTCTGTCATCATAGAAGCATGGGAACACTAAATGTTATTCTAGCTGATTGTTGTATGCATGCATATTTATATCTTTAAAAGAGGTCATGTTGCAACAGTGAACTTCCCTGCTTGGTGAAAATGCATGCTCTGTTAAACCAGAGAGAGAAAGGGTGACAGTCTTTCACATTCATGATTCTGCATTAAGGTGAACTGAGCATAGTAGGACACAAAGTATTATCATGTATCGTCAGTAGATATTTTTATGTACTATTTAAAGAAAGAATGCAGTATTATACAGCACCATGCCTTCAGCAGTGACAGAGGTCCATATAAAATATTTATAATATAAAACAGGACACATAAATTAAGTAAGAAATGTATACATGTTCTTAACTGTTGCAGCACTAGCAGCTGAATTTAGATCACTCTCAGAATCATCATGCAGTACATGCTTCTACCAGACAGTGTCACTAAAGACTCCAATGTGTCACTGCCTCTTTTAATATCTAGTTTGATAGATTTCTGTCTTGATCTTACTGTAAACTTTCATTTGCCACTTTCTCCTTTTCTCCTTTCATCTCTGGTTCTTCGTGTCTCCCTTGAGACCTGTTAGAAACCCATTATTCTGCTCTGGCCTAACAAAATTTATCTACATATGTCCTCACGTCCCCTGGTAACTGTCGAAATTGGAGGCAGTTAACGTAAATGAGGTCTTTCTCCCCGTGGGGAGACAAGTGGGTTAAATATGACATGGTAGTTTGGCTCTGAACTGTAATTGTATAAAAAGGAAAAACCTGCGGAGGAAAGGAAAGGAAAGGAGAGGACATAGTAATGTGATTATACATAGAGAAAAAGAAAGAAAGAAAAGCAAAAACAACACAAGATAATTACATTCTTTTGATCTAATCCCATTAGAGACGGCTTTGTTTGACCATGCTTCTAACTTGTTTTTACAGCATTTTAATATAATGGCTTGCTAATAATAATCCTCTGTTTGTTTTTACCTCCCTTGTGGGTGGGGTGAAGTGTATTAGGACTACAGCAAAGGTGTGAGGGAAGTTAGCTGTAATCGAAAACTATTATCATAATTTTAAGGTTTAAGGGATTCCAATCCCAGAATTTATGGAGATTTCCATAATAAGTGCAGGAACCCACTCAGCACGTATCTGTCTGAACCAGTGTGTGTGAATGTGCTGTAGACAACAATTTTCATTAATACAAAGCCACATTGTGTAAATGGTAATTCTCATAAACACTGAAGTATGGGACTGAAATGCAGTTACTTGTGTAATAAAGCAGGTTAGACAAATTGATAGAGGTTTCATGGTAAAATGGCAGCTTGTAGTTAACCTGTGCAGCTAAAATTAGCCATAATAAATGTGAGTGCAAAATTTGTAAATGCACGCTACAGTTTGCAGGTGAGTCATCTGGTTAAGCGAGATATGCAAGTCTCTGTCGCTGCAATTAAAGTGCAGAGGGGCACCCAACAGGTGGAAAATATAACCATATAATTTAATGAGTATTTGAGAATGACAACAGAAAAGAGAGTACACATCATGTTCTGATTATCTGTTTAAAAATCTAATTTCCTGTTCCTAAGGAGGAATGTAATATATTCCTGGAAAGCCAGGATTTTAAAGCCGCAACAAAACAGTCACCCCTTGTGTGTCAGTGCACTAACACAGTGTTTGGAAAAATAGCTCAATTTTCATTTCATGCTAAAATCGGTGTAATTTTGAGTACAAAAAAGTATGTTTAACAAGTGTACCATAGGAATAAAGAAGCATTTGATTTTTTTTAGATGGTTGAGCATTATGTGTTTGTCTGTGTGTACATGCGAATCATGCTATTTGTTATTTTTCTTCTCTCACACTGTCTCTCTCAATAGGTGTTTTGTTAACCTGTTTTATCAAAGCCCTCCTGAAGTGACTGAGTTATTCAAATGTCATATACGACACATCCAATCTCCATAAATGTGGAACAATCACAGACCTCATCTTATTAAAGTTAAATGGATGCAGAGGGGGCAAAGGCAAGAGACACACACTTAAATAGTAATAGTCAAATGTTGACACATTCAATCATAAAGCCATGCAACATGTAACATGAAAACACACGTGCACCTGCTCACCTGTGAGTGACAAACTAGTACTTTGATCTGTCCCCATGTGTTACATTTGCACATGAATATGCTAATATGTATCCACACATAAGTTTTTGGCTTTATCTGATAATGCATAATAAGATCATCTGATCGGATATATTAGAAGTTTAAATGTGCAGAGCTACTCAGTGAACAAACTGTTCACACACATGTGTTTGAATCCTTATGATTAAACTTCTTGCAGCATAGAGGCTCTTTTATTATTGCGAGAATGAGAGACTGACACTGTCTGGTTACTGTGCATTTGTATGTGCACATGTGTATGACAGAGGATGAGAGAGGTGATCACTGCCTGGTACCGAACTGCTGAAGCCCTATCTTTGTGAGTGTATGTGTGAGTGCGAGAGACACCAAATGAGTGTGCAAATGGATGAGACAAAGACTGATAGCAAAACAAACAGGCAGAATGACCAAGACAGAGAGAGGATTATATGTCACAGTCAGCATCACAACACAAAGTGTCACATGCTACCAAAGCTGAGTCTACTGTAGGTTTGGAACAGGTTCAAGTCAAGTCTCAGGTTATTTGAGAAAAGTCAAAGGTAAATATGTCACAGCTTGTCTTAATCAGTCATTGTCAAGACAGATCCTCATAATCAATGAACATTATCAGATATTTCTCTGGATTTTTCTTTTATACCTATAGTAGGCCTATGTTAGTGGTGTTTTACTGCTAAAACCAGGTACTTGACTACACAAGGGTAAAATAATTTAAGACATAAGGTATGTAAATAAGAAAGGCACACCTCAAGGTGTCTTATTGTTCTAGGATTTATGTTATTCTAGTGAGTCAAAACTGGGGACTTGGATGGTTTTGTGTTCAAGCCTCAAATCATCAGAAGTCCAAATCAAGTCACAATTTTGCATCTGAGTCTGACTTCACGATGCCCAACAACATACTGACAGTGAAAAACACAAATTATTGTTGTATTCAAATATACACTACATCACAGACTATTCATTATTACAAAGTTCTTAGTGTTTGTAGAAAAGATACCAGATGTTTTCATCTATGGAAAAAATAGGTTAACAGTGTTTTCTCCCTTGTAAGACAGGTTGTAACTTGACCTCATTATCACCACTGTCACACCTCTAGTTGCTGTGGATGTAAATTAAAAACAGCATATGATGATGCAAACAACAAAATGTTGATGGGGGACATGGTCACATATTTGGAACTGGAAGGATCCACTAATTACATAAACCCGTCTGTTTCACTTACCCTTTCCAGGCAGCTTTGCATGAAATGTTATGTGTGTGTCACTTCCACCTACACAAATAGCTGGAGTCAAAAACAAGGATTTAAATGGCTGCAAGAAAATAACAACTGAAATGTGCTTGCATGAAGAGCATGCTATTAATAACTTCTTCGCAGAAATGAGGAAAATATACTGTAAACAAGAAGCCAGTTTTGTGGCTTTTGTTACAGTTTCGCAATACCTTCTCACAACACAGATTGCAAAACTGCTACATCAAACACGAAGCTCCCCAGGGCTTTAGTCACATAGTAACAAAAAAGTATGCAGGATTAAGAAAAATTACAGGTGAGTTTTACAGCTTCTTTTTAGTTTACACATGTACATACTGTATACACATATAGAGACATGCATGGAGTTGTCAAGTATGCCCTTCATGAACATTTTAGTGTGTATATCAATACACACAAACCAAAGCAACCTTATATAAAGAAGGATTACACATTTAGCCAGCTGTCAGAAATGTCACTGTAAACCAAGAGAGCTATAGCTCAAAGTGTTTAATCTACACAGCAGTTATTCTTTCATGGAACTGGTAAAAGTCAGTGCTCACTAAAATAGGCATCTTCTAAATACTCTCTGTTTCTAGGAAGCAAAAATGAGGAGGTTTGGCTGAATAACTGATGTCTAGTGTAAACTCTGGGGTTCTAGGAATGGTTACAGAAAATAATCTGTGGGCAGCTTGGTTTGTTTTTAACCTCTAATTTAGGGATTAAGTTGGAATCTATATCTTAAATAGTCCAACACACAAGTCAGTTGACCATTATTTGCCATTGAACTGTTGTTGTACAGTGCTAATTCCCTTGAAGAAGATAGAATTGAATTAACAATCTGGAAAACCACAAACAGACAGACACACACACACACTTTCTCAAAAGGTGCTGGCTAAGATTAGAACAGTTCCTGGAAGCCTGAAGTCTGTTCATGCAAATATATCAAAAGCGAAAACATTGAATGGGCAGATGTTTCAGCTTTGATCTGAGCAGAGTGAGGCTATTCTCCATTATTAGAAAGAAAACTGACTCAAGACAGTTTATGTTACTAGATTTATCTGTCACATTAATGTGTATTCTGTTATTTTAGAGTTAGAGTGGAGATATTAGAGTGAAGACTGCTCCAAGAGGATATAGACTTATGAATATTAACCAATACAATGTATCTCATGACATTTACTATAGTGCTCTTTAATTCTGCTTACAGTGACGGCCACAAGCCTGAACACAATATAATTAGGACTCAAGATTCAAGATTCAAAAAACGTTATTAATTCCAGAGGAAAATAGTTTAGCCTCGTTACAGCTGCTCTCAGTTCAAAACAAAGAAAAGAACAATAACCACACCAACACAAATACAAAATAACAATACAATAAGTTGGGCTGGGAACGACTGGAATCACTAAAAACATAAAAATATTTAAATCTGAAAAACTTTTTCAGTCCCATGTGACATTTTCAGCATTAATTTTTTACAAAGTGGGACAAAGGTTTCCAGTGTGCACCATGATGTTCAGTACACGTACACATAATGAAATTCCTGCCATTGAAGTCATAGTTTTTTGAGCTTACAGAATGTGTTTAATCACTGTTCACAACTACCTCCCCCTCCCAGGAAACTCTGCATGTTTGAGTATTTGAACAAGGGAAGATGATGAGAGACATACAATATGTATGTTTGTCATCTAGTGTGGTCTGATTTGTGTGTGTACTCTATGAGAAAGAAGGTAGACACTTCTGTGTGGCCACTATGAACCTTTTTTCGGTCTCTGTATTTTCCAGTCAAACTGACGGCTAACCTCTGTTTTGCTATTTGTCTGTCTGTCTGTCTCTCACCGTTTTCCCTCAGGTTTCTGTCTTTAAAGACAACAGCAGCACATGCAGGTGTCACCTCAGTTTTACAAATCCTATAATCGCATAAATGTTAATGTAAATTTTCAATTAAAAACAATTTTTTTCTTCTAGCCACTGTCGGCTATTGTTTCCAGCACATTATATTATAATGAATTTTGAAGAAAGAGCCAGCTCCACTTAATGTTACAATCAGCGGCTTATAGTGGCTAATGTTAACTGATGTATGTTACTGTGTTATTAAGTAACATTAGCCACCATAAAATTGATTTAGTTTAATTTTAATGGATGTTACTGAGGCATTTCATTAACTTGACAACTCTCCTCTACAAATTACAAGAGAAATTTGTACTCACCTCCAGTACAATGTAACTGTGACCATGTCCGTCTCTAACTGTCCTAATATTGCAAAGACTGTCGCCTATGCACATACCATCTTTGGGTCCCCGTTACAGAGCCAAGGGACCCCTGGTTTAGAGAGTTGTAAACTTCTGTGAACAGTGGAGCCTCAGTGCTTTAATGGGAATGCATCTGACCTCTGTGTACTTAACAGAGCTACAGCAGTATGTTTTTGTTGAGCAAACAGGCACAAATAGACAGAACTTGGTGTGCATTGGCTGTTATAAGGTTGCAGTGGTTGGTCATTCATATGCAGCAATAAATAGGAATAAAACTAACTTTAAATATGGCAACAACCTATTTGCCTGGTTTTCAGTGTGGTGGTTCATTTGCTATTCTATAATTTTTACAGCCCAGATCTGGTACAGAGGGAGAATAGAGAGTGGGAAAGAGACAGGCTGAAAGAGTCTGAAGTGAAAGAGAGGGAGTGGAGGAGACCAGGATGGGGTGAATAAGCCATTTGTTTGTCCCTCCGCTGTCCTCTGTGGCCTTGCCTGGTGCTTGGAGCCTGGCGTCCAGGGTAACTTCCTTTCATAAGTACCACTGCCATCCGTGCATTAGCATTTACACTGTTGTCGGGAAAGCACTCGGTGTGTCAGCGTGTGTTGGCTTGTTCACTACGGGCCTAATTATGCAGGGAATAGGGAAGACAGAGAGAGGGGAGCAGGGCCGAGACATTGACCTGACATCGCTGAGATCCACCATGCCTGCCAGTGGCCCTCTACAGGTTAGTGCACCCAAAAAGACATAGAAAACTCTGAGTCAGGTAAGGACAGAAACACAGAGAGCAAGAGAAAGAAAGAAAAATGTGAATGGTGAAGTTGGACTATTCATGCATCTCTCTTTCTATCCAGCAGTGGCCTCCATCACCTCTCTCTCTTTTCTGTTTCTTTCATTTTCTCATTCCCTAGTCTCCTCACTCTTTCATCTCCCTTCTCTCACTCCCAGTCTATCTGTGAGTCTGCTGTCTTAGCTTTGCCGCAGAGCTGTGGTATGTCCTGCCTGTGTGAGAGCTGAGGATCAGAGGGTTTCTGTGTGTTACTCCCGGTTAGGCTGAATGTCTCTGCTCTATTCTGAGCACAAGATACGATTGCTGCATCCATCAAATATCAATTAAGTCCTGGGTGTGAAGTCTAATTAAGTCCTGTAATGTAGCCATGGGTCAACAGAACAGGTACTCACTAATGCCAAGAAAAGTGGGTCAGAGTAGAGTTAGGGACCTGATGTTTTGCTGCTGAGTATTTGCTTTCACGGACAGCATTTTTTCTTTCTTCAATGTTTTCATTTCTAAGTAGCCAAAGTTTGGGTTTTTTAAAGACACAGTCCAAATTAAATGATATTGAGATTTTTGCTTTTGCATTGTGCAAAGCAGTTCATCCCTTCTTTTTTGGTTAACAATTTCTTCTGACTCATCCCCTGCACACACAAGCACCTGCTCAGCCTGTTGTCTGTTGTGATTCATCTTCTGTCAGTGTCAGGGTCAGTTGTGTTTCTATCTATCAACCAACAGAGCTATCAGTTACTGGTATATTTAGCTACAGTGGACAAAGTGCTATTAATCAAGCTACACTCTGTGTGTGAGAGAGACAGAGAGATAAAAGGCATAGCTGAGTAATAACACATTTACTTCAGGGCTGTCCATGCTGCACATAATCACAGTACTTTCAAGTATTTGTGGTTGCTTGTGAAGGTCTATCTGTATATTGGTTAAAGTGCCTTTTGTTTTCTTTTGAATGTTTTTCCATGACGAATTTTCACATTTATGCTGTTGTTAATGCATAAATCAATGGTTTGGTCATCGCACAGTGGCTGACACGCAGCAGCAGTAAATCTGCTTCGCAGTGGCTTCTACTGTTTTCAAATTAATGGCACACTGAAACTTTAAAGAGCTTCAGAGTAACACTTTTATAGAGTTGACAAAATTAGGCACAATTAAAAGTGTTAGTAAAAATCTTACACCTGGGATTTCAGTTCCTGTGAGTACAATGGCAGTTTTAGTTGAAACTCCTGAATTTTTTTTGCAGCAAAAACATTGTTTATCACATTGCTAACCACTCCAACTTTGCCAGTCATGAACACAGTGTCTGTTCATTCTTTTAACAGAGCTCAGTTTAAACTGAAATCATCACACTCTCTCTTTCTTTCCAAATTCATTTGTCAGTTAGATTATGAATAATAATAGCATTTATGAAAATATTGTGCAATGTATGGCAATTTTGGGAATAATATTTATAATAATAATATTTACCCTGTTAAGGGCAAGTGCTTACTGTAACCACAGATAGCTGTTGCAGCGGCTTAAACAGAGGCCTGGTGTACATTTTAACAGCAATTAACAAGTATTAAAGCGACTAACTTGGACTGTGAACGTTGATAATCACCACAGTGACCTTTGGCAGATCCAGAGGCCTCATGGCCATGAGCACAGATAAGCTGAGAACCTATAGCACCTTTTGGCCACAGTCTGCCACTAGCTCGGCAGTAATAATCATGTGGCTCACAAAGTTTACATCCCTAGATCCTAAGTCCACTCCACATTTCATGACAACACCAGCTCGTGCTAGTGGTTGTGTTTGACTGATGTTATCATTACTACATAATGCATCTTATATGTCTTATATTAAGAGCCAGTGATGGTGTGAAAAGAATTATTCTATATTTTACTCACTGTTCATAAATATGTCTCATTGATATACCTGCTGTACAGCTTCCTTGTAAATACTGCAGACAGTCTTTCTTTAAGATTGTTTGCTTCAAGTGCTCAGGAAAAAATAATTAAAAATAGAACATCCACATTTTTACGACAACTGTGCAAATTCTGAACCACTGAATACAATCAAGTGAGATCAGAAGTTTAAAAATGCAGTTGACATACAGTATCATAATTTTGGAACCTGGTGCTAGTATTTATTTTTAAGTTTTGACTGAATGGTTTATTGATTTTTGAAGACTCCAAAAGATTGTCAGTATGTTATCTTTATTTTGTGCTTTTTGGTGCTTAGTAAATCCCACGTCTTTTCTAAACTTGACCTTACATTCCTTATCTTTAGGTCCTATGAGAAAATGAGCTGTTATACTCTATAATCTTCTGTGAGATGAAACAGTTACATATTCTGTTTGATGCTTAGGGACTTCAACAATCTGTGGTCTCACGTTCATGACATGTTCTCAGCATTCAGACATAATGCACTCAGCATACTGTAGCTTCAAATCAAGTCCAAAATGAAGCGTGTAATTTGCTGAAATTGGATTTATGAGGTTTTCGTGCATTGTCTGTGTGAAGCTGCCATGATGTATCTATTTCCATGGTGTGAAGGTTTTACACCTCTAAGTCACTATTTATGTATACAGCACAGCACGAGGGTGTGGAGTGCTGACACAGAGTTAGTAGGAATCACACGGTCATGTTTCAAAGATAGAGCATGACCACACAAATTGATGGTTACTAAGTTTTGTATTAGTATGTAATTTGGGCTATATATAAAAACTTGATATTATCTTTTATATGTGTTTATGGACTGCATCTCTGTAATGTGTAATGTAACAGTCAAAGCAAACAATCCATTCAATCAATTATAGTAAGCTGTCACCATATGCTGTCATAATAATGTGCTTTATCAGTGCAACAATGGTTTTTATTGGACCTTTGTGTCATGAAATTCCATAAAAAGATCACAGCTGTCAACTTTCTGACTTTCTCTTTTTCACTGTGGCACTCTGTCCCAACCCCAGTCAATTAAAGACACGCATCTTTAAAACAAATTACAAACATATATTTTAATTAAGAAAACTTAGCTGAACAGTTTCCTTATATCCCTTGGCCCAGAGCCGTCTCGACCCATTTTGGCGCCCTAGGCGACTTGGTGCCCCGTGATCACCTATCGCCTATTGCCTATCATTGCCTAAATTTACCTGTTACTGTAAAGTAAAACATGTAGCTGCAGCAGACAGAGATATAAGTAACTACACTTTAGAAAACGAGTTCAAAAACCCGCGACTGACGATATTTGCAAGCGACTTTTTTTTTTTGGTCTTGCAGCTGCGCCCCCTCCAGTGAGTGGTGCCCTAGGCATCTGCCTAGTTCGCCTATGCCATGAGCCGGCACTGCCTTGGCCTCATGGTTTTTGTCAGTGTCAGTTATTCAAATAAGAGTAAAGTGTGTGGTGAAGGCTTTGTTCAGCCACAGATTTGGGCAAATAACTAAAAGGAAAGTGTATTCTTTTATCTGTTATAGTAGAAAATATGAGTTTGAGCTTCAACATGTTTTTTATGCCTGGACTCCATTAGATTAGATTTGATGAACTGATTAGATTTTTGTGGCCAAAGGTCAAAGGTCAAGGTCACCGTCACCTCATGTTCATCCAGTTCTTGTTGTGAATGTGATGTCTCAGGACTCAGTGGAAATTCTAGTTTTAGCAAAGCAGCCTGAGTTGCACGTGACTCCTTAATCTCCACAACATACTCAAATGTTCACAAGGAAGACAAGGAGTATAAAATGGAAGCTGAAATCACAGCCACCCTACAAGCATGACAGTTTAATTACAGAGACATGTTAAGTCATTTCTTGTATGTGAACAATGGCCAATATAAGGAAAATCATACATGTCATTTATAGTAAGTAATGCCACCAATAATAATAGTAATTGTAATACCTGGCAACAACTGTATTTAAGAGTATTATCAGGTGCCGTTCGTCCTATATTTCCCCCCTGATAACAAAGGCTTGCAAGTTGTTCACTGGAATAGTTTTTCTTATATCCAACTGTTTTAGTATCTGGTCCATGTCCACTTTTCCTCTCAGCTCTATCCCACATCTCTCACCTCCCAGAATACATTGCAGCCTCTCTTTGACGCTATGTGTGTGTGTGTGTGTGTAACCCCGACTTGGCCCCTACATGGCAAATGTCACATTCTGAGTGTGGGTGTGAAGTACAAGTGTGTGTTTGTGTATGTGTGAATGTGCCTCTGATTCCGGGAACTTTCATGGAAGATCCAACTGAGCTTCATCTTAAAATGTTATTGTGTAATAAATGTGTGATGTCATATTTTCTCTGGTACACAATATTGTTACAATACTACAAAACTCACTAATGATGGATGTGTGTGTCTGACCGCAGCAGAATGTCAATGGAGCAATCAGATGTTAACTAGTTCACAAGACTGGGAGGGGCTTTGCTCAAGGGTATCTCAGTGGTTGGATTAAGGAATGATATTTTTTAAGCTTAGATTTAATTTTTTAGCTGGGAATTTAACACTTGGCTTTTTAGTGCCAAGTATGAACAGGCACCTGTGTGAGATCAGGTCCACACTCATACAAAAGTAAATTAAGTTAAGTTAAAGTATGTTAAAAACATTTTCTCTTCTTCAGCAACATTTATCCCAGTACTGCTGTTTAATGGATACACTGGTATGTGAAACAAAGTCTGTGACTTCTTTGGACAAACAGTATTTGCTTCTTAGAGTAATATACATTTGTTATAAGTGATAATGTAATAAGTTGTTTACCCCTATTTGTGAAAGACTGGGAGTTATACACATGTACAATAGAAATCTTTCTCCTTTATATCTACATCCTTTGTTGAATAAGTTGAATGAAACCCCAAAAGATAAAATAGATCATATTTTCGTATTTATCATGTCCTGACTTTTAATATTTTTTCTTTTCTATATTTTCTTCTCTCCCATTTTCTTCACTTTATTCTTTCCTTTCTAATCCAGTCATTCTTCTTTTATTCTTTATTACCACATTCCTCTTTCTATTTCTTTCTATTCCTCCTCTGCCTCTGTCCAGAGGGGAGCGTGTGTTTTCTTTTCATTTTTAGGGGGGAAATGACAGCAGAGTTTGTTTGAATCCGAATCTGCTTTACAGGAATGGTGCTTAGTCCGCTCTTGTGCATGTGTGAGTGAGTGCAGAAACTTTGCCAGTGTGGGTGCAAAACAAAAAGCCAAAATGAGCGATGCCAGGTAAAACTTTAGATCCTACCAGACATAAACAACTACATTTTCTTACAGACACACACACACACACACACACACACACACACACACACCAATTATATTGTCATGGAGTGAAACACAGCAGATAAAAAGCACAAGTATTCTCATCACAGACACACACGCAAATCTGCACCTTCACTTAAATTTGAGTAAGATTTAAAAAGTTTAATCCTATATTTTCACCTAGTGAAAGATGAATGAAAGTGATGAATTTTGTACTCTGCATATGTGTCATAAAGACAGTTTGTCATATTACAGTTTTTTCCAATTGCTAACACAGCCATTCAAAAAACCACACCCATGCCCCTTTTAGGCTAACACACACGTCACCTGGTCAAGCACCTAATTTTTACAGTTACAGTTTTTTTCAATTGCTAACACACTAAAATCTAATGCAAAGCTTAACTGCAAAAACTGACACTCACACATTTGTAAAATTCAAAACACAAATCATGCCTTTGAACACAATTTGCAATTAACTTGAAATCTTTTGCATTAGAGTGGACACAGTTTCCTACAGAAAACACAGGAATCTGACACAGAGACACTTTTTGCCATTTCCAAACACAGCCATTCAAAAA
>JAUMHL010000016.1:9269433-9308787 GCA_032362345.1 Sandelia bainsii | reverse complement strand
CTCTAATGCAAAAGATTTCAAGTTAATTGCAAATTGTGTTCAAAGGCATGATTTGTGTTTTGAATTTTACAAATGTGAGGAGAGATTTTTGCAGTCAGTTTTTGCAGTTAAGCTTTGCATTAGATTTTAGTGTGTTAGCAATTGGAAAAAACTGTAAGAGGCTCTAATCAGTATTTTTATGTTAGATAAGTATTTGTATTGTGAAAGACGTTGGTCCAACAGGACAGGGGGCTTCTAGGCATGAGTCTCTTTCAAAGAACTGAGACAAAAAAAGACACAAATGGCCACAAAGAGATGCAAAACAATCCCAAATAGAGGCAAAAAGCTGAAACTGATGCAAAATTACCAAAAGAGAGATGCGAAATGGGATGAATTGTAGTTGTTTTGTGTCACTTTATGTATCTATGTTTCAATTTGACAACCACACATTAGTTAATGCAGTGAAGTGAGGCCATGTGTTAATCAATGTATGCTAAGATCAGGGTAGGAGTATTTGAGGGGAAAATGGTGTGTGGGTTGAGGTTCTGTCTTACTTCATCCAGTTACCGTCACTGATGTGCCTTGGTGCCTGTGGTGCTCATGGGACTATTGTTGATTTCAACACAATGAGCTCATGCATAAAGTGAAACAAAGGCACTCTGTTATTAATTGTCCTCTGTGTAAAACAATGAAGCCATCAACCAACTCCTAAGGGAACACACTCTTTCTTTATTAGTTTTCAATTGATGTGAAAGTCCCTGTATATTTGCAGATATGTTATAGCAATATCTGTCTACCCTTTGACTTATTCAGTGAAAGTAAACATCCATAATTCCTCTTAGTCAAGTAGTTGTGCACGCGCAAACACACAAAATGTCCTGTTACAGTACAATAGGTTTGGCATCCTCGAAAGTACTGTGCACAGTATGTCATCTACAGGAAATTTCAGGGAAATTAGGCAGTTGATTTTCCAGATACCTTTTTATGGACCAAATTGTTGGTCCGTGGGCTCAATACTTGACTTGGTGGCACTATACAGTGAAGTAAGTACTTCCTCCATAAACAGACTTTGTCGCTTCATATAAATTACCTGATTTCCTCCTTCAATCCAATCCTAATTACGGCAGCATCTAGGTGTAGCCTAACAATAAACCATAAATATGGGTTGTAAAAGAGGGTTAACAAATAACCTATACGGTTGTTTTATAGGTTGGCGTCTATATCCCTCTCATACTCTTAAAATGTATTTCCTTTGGGATGTAGAATTGGCACAAAACAACTGCAATCATGGAATTTGGGAAATGGGAATGCCCGCATACACACAAACACAG
Source organism: Sandelia bainsii (assembly GCA_032362345.1). Taxonomy (NCBI): domain Eukaryota; kingdom Metazoa; phylum Chordata; class Actinopteri; order Anabantiformes; family Anabantidae; genus Sandelia; species Sandelia bainsii. The sequence goes on along the minus strand of JAUMHL010000016.1, from coordinate 9,307,477 downwards.
AGGAAGGAAGTGTGTGTTGTGGATGGTGATGAAGTCCGAGAAACAAAAGCCAGGAAGTCGCTGGGAGGAATGTTGTGCAATATCACACATGGTCAAGGCCTAAATGCTTGTATGCCTGAGGGAGGTTTAAAGCCCATATCCAAATCGGCTCATCTGTGGAAAGAACAGAAATAGAGACAATGAAAACATGTTAATAAGTGTCTCTTTTTCCCATGTCCGAAGTTTTCAATTATTTTCATTAGACCTCTTCACACTACACTACAGCCTCTAAAGCACAACTCCAAAGCATTGCTAAATGTTCTGTACAGGTGCAGGATTTGCAGTTTGCAAATGTACAGCACATTAGCCAAATGCACGCATGTGCACACACGCACACATTCTGAAGTAGTGGGCCTCTCCCACACTCTTCTCGTCTTGTTTGTTTTGGATACAGGCTCCAGTGTGGCTGTAAATCAAGATCATATTGTGGCAAAAAGACTTTTCAAGAAATTATAATTATTCCAAACCACAAACACTGTTTGGACTGGTTGTGCAATCACAGTGGTTGTTAGTCTAAGGCTTAGATGACTCATTGGATTGAACTATTTAGCAAGTTTTTGCTATTTTTGATGCTTTAATGATTTTTGGTCTCATTTTTGACAGTAGACAGACTGCACGTATGCGTACGTGAACACAAGCTGGATTTTGGATGAAAATTATTACATCATCTAAATGTCAGGAGTGGTATGTTATTGTAGGTATGTTATTGTAGGTGTTAACTTTAGGATAAAACAATGTTTTCGTCGCTATCAGTGCAAGTCATGGGAATTAATATTGCCACTGACTTGTCAGACTCATGCCACATTTATTTCTTCAGCTTGAGATGGAAATAGCAAAAGAGGGTGTAGACAGATGTGACAAATGTGACAATAACCAGCTCTAAGAGTAGCAGCAACCTGTATAATTTTGTCATCGAATCAGAAAAAAAAAAGTTCTATGATGATCAACATATATGGCATTACATATGACTATAACAGTACTTATATCATAACATGTTTTGTTTGGGGTCATTAAATTTATGAAAGGTCCATCACACATTCTGTCTTCCTTTTTCACTTTCTCCTCTGCCACCTGCTTTACTTTCTCCTAATGTTCACACACTGAGTGTGTGTTTAGGCAATAGTTAAACATATGTAGTTTACAATAGTATTAGTTTAAATGTATGTTTAGGTCTGGGATAATATTCCAAAAATATGAAATAACGCAAATTTAAATTGCATAGTGTTTTGTGAGTGAGTGATACCAGGTTCAAATCCTGTGCTTTGAATTATTGTATTAGGGTCATGCATTTGTTTAAATTTGGATCATAAAACAATCATATTCACAAATCTGTGCATAATCCTATAATAAGATATAATATGTAGTGTAAGTGCTGTAACACAATCCTACATTTCACATCTTCTATTAGAAGGCTATGATTCTATCTATTAACTTGCACAAATACAACATTCTGCTTCACTTTGTCACCAAACTTTGTCACTCTGGTAGAAGGCAACACTGCTTTGCTTATTATCTTGTATTTTTTCTATGTTTCTATACTGTTCTGTAATATTATTTTTAAGGCTACTGCAACACTATCTGTCTATCTATCTGTCTATCTGTGAAGTCTACTTGTATCTATTGCAATGAGAATATTTCTTGCATTTTATTGGATGTAACATTTAACTATCTCAGTGGCAAACATTTGTTCATGGAGCGTTCAAACAACTACTCTGACCTCCTAAAAGATGACTGGAAGCAAAAAAGCAGGTCTCACCTATTACTGCAACATGATTGGCAGTTTAAAATGGACTGCTATGGCATTTAAATAAATAACACTTATTGTGGTTATTTCTAGTGTTTGTGGTGCTCTGGTTGACAGGCTGCATACATACCTTTCATGACAGGTCCAACCCCATAAAGGAACAAAAGGAATTCCAGCTATTACTTACATCTTCATCTTCACAAAGACTCTCTGACACCAGTAAATCCTCTTTCCATATATGCCTTCAAACAACAGAAAGACATTTTGCATTAAATAAAATAAATAAAATCAAATAGCAGAGTATATTTTGGGAAATATGGTTCTTGCAAGAAAATATGCAAGAAAGTGACAGGGACACCTCTGAAGCAATTACAAAAAGTTGAAAATAAATGTGATTTATACTGGATTTCAGGAAGAGTACCTTCTCTGTTGCTGTTCTTTTACTTTCTTCACGTGAAAGTTTTCATTGTGGAGTGCACAGTATATTTGAGTGAGGAGACTGCTATGTTGCACAGAGGATAAGCATGCTTAAAGCACTTATTAAAGAAGCCTATTTGATAATATGAGCTACAGTACATATCCTTGTGATGTATAGAGTGCAGTGACCTGAAATACACCTGTGTAATTATTGGAAGAATATTCGGTCTGTATGCAAATGTAATAGTGTGAAAAAGGTGTGGTACAAGGTCATACATTGAAAATATTACTCTAAATCTTCTGTTGTTATAATTAGACACACAGTAAGTCTCCTTGACGCTAGTCTCAGTGAGTTGTACATTCAGTTTGCTGTGAAGCAGTGCGCTAACTCTGGCTGCATATTCTTGTCATTCCTGCTCGTCAGCACTGCACTTCACTTCAGAGAAAGCAGTTTAGAAATAGTAAGAACATTTCTGTTTATGTGTTTGCAATGTTGCCATAACAGCGTGCAGTGTAGCTAAGAGCACACTGAGAGTGAACAAACTACTGGCATGTCATACACACCCATACCCATCTGGCACACACACAGATTAGTACACACATTTACATACATCTGGCACACGTTTCTTCAAAGGTATTTGGCACTCCAGATAATGCTATAACATTACACAACATATGACAACCTCTTATGCAATAGATTCTTCAGAGGAGAACCAGGTGTTCATGGACTCCTCCTCACACACAGAACTGCATCATTGTCAAAGTATCATTATATCAAAAGTTATAGTTATAGTTTGACCATCAGTGTGGGAGGCGATAATACAGCAAAGCCATGTAATAAGATATCTGCAAAACCTAATGTATATTTGTAAAAATCTGTGAATTGGAAATGAGAACCATTGTAACGTTTCCATAGTCTTCTCTCCCCCCTGCAGGGCTGGAGGGGCCAGCTGCCCGAGTCACTGATATGGGAAACTCTGTTACACCATGTGGTTGTGATCAGGAATCCAGAGAACTGATATTAGATCACTGGCACTCTTTCTCTCCTAGTCCCAGATGGCAAATGGAAGTCCAAATGCACACTCCTGTGGTCAAATGAAGCAGTCAGATTATAGTAGTGTGATTGCCAGATAACCCTGTGTATACTATGTCTTTGTATGTAATGCCAAAGCAGTGCACCTTTCATACTGTATTTTTCTCATTATTTCTGTGCTTGTGAATGGCACTGTGTGTGTGTGTGTGTGTGGGCGGTTGTGTCTCACTGCTGGGGGTGAGAGCTCAAAGATCAAAGGTCACTGAGGTTACGTGTGATGGGGATTTTCCCAGTGCTTGTATCTCTTCTATAAACACACACACACACTTAAGTGGTAACTGGTTTAGTTGGAACTAACTTTAGATATTTTAGTTAGTTTAATCTGTTCAGTTGTATCATATTTTATAAACTGGGGATAGGTTTTATGTGAAATCTTAACCTTTGAAGACTCTCAAATAAATGTAATGTAGTTGTTCCCTGAAAGTAAAACGACTGTACAAAGCAGCAGAAAATGGAAATATCCCACAACTTTTGAGGATCCTTGTTGTTAAGACATTAGCCCACAAAACTAACAATATCATCACAGCCTTATATTTAATCATGATCCCTATCAAAAATCTAACTTAAACTCTGAAAAAACGTCCTCACTCAAAACTTTGAATGGGTCTCAATAGTGCATGCATTTTATGTGTGTGTGTACATCCTGTTCTGCAATTAGTGAGGCGCCCATCCAGCTGTGTAACAGTATGCCTTCCGTAGGATAACAAGAGGATGAGACTTTGATCATCACAACAGGCAGCAGAGGATGACAGGATCAGCAGATAAGTAGGTGAAAAACATAAACAGAAGAATTGCAGAATAGTAGGAAGAAATAGTAGAAAGAAAGCAGAGGCGGTCAAGGATATGAATCTGAATCAACTGAATGCATATATGAAATGATTTCAGAATATACCTAAGAGAAACTGATGTATCATTATGACAAAAGTCATCTTTTTCAAAGATAAAATCTGGAATTGACTGGTGCTTCCTCTAGAACTGTTTTCTCAATAGAATGGAAAATCTGATAATATTTTCATTATAACATATGAATATAAGTCAGGTTTTGTGCCTTTTCTATCTGTTTATCGAAGCAAAATACATTAAGTGGTCTCAGAAAGAAGAAGACGTTTAATGTGAATGAAAACAGAGAGAAAGACAGGTATGAATTAAAAAGAATAAAGTTGCTACATCTGCTGGTTTAAAATGACACATGGTCACATACAGGACACAGCGGGAAACAGGTAAAATCACAGTAATGCAACAGTGATTATTTATTTATCCCATAAGCAACCATAAAGTGGAGATCAGTATCATCCTAACACTCTAATTAACCTTAGAACACACACACACACACACACACACACACACACACACACACAAACATTTAAGGTTGTTTTCTCATTCCAGCTTCACTAATTACAGTCCAGTCAGCAGGACAGCAGTTAGCCGTGGAGCAAAGGTCAGTTGCTCTGAAGTTGTGAACCTAGTGCATGTGTGTGAGGGGGATAAACTGTGTGTTTGTGTATATTACAACCACCTCCAGTTTTTTCCATGTAAATGTTCACCTAATAGGTTTATTGACCATAACTCACTTTGTGTGTGGTTGTGCGCATGTGCTGAGTTTTATCCACTGTTTGCTTGTTTCTGAACATAATAAGTCCATTCAGTGACCTGCCCACTACCCCCGCTCTGTCTAAACACACACACATAAAGACAAACAACCTGAAAAGCAACATTTCAGTGCCAACTGTGTCCCCACAGTCAAGCAAACACAGAAAATGTCAAGAGGTGATGAACAGCTGGCACTCAGTGGTCAAATTAATTGATGTTTTTATCTTTGAAAATGAAATGGATTATTTCACTGTTGTGCAAAATGTGCATTTTGGAATTGTTTTTCTCTGATGAAACAGTTTTGACACATTATGATCCACACAGAAAGCTTAAATACTTACTAATTTACACATGTGGAACACACAAAGCAACATTACCATTTATTTGGAGTCATGTTTGTGACCACACTGAATATACTGTATAGCCAACAGGGGGAATATATGGTCCTTTAGCTGCTAAATAATAATAATAATAATGAATACTTTATTGATCCCCTTGGGGAAATTGTTGTTTGGACAGCTGCTAGACCTGTGTCAGCGCTACTACGGGGTTTTGGTGTCTTGTCCAAGGACACCTCGACATGTAGCTTGCTGGGACTGAGAATCGAACCGCTCACCCTTGGGATGGGAGACGACTGCTCTACCCACTGAGCTATCATGCCGCCCCCAGCTATCATACTCCACTATGTTGACCAGATATCATTAAGCATGCGGTGTAGACAAAATTTTAGAGTTTTTGGACACCAACAACACCTTTTAAATCACTGGAGTAGTAGTAACTCAGGCACTGCTCTGCTCCCAGTGAGTCAGAGAGAAAACACAGCTCATCTCCTTGCCACTGCTTCTCTTCCTTACTTCATGCTGACTCTTCTACTTCTTTGTGGTGTCACTGTCTGTTTCTCCTTATCTGCTTTTCTGCTTTCTTCCTACTCCCTCACCCTAAATGGCTGTTACATCAAAACCAAACAGAAACACGATGCCCTCAGGCAGAGAGAGCCTAAGAAAAATGAAGAAAAAAAAAGAAGTAAAATATACAGGCACATAGACAGACTGACAGAGCAGTGGAGAGACAGAAAGACAGTAAAAATAAGATACTGAAAGAAAACCAGAGCTCCCCTCCTTGCTGGGCTTTCTTTCTCATTGGCTATTATAGCAACCAATAGATGTCCAGGGGAGGAGCACTTCCTATGAGGTTGAGGGGGGCCTCCTATGTGGTCTGGTGTATATTTAGACATGTGTGTGTGCATTATGTGACATGGCCGCCCTGTGCCGACGTTTGTGGATCAGTGAATTTTAGGAATGGCATTTTTACAAGGACCCTGAATTTCTAGGAAAGGTTTATTACAGTATGGAAAATATAGGTTGTCCCAGGGGTCTACTCCCAATTCTATGTGGACATTACTCACCTAGTGCAGGTATTTTTAATCTTTCAGGTTAATACATAGATAACTTAACAATAACTTGCAGCTGAATTCTTCTTTTTAAAGAAAAGTGAGTTTTAAGGTAGATTTATAGACACATTTTAAGACACTGATATGCTCCAGTTCCCTGACTAGTTCCATGTTTTGGGTGATTAATATTATTTAATGAAAAAAATACTAAAATTCAACAAAAGCCAATATTGAGGTGCTGTTGATTGAAGAATTCGATCTTGGACATTAATGATGGTACAGCCATGGGTCCAACTGGTTGTAATGCACAACTTCTGATGCTAAATGTGCTAAATGTATGTAACCCTGCTCAACCATTTCTACAGACAGCTGCTGTAAACAAGGCTCTATCTCTCTCCTACCTGCCTGGTAAAATAATAATTAATGAATCCATTTAACATACATAACATACATAAATCAAGATAAGTGCAGATTAAGCACAATTAAATCACAGTCAGTACATTAACAGGGACATTACACCAGTGAACTCACATGGCCTGTAAAATTGTACTTAGGCCATTCCAGTGTTTTGGTTGTGGTGCATGTGTGGGTATCTGTGTGTGTATTTGTGTGTGTGTTGGCGACGTGCCCAAGGCTGATGTTGATAAAGTGTGACTACACGAGTCCCCAAAGGAGAAAAGATGGAAACAGGCCAGTATATACATACTTTTTCTCTCACTCTTTCCCTGTGTCACTGTAACTAATGCTATCTTTTCTTCATCACTTCCTTACTTCCCTGTTCCCTCTCTTTTTCCTTCAGTACTCTCTCTATCTCTCTGTTTCCCACACACACTCAGAAAAACATACAAGAGGCCATGGTACATGTGTTAACTGTGTTTTGACAGTGTTCTTTCTAGGAATTGCTTCATACTTTCTTGGAGATTAACTGGATCAAACTAAACCTGTACCAGATTAATGGGGATCACAGCGTCAAGACAGTTTGGCCACAGAAAGATGAAAACAAAATTTCAAATTATGCCATGTCAAAAACATTTGGATAAACTGCAAGGTACAGGTTATTCTAAAATTCTACAAAAACATATTTTCCTCCTACGCAGAGACACAGTTTGTTCTGAGTCTGGTTTGTGGCACGCAAAGACTCCAAAATCTACATTTGAAAATGTTAACATCAACATCTTGTTCCAGAAATTGTGGAATAGTTATGATAAGCCACAGACCTCATATGAACACTGCTGATGAAAACGAGGTATTAGCAAAAGTCACCTGCCAATTCGCTGTCTCCACACAGAAGGAAGTGTTCCAGTACTAATTGTCTTGGGGGAAGTGGTCTAAACACACTGGCTGAGCTGTACTGTAGATTTGTGGTACTATTGGTTGTTGCTGTTGGTTAGCTGCATAGAAATTTACAAGAGCTAGCATTGTCAGAGTATAAGGAAGACATCAAGGCACATGATCTGAGCCCACAAGAATTCTGTTTTGACATCCACCATAGTGTTGTCGCAAGCCTGTGTGCCTTATGCACAAGCACTGACGTGCTGCTTTTTTGTATGCACGGAACAAATTTATTTCCACTAATGTTGCTGCACGTGAAAAGTGACAAAAGTAGCTTTGGTAGATTGGTGAATTGTCAATTTCAGAGAGACAGGGTCATAATATTTGAAATTCTGTGCATATGAGCTTTAAAGAGGCAATTAAGATGATCTACTAAAGTCTTACTACTTAATTACCTTTTTGAAAAGTGACAATAAAGTATCATGGTACAGTTGATTTTGCTTTGGCCATTACAGCCACTACTACTTACTGTAGCATTTTTTGCACCATGGCCAACGTATACAGTATACAGTATACAGTATAATGGTAATACCATCCATCACATTAGCCATGGTCATGTGTATGTGCTTTGGCTGGTTTCCTTTTATTGCACATGGAGCAGCAGAGACACCAGTATATGTACTTCCTCAGTGCCCCATAAAAGAAGGTACAGGGACAGTACACACAGGCATAAGCAGTGTTAAAAGAATTGCAGTAAAAACACATAAAAGCGCAGTGAGGTCATAAAGAATGGTACAATGAGTCGCTAGTATGGACACGGTTGACTTTCTATATATGATTTGTGTCTTACATCTCTCTTTCTATGTAGTCTAAAGAAAAGCAGACTGCACAGCCTTGAGTAAAATGATCCATTTGAGAACAGAATATTTTTAATATCCATAGCTCCATGTTACGTAATCAAATATGTGCATCTGCAGTTGATGCACCACAGCAGAACAGTAATTAAATCTTGAAAATTCAAGTACGTGACATGTGCTATGAGTCATAAATGAAGTGAAATGATTATGTAATAATGTTGTAGTAATGTTTTCCCTTCACACACACACACACACACGCACACAGGCCACTTCTGCAAAGACAGAAAATCATTTCTGTCTTTTCTATTCACCTGCTATTTTCTGCTTTACTATCAAATGATTGTCCTGGGGACATTGGAATATTAACTTTCACAGACACACACACAGTCAGTTTCTGAAATCCATCATGCGAAGAAAGTGCCTCTCTTTATCGTTCTAAAAATAACTACTCCCAACCACTGGAAAATTAGCTGCAGTTCTCTTGATAAATGAACCAAGAGGAAAATTGGGAATTTTATGTTTTGAACAGCCACTACTGGAGAAACGGGTATTTCAGCTCAACTGGATTATAGTAGAGAGACTCCTGAGGCAAATTTTGATGTGATAAGAAACTAAGTGAGTTAGATTTATCTTTTGATAAATCACAAAATGTTCTGTCAGACAAATCCAATGTGATTCTAAGTGATTTTCTTAGAAGAAATATATCACGTTAACACACTTCATCTTCTCATAATTATTATATTTATCTTGGTAGTTTTCAAGTAGTGGTCTCAGTAGTCTTTGCTGCCCTCTTTTGGTCAGTTTCAACAGAAGTCAGATGAAATTTGAGGTAGACCAATTTTTTTTTTTCTTCAAAATTATTAAATGACATGAACATTACTCCTTGCAACCCATAAACCTTCCCCATGGAACCCTTCCTCTTCATTTCTGTCTCCCTTCTTCTCTGTTTCATGTCTTCTTCACCTTTTCTACTTTTTCTTCGACAAATCTGCATTGTTTTCTTTTTCAGGGAGGTTCAGCCTCTAATCTGAACATGAACCTGTACGCCACTAAGAAGACCGCAGCTGAGGGCATGCTGGATATTGCACTGTTCTTGGCAAACATCACACACATGAAGACTGTCATTGAACAGGGTGCAGGATACAGGTACAATTTGTGTTTGTTAAAGGAAGGAAGAATACAAAACAGCACAAAGAACAAAAAAAACATATTTTTTTATATAGACGTTTTTTTGTTTTGTTTATTTAGGTTTCATGCACCAACTGACTTCTGCATGGCCATATTTATTGTTGCTGCAAAAAAAAAAAAAAAAATTTCTATTGCATCCTCAGGTACTACATTGCTGTTCTGACGCTGATTTCCTTCTCACTGGCTCTTCAAATAGTGGCTGGAGTCCTGATCATCATCATTGGTGAGCATTATATTAAAGACATTCTGCTTGAGAAATCAATCTTCTATGCTTTAACCAGTCATATTACCATACTAATTCACTAACACATTGATTGGTTATGAAAATACAGGCATTGCAGTCACTTTAGGTATAAAATCTCCAAGCCATTACAAATTGCTCGTGCAACACAAAAAAAAACCACTACAAAACCCACTATAAAAAAAATATTGGAATATTCCTGCATCTTTTGTGTAGTATCCTGTTATTGTTTGGTCGTTATTTTTGGTATGTGTGTGTACATATGTGTTGCAGCCCGGCAAGACATCAGTGAAGAGGCCAACCAGAAGCGCCTAGACAGCATGAACAACATCATAACTATCATCATCTTCCTCATCTTTGTCACCAACATCTTCATCTCTGTCTTCGGGATGGAGCGCACTGGACTCTTTGCCAGGATGCATTTCTGACTTAAACAGGAATGAGTCTAACACATAGTAGGGAAACATTCTGACTCATGGGACCAGACTCTGTGCACACAAACACACACATGCATCACACACACAAAGACACACAGACAAACAGACAAGTGTGACTTATACTTACAGTACTAATCTACTACAGTATTTCTGTACTTTCATCCTGTATCTTTAGTTGTTTGTATTCAGTGTGAATGGATTGGACCACGAGACCAACTCGATGTGTGTGTGTGTCTGTGTCTGTATGTTTGTATGTGTGTATGTATGTGTGTGTGTGTGTGTGTGTGTGTGTGTGTGTGCATGTGTGCGCGCACAGCTCGTTTTGAGATGACCCTCCTACCCTCTTGTCAGCGGTGGTTAAACTTCCTGAACAATCTAATCACCGGCATCATCTTCCTCACCCTCATCACCAACATCATCAAAGGCGCCTTTGGCACCCAACGCAGCTGCTTGCTGCGATGGCTGTTTCAGCGTTTTATTCTATAAGATACACTTAGAAGACACATTCTCACACTGTACGTATCTTCACGAACAAACTGATAAAATAGTAAAGTTGATTGGTGTAGAATTTTTTTGTGAATACTGATAAAAAGCCACATGAATTACAATTTATCACAATGTAATTCTTGATGCTACCACCACCAAATGTCAGAGATTTGAAATCCCGCACTTAACAGCTTTAATCTTCGTTCTTTAGTCATTCCATTCAAATGATTTTAACTGCTATAGCGTGAAAAACGTATACACATTAGCCCCAAGTTTGCTTTGCTTGCTTTGAAGTAACTACAGTGATGTCCATAGCTAATTCTAAAGGTAGGCACCAAGATTGATCCAAGCATAGTTTCATAAAACCATTCAAAATCTCACCTTTATTGTGTATTGTCCAATCAAGTCTGATTTTATAACATCCAAGCTGATGCTATTTAATTTTTATTCCACAGTAATGTCAAACTGTCTGCTGTCAGATCAAAGTGCTCTGTGCAGGGTTGAGGCTCCACTCTGTAACCCCGCTGCACACTCACAGTGGACTCCAACAGATTATCTCTCTGTAGCACACCGCATTATATCAGTTTCAGGAGGCACATTCTTGGAGCCAAGCATTATCAATAATTTAAATCACTCTCTCAGTATAAGATTGAACTCTGTAATGGCAGATATGCAATCTTAAAAAGATGAAGACACATTTCTGGAAATAAGTCTAGAAATTAAGAGTTAGATGAGGAGTCTGATACCATGCACATGCCAAGGGGTAACAAAATTTAACTATCATCTGAAAGCATATCAATTTACAGAGATAAGGTGAGTTCACTCTTTATGCTTGGCTTAGCTAAACAGCTGCTCCACCTACATATTTATACAGACATCAGAGTGGTTTAGATCTTATCAGCTATCTAACTATTGGCAAGAAAGTGAATAATTCTATGTGAAGTTCAGCATCTTTAAATGCAACTGTCCCTTTAAGACATTGAACCTTAGTGGCCACCAGAAGTTAGTTTCATGAAACCTTTCCAACCTGTTTTGGGATTTTTTTTTCTGCTCCCAGTAGCTTGACATATTCTAATAAATTGATTCCTTCTAACAGTGGTGTGGAAGATAAAAAAGATTTTGCAATATTTTCTACAAATATTATATATGGATGGGATTTCAGGTTCTCGCATGGAGTTTATTAAACACAAATGAACCACCAGCTTTTTTCCATAAGCTTGGTGGAAAATAACGCAAAGGGTAGAGGGTACCTGACTGGACAGCTGTACGACTATATTACAGTATGATGATGAATGAGTTAATTGTAAGTTCATGTGCATGTGTGTGTATGCATGCATCAACTGTATGTGTAGGTGTGTGTGTAGGTGTGTGTGTTTGAAACGTTTGAAATATGTGTCTGTGTGTCTGTCTGTGTGTGTTTGTGTGTGTGTGTGTTGTAGCCCGCAGAGACCTGAACGTGGTGTCCAATCAGAAACGTCTCGACTACCTGAACAACCTTGCAACAGGCGTCATCTTCGTCACCACGGTGATTAACTTCTTCATCAGTTTCTTTGGATCTAAGAGGACTGGCTTCTTCCGCTGGCTGCTGGCTCGACTCCACTTCTGACACACAAAGCTCATGTTTGCTCACATCTCAAACACATTTACACACTGCAACACACAGTACATGCACACTCTCACACACCATGTGCACAAGCATTTCATCTGCAGTGACACAAACACAAGGAAAATTTAAATTAAGTACAAAACTATGGTTATGTTATATTATTTGGGCATTGTACCTATAATCCAACTAAAATAAACATATATATATATAAACGTAATTTTAACAAACTGCACATCTGTGTAAATATCCATTATTTCATTTGTTGAAATAATATTTTAATTTCTAAAACTAACACACATGTTTCATTATGTCTGAATGAACTGTTTTGTACTTGATATGTGTTTCTACCTTGTTTAGTCAGCAATGTAAAAACTGAGAAAATGTAAACAATAATGTCTCAAAATATTATTTGTTCACAAAAAATGTTTGACAGAGAGGTTTCTGTTTGAGATTTAATCTCAGACAGAAACCAAGGAAGTAAAAATAAGATACATCCCTGTAACATGTGTGAACAAATTCTCCTGAAGAATATTGAATAAACAGTAGTAATTTAACAGATGCATATGTTTATTGTGTTTTTTTTGGAGACTGATTCACTGCCGACTGAATTGTTAACTGGTGTGAAAAAGGTGAGTGTAAAGTGGACATGAAGTTGGCCTAATATCATGTGTTACAGTGTGTGCGTGCGAGTGTGTCCATCCATGTGAGGATGTCAGTGAAGCTCTTTATTTTGTCAATTAATTTTAAAGAAATCAAAATGCAATACACTGTGAATCCTAGAATTTTCCATCAGTGTGTCAGCACCTCTTTCTCTCTGCTGTGTGTGTCTCTGTGTGTGCGCGTGTGTGTCACAGGCCGCCGAGACCTGAATAACTCCGCTCTACAGAAGCGTCTGGACTACCTGAACAATGTAACGACCATCATTGTCTTCATCACCACAGCTCTCAACTTCTTCATCAGTACCTTTGGCATGCAGCGCACTGGATACTTCCCGTGGCTAATGATGCGCATTCACTGATGCACACAGACACACTTCTGCTATTTAATTACTATTAACCAAGTGCATTTTCATTTTTAGTGTTAAAGAGATACAGTATTATCAGTGTAACCAGAATAATCATTATACAGTATCATCTTTCTTAGTAAGAAAAGTGAGCCTTTAAGATATATATATAACAATTCTTTTAAAAAAATGAGTGTGTATGATTGTACATTGTATTAAGCAACTGGATAACAAAATGTTTCCCACATGTACACAATATACTAACATGAAACTGAATAAATAATAAAATTTCATTAATGTAGCTGCTAACATTAATTCCCAGATGCTGTTCAGAGATGTACATTGCTTGACCTGACTGTAAACCTCACGCTTAAGGAGGGTCACAAGTCCTGAATTGGATTTACATTAGATGAAGAAGAGGGGAAGTCATCTTTAAAGCCTTTGCTGGTTGGCAGTCAGTAGAGTACTTAGATTTATGCAAGGGAGCCTTCTTCTTGTTTGAAGAAAGTGTCTCCCTGAAACCAGCAGGAGTTTTTGGAGTTCATTATTAATCCATCTGCCGCTTGAAAAGGTCCAACCAGTTCATCACTGATGATACCAGCCCACATCACCAGGCTGTTATTATGTGATAACAGCGCACATCATTAACCCTCTATCACCTTGCTGAAGCCTGAATCGAACTTGTGCCCGTGAACAATCCAGAGGCCCATTCATCAGGTCCATCCAGTATCACTCTCATCTCTTCACGTCCATAAAATGTTTTAGAAATCAGTCCTAAGGGGTTTTTGTCCCATGCTTGATGCTTCAGCTTGGGTTTCTTATTTAATGGGGGATATGTTTGAACCTTTTTCACCTTCCCAATAGCTTGGAAGACTTTGCATTTTTGTGCTACTGTAGATGGCTCTGAAGGCTAAAGTGCTCCTGGGAGCTTCAACTGTGAACATCAGAATATAAGGCCTGACTTTAAGCCATTCCGTCTCCCAATCAAGTAATTGGATCATGTAGAAATTATTTTATAAGAGTGATTGTTGAGGCTGACAGAGTTTGGTGTTGGAACAATATTCTTGAAAAAAAAACTGAATTGGAATACAGCCTTGTCTAATAATTATGCAAACATTGTAAATCTTTAGACTGCATTGCCACACAGACACACTAACCATAGTTCAGAGCATGCATACATACATACAGAGGTTTTTTTCCCTAATTTTGGCCATTTCATGTAACTTTTGCACACCTGACATGCTATTTTTAGGTTATTTTATATAATAAATCCATAGCTTGTTTGGAGTGCCTACTGTGTTGTAACTTGTAACCTGAAATAAAATAGTTTAAGCTTGTGTTTGCTCTGTGTTTTACACAAATGATAAAGTCATTTAAAGTACATATCCAGGTGTGATGTGAATAGGATAGCCTCTCTACTGTCTCTCGTCTCCTTTTTCGACATTCATGAGCTAGTAGTGCCATCTAGTGAAATAAATCAGGATTGCAGGAACATCACTGCAAACAAAATCACAGAAGAAAAGAAAAAGTGGAGCATGAATTATTGTTATGATTCTGAATGTTTGGTACTTCAAATCCTTATTTTGTTTGTCCTTTCATAGTAAGTTCAGAGGTCAAGTTGCTTTTTTAGTTGTAATGCTGTATATAATGAACATATTGATATTTGAATATGAATATTAAACAGTTTGTGTAATAATGATTGATATTGAAGGATGAAACTGGCCCAAATGAACAGCAAGACTGGGTTTTGAGATAATCTGCTATCTGATACTTAAGACACAGTGAATAGTATAGTACAGTAAGTTTGAATGTGATGTATTTTGTCTGTTGTGCAGTAGGGTATGTGAGTGGTTGTATTTACATGCCCTCAAAGAGACATCATCTCTAAAACGTGTTTAGATTGTGAAGCTGCAGACTACAGACCTACAGATTTGTTGTTTTTTCCAGAAATATGGTCGTTCAAGGTGTCTTTCTCATCAACAGTATCTCATGTGGAAATAGCATTGTTACTTCTTTGCCATGACTTCAACTTGATGACTAAGAATCTTCACTGACATACTTGGTGGTTCTGAACGTTTCATAGCAAAACAGAAAATAATGATATTGGCTTATTGAAACTGTGAAAAGAACGCACACATAATCGTATATTGCAAAGTAATGTTAAAAACATATTTGTAAAATATACCAAGATAAAAGTGCGAGAGGAATTTCCAGTGCAGCTGAAGCCAATTCTACTAACTTCTTCCAGGAAGAGGAGGGGAAAATGAAGGAAAGGATCATGTTCCATTCCCAAGAAATGAAACTACATGCCTAAAGGGAAAATTTTCCATTTTCTTTGATCTCACTGAATTATACAAAGATATTTCCTGTTGCCTGTTGGATATCCTATTTTCTTGCATATGTAACAGGCAACAGTTAAATATCAGCGGAAATTATTGAGAGATAGAAAATATTGTAACAATAAGCCCACTGCACACTGCTGCTACTACCGATCCCAATGCCATCTTTCCTTAAAGCTGTCTTTAGGCTGTGTTTTACAGTGGTAGCGCACATTGCATAACCTGTACATAATCACACATTTAAGGTTGTCTAATTACAAGTTGATTTTTAAAAATAATAATTAATTACATACAGAGTATACTTTCTTTAAGTATTGGAAGAGAAATTATTGTCAGCATACATTACAGTTCCCAGTGTTTTGAGGGATGTTGGCATAATTATTTAATCATTATAATATAATCATTATTGCAAAATGGTGAACCTGGAAAGCATTTTTTAACCCTCACGCCATGATGTCATTCTAGGTTAAGATGTTATTTGAGGAGACAACACTTCCTGCAGACATCTGTTATTGTTCACTGCTATTATCAAAACATTTACTATATTTAATGTTTGCATTACCAGGAGAAATACAATGGTGTTGATATGATAACGCCTACAAAAATTTGTTTAAGAGAGTTACTCTAGTGGCCTTGTTGTTAATGCCATTGACCTTTGTTGCTACTAAGTGTACTATAAAAATATAGATAGTTTTTTAAGTAAACAAAGCAGGTAAGACCACATATCAGTGAGTGATGAGGTGCATTTCCAGTCACTAATTAAGATGCAAAGTACAACAGTCAGACATTCATGTTTGATCTTTTGCTCACAGCACTGACCAGAAGGTGGCAGCATTTTTTAGAGAGTGTTCTGTATGAAGCAATGAGGAAAACAACAAGGACTGGACAGTCACGTGATGAGAACTCCTTCAGTTCAATGTGTTTTACTTGTAGTTTAATATTAGCCTGCATGCTCCACATTTGATGCTCTGAGCATTAAGTCATAATTAACCGTCAATAATACAGTTTATCTGTCAGTTTTTGAATTTTGGCATTAAATTATGAGTGTATATTAGATTTAAGTCAGGGTTGCCTATGGACACTTTGAGGTGAGTACCAGAGGATCAAACCACCAATTAGCAGACAATCCTCTCTAGTCCCTAATCACAGCTGCTAAGGAAAATCCCCACCTATGCCATGCTAACATAGCTGAAACTATGCCTGTCACCAGTTAAAACGCCATCCACCCAACATGGGGCTCAAACCCACAACCCTGAAATTAAGAGTCTCATGTTCAACTGACTGAGCTAGCCGGGCTTATGTTAACCAAGGCATAGTGCTTAAATAACCATATGCTTGATGATTTTGCTCACTTGTGAAACACTTGCATTTGCTCATGTTGTTAATATCCTTTGTTAATTCTAGGACATCCATCTGGAATCCTTAGCCAAAGCATATCTGATAAATAGGCTTCAAACTGGTGTTTGTTATGTATTATGCAACTGATGGTTAATAAAAGAACATTAAAAATTAGATTCTCTGGTGTTATTTTTCTGTGTTTCCTTAGATTACATATAGTTCTCTTGGGATGAACACACGGGGCCCTTTAAGTCTCTGACCCATAGCTTGATAGAAATCACTGGCTGGCTTTAATGGGGTCATAACAATAGAAAGACTTTGTAGCAGTTCTCAAAAATAAATCTTTACAATGATCAACAACATAAAAGTTTTTAGCAACTAAAATGACCAGTAAATGTTCTCACTGATCAAGCTAGCTGAGATATTGCAGAAGGAAGCACCACTCCTGATGTGTTTCTCTCATGGGGAACTTCAGCCAGCAAACTATTTATACCTCGGTTGTCTGACTGACTGGCGCCCAGGGAACTGGGACACTGTGTGTGTGTGTGTTTGTATGTGTTTGGTCAGTGTCTAGTTGGAGAGATTTCTTTAGGAATATGTCTAATTGTAAATGTGACAGAGATGGACATGAAATATGCCACATATTCTAGTTTGATGCTCAATGTAGGTCATTTACTCATCAAACACAGATGGACAGTGAAGCGTGAACATGCCATAGGTCTTGATATGGTGAAACGATGCATGGATGTAGAATAGGCATCACACTAAACAGATGAAATGCCTCCTGAGTAAACATGAACAAATAAAATGAATGAGTATAAATAATCTAATTAGAAATGTAACATTACCTAGTGAGATCTTGGGTCACTATCACTGATCTACAACAGGCTGAATCTGTCCATCTCACATCTCACACAATGTGATCAAATGAATACAGATCCATAATTGTTATTTAGGATTGCTAGGTGATGTAAACCCTTTCTCGTGTTCTTTCTCAGACAGAAGAGACTCCACATCTATAAGGAAACCTGTGGAGCTTCAGCAGGTGGAAATGACACATGATTGTTTTCGGTAATTGACAAACTCTATGTGCAAATTGCTACAAAGCAGTGTAGAAGTTGGAAAACCACTGTGTTACGCTGTAGACAAAGAGTTTTGCAGTGGCATGTATTTCCATTTCAGACCACTGTACAGTATACTGTACTTATACTCCACACAAATTGATGGGAGGTGTACTTTTTACTCCACTTCTTTTATTGAAGGACTACTTAGTTACTTTAGAAATTAAGATTTTACACACAAAATATAGTGAGTTTATGAAATGCTATGCATTATAATACATAAAATAAGCTGCACATGTAGTTACTCGTATTCTTTTTAGTTTAGAGGTGATGTTAAAAATAGAAATGGAATCCAGATATTTTCTTTTAAATGTTTTTGAATAAGGTGTGCTTTTTTAACAAATCTGATAATATTAATTATCTCTGCTGGAATGATAAGTTATTTATTTCTATTTCACAACTACTAAGGACTTGGCTAAACATAGCAGAGAGTGGCGGAGCTGGAAGAGGGAGAGTAGGAGCTTCATGCTGGTAGCTTGATTCCCCAAACTTGCATATTGTTGATATAATATATTGTTGATATAATATACAATTTCATTAATCCACATAGAATTTCTATTTTACAGGACATTAAAAAGATTTCGATATAAATATTACAGAAGAGATAAAAAGACGATGTGGATACTAATATAATAAAAGCAAAAATTAGACTTCAAAATGAAACGTAATTCCCTTTTTTCACTGCGACTTTTAATACCGTAATCATTGGTCACCGTGCACGCGCCTTGGCTGGGAGAGAAGGGGAGGGGCGAAGTGCGTGGGGCGCGCGCCTCACCGTCGATACGTCACTGAAGCGCCCGAGTGGGGAAGCCACCAGTGGCAGAGAGAGAGAGCTGGCAAAGACGGAAAAGAGGGAGAGACAGCGGCGGAAGACAGGAGACGGGGAGACGGGCTACAGGACAGGGAGACAGCTCGACAGAGAGCCAGAGAGAGAGCGTTGCACCTCGGCTGCACGTCTGTTACGTTACTAGCGTCACTTTCAGGTTTGACAGCAGCGGGATAACTGAGGAGAATATAGGACTGGCCCTTTTTTTGTCACACAGCTTATTTCACAACCGAGGGCAGCAACGTTGACACAGCCGCAGTGAGTATTAGAACTTAGCTGGCAGCGTGAGTCTGTGCGTGTGTGTACACACATGCATGTTGTATGACACAGGCCTACCTGTGTGTGCATTGTAGAGTCATGTTGTCAACCCTCACGTGTGTCTGTGTGAGTCGTTGCAGCCACGTTTGAGGAATAACAGGAACACGAGCAATAACACAATTAAAAATTAATGGCCGCTTTGACGTGCGTCGGTTTGAGGTCAGCTGTGAGACCTACAGCAGGGCTCTGTTACAGAGCAGTGTACGTGTTTCAGTCAAGTCTCTCCTTGTGATACTTTATTTTATTTTATTTTTGCAGGCGACAAACGACGGTGAGCCCATTCAGCAAGCCTTCCTAGCGTTTTGTTCAATAAACCAATTGTGGCCGTGCAGCCGGAGGCTTAATTTCCCCGGAATAACAGGCTAATAACACTGTGTGTTGTCCGTGTGCCTCTAAATGCGATTATCAGTCTCTTCATTGTGTTGCAGGCAGCCGTGTGTTCATCATACTCATTTACAGCAACAGTTTAGTGATGTTCATGTAATTCAAAGTAGGTGTATCATCTTAAAGTGTGCTTGTAATAGTCTATATTAAGTTTATGCTTCATCTCTTGTTTCTCTCGTATTTGTGACAGTTCTTCAAGCCGGTTGTTTGTGTTGTGAACTTTTCCTAGATTATTCCTCAAATGACACTTCCGTCGTTGCTGTAGCCGCACAGACCGACAACGACCCCTTTGTAAACAAAAAGCAAAAACACGGGTCTGATATGATCGTGTTGATGAAGGTGGGGAGGTGAAATCTGCTGCGTGTGTTTTGCAACGCACTGGGGAGGCGCGAGGGCGGCGGTGGATTGAAGAGACGTGGGGGGGGGGGGCCGTGATTTCCTCCGTATCCCGCCCACAGCTCGGTTTCTGTGCACCGCTGAGTTGAGCTGCTTCCTTCCACTAGTGTAAACAGTGGACATATTTAAATGTCCAGTGTTTACCTCACTCACTGCATTTGGAGAAACTGTCTTATATTATTTGGTTTTTGATTTAGTTTTCAAAGTTAGCATGGCCTAACCCCACATCTTTCTGACCCCTAAAGAAAAACCTTAGCGCACAGCTTGAGAGCCTTCTGATTCCTCTGTTTCCAGGTTCAACAAGAGGTAAATCTTCAGCCTTAAGGGCTCAAGACTTAACTCTATTAACATCAAGGAGTCATCCTGAAAAAAAGACATTAACTGCTTTAAATCAGGTCCCTGAACTCACTCATATCAAAAGACCATCTAATCTCTGAAACCTTGTTTATTATTTATTTATTCAAGTTGTGTTATCATTTTGCCATGGGTAGGATTTATTCCTATCACCTAAGATAGATAGATAGATGTTTTAAGGGAGTGTTTGGGTCACCTTCTCAACTCGCTTCATCCTTATACAAGCATTTTCGTCTTCAGAGGATAAGCCTGGGGGAGTTACACGCTCACTTTCTCTTCCATTAACTACTACACACTCCTGAATTAGTTTTGTGCTTCCCTGCCTTTGTGTTAATTGTCACATTTCAGTGGTACATTTCCATATTTGTAGTATAGGCAGCAGTAACTAAACTATATAAGTATGATATATGTGTCTGCATGTGCATGACATCAGTGCACATTTTGTGCATCATTGTGTTAATGTACATGGATATGTGTGAGTCACAGTGTGAGTGTGAACCCATGATTGTATGCACAGTTTGTTTGCCCAGGCTACATCTCAAATTAATTTCCTGTGGTACACAATGCACTGGAGGTGATGCTATCGCTCTCTTATCAGTGTTGCGCTTTTCAGTGTCTGAACCACATTATGAGTCTTATCACAGAAACGACTCGTAGCACAGACTGAAGTTACAAGTAGCACAGTCACTAGTGAGCCAAAATCTACCCTAGACATCTTCTGCCTAACATAGTATTCAATGTCACAGAGTCTGTTCAGGCTGCTCAGTTAATTGTAAAAATAAAAAACTCCCATTGCTGTTTTTGGCTTTTTCAAGTCACTTAAAAAAGTGAGAAAAACTTTATAATTATTAATACTGAGTTTTAATATTCCCTTACAAATTCCTCCATGAGTCCTTCTGACATTGGGGTACTGTATCTGTATGTGCATCCAAACCACTAATAGTAGAGAACTCGAAACCAAACAGCAGCATCGCATGAGCTATTGAGTATTGCAAAGCAGTGTTAAATGAATCCTGGTAAACCCAAATACATCATGGAGTAGAGTGAAACTGGGATTGACCTGAGCCCATATTTATCAAACTTTGCACAGTGAAATTGTCAATTAAATTAGCCTTTTTTAAACAAAGTTGTACCAAAACATACCTGTTCATATCAAAGTGAAAACAGATCTCTAGTAATATAAATGTATTAAAAAAAACAAAAAGTGAAATAAGTGATTACATAAGTATCCACCCCCTTTAAAGTAACTCACCTAAATCATGAGCCAATTTATTTAAGAAGTCACACAATTAGTTAAATGGAGATTTCCTGAGGGCAGCCAATGTGTTTCAATTTCTTGTAGTATAAACGGACCCGTATCTGGAAGATCCAGTTACAGCCAGATCAGTATCGTGGCCAGAAACTACACGGTAAAGACAAAATAGCAGCTCAGAGAAAAGATAAATTAAAAGCACATGTCTGGGGATGGATACAGTAAAAAATTCAGAGTCACTGAATATCCCTTGGAGTACGGTTAAATCCGTCATGAAGAAATTGAAGGAATATGGCACAGGGCTAAATCTGCGTAGAGCAGGCCGTCCTCACAAGATGAGTGTCTGTGCTAGAAGGGGACAAGTGAGGGAAGCCACCAAGACATCTGTGACTCCTCTGAAGGACTTACAACCTTTGCAGATGAGATGGAAGACACTGTGAATGCAACACCTGTTGCTCCTGGAGATGTTAAGGATTAAACACAGATGAACGTCTTTTTAGATTACATATGGGGTTTGAAGGAGCCCAGTCAGCCAAGATCTTGTTGGCTCTTTGTAAGTGTTCATGTTTGATTTGGTGGCTGACACATGAACTGATACATAATCCTGCTTTTGTCTTGCATGTAGTATGAAATAACAGTAATGCTGTACATACAGGTGGTAGCATTCTTATTCTCGGGGTAGTAATGCTACCATCATCCTGATAAAGCAGCTGCAGATATGAAAAATCTGTATTTGATGAATGGCGAATGATAACTTTAAATCTCTAGACAGATTAAGTGCAGAACGAGTTTGGCTCTTCCCCTCAGCGAGACTGTCGAGTTGACTTTCAGTGAGATGTGTAACCCCAGACAGCACCAGCGAGTCCTTTCCAGCAGCATCACATCACAGTGAGTCTGACAGGAACAGAAAGTAATGGAGAATAATAATATTCAAGTTTAGTGTAATGTGTTTTTATGTGCTCCGATCCTGAGGCAAGAGACAAACTTTGTCAAATTGTGGTCCCACGCTGAAACACCAGCCGGCTAAGTATAGGCTGAGCGGTGTTTTGCATTGTGCAGCGTGATAGACGGATGTGTGGTTGTCACATAAATAGAACATGCTGAACACCTTCAGGAATGCTGATGGAGAAAGAGAGAGGGAGTGAAACGAAAGCATCAGCGAGACAAGTGAGGGTTAGAAAGGGAAAGCAGGGATTAGAGGTAGGAGAAAATGAGGAATAATTGAGTGTATTTGTGAAGCAGTAATGACAGTAACCTTGCTACCTCCCTTCTATTTAACACTGAAGAGGAGATAATTCTCACCATCATTCTCATCTGTAGGCGTCAATGTAATGTTAATTCAAGTTGTGTCTTTATCTGCAGTTACGTTAGGAAAATGACAAAATTGCAAGTCTTCTATGCCAACACATACTGGATATTTACACAGATACAAGTACTTGGCATTCAACCACTGAGATTTTCTTGGTAGCCTAGTGTGATATTCTAGGATTTTATGAGGCCTAAGACAACAACATGAGAAAGGAGTGCACGGAGGAAAGATGAGACATACAGTACCTCCCTGTACTTTTAGCAACAAAACAGGGAGACATGGATAAAACACAGGGAGGTTTCATGTCGAGTGTTTTGCAGACATAAAGGGAATGAGATTATTTTGGTTCTCAGGTTCACTCCTGGGCTGTTTCAGGATCAGTTCCAGTAGAAACTGTGGTTGTAGTAGGGCTTTTCGTTGGTTATTTCTGATGGTAAAATACTGGTTTCTTAGCCTTCTTTATTAGTAAACTCAGTATATTTTGGTGTTTGATTGTGGGATGGGGCGGCACAGTCTAGTGGTTAGCACTGTCACCTTGCTGCAAGAAGGGCCTGGGTTCAAATCTACGGGTTGGCCAGGTGCCTTTCTGTGTGGATTTTGCATGTTCTCCCTGTGTCTGGCTGACTGCCGAGGGTGTCCAGGGTGTACCCCACCTCTAGCCCAATGACAGCTGGGATAGACTCCAGCACTCCCACGAATCTTGAGATTTGGTTAGGATAATAGATAGATAGATGGATTGTGGGATGGACGAAACAAGCCATCTGAAGTTGTCAGCTTGGGCTCTAGTCATTTTGTTTTTACAACTTCTGACAAACTATTAAGTGATTCATCAAGTTATCTAATCACTGCTACATTAACGTGTGGCCATCAATCTGAAATGGATGGGATATCAGATAACTTGTAAAGAAAGTGTGAACTCGAAAATAAAGTGTGAACTCAAGATCCACTACTTACTTAATGGTTTTCAACTGCAGAAAACTCAGTCTCTCAGTCTCAGCCAAGACCATGAGATGTTCATGAACTTTGACTGTAGCAGTGTTTAACAAATATCCGCACCACACTGCTTTTTCCCATTTGTGTGAAAGCCTGTTGACAGATGGTTCTTGGAGAGTCATATGCTAGTGTTTGCTGGGTCTCATGATGTCAACTTTGTTGTGTGTGTATGTTCTCAGTGTTTTATTTGTTGTCTATTTTTGCACTTAATATTTGTTCCTTTCAGAAGTCCTTTTTGGAAATTCAGCTGCAAGTGTAGAAACATTAAAGTTTGTGGTAGATTCATGTGACATTATAAGCTTAAGGTTATTGTTACTTGCCTCTGAACATTAGTACTGTTTGCAGTCCCTCACTCGCAGCCCTCCCATGGTCCAGAGCCACTACAAGTTAATTCTCAACCCCTATGTTTTATTCTTATGACCCCTAGACTGTACAAAACACAGCATGGTAAGTGTTGTGGTTTTCATGAGATCCTCAAGCCAACAAAAATAATAAGTGTTTAGCCTTGTGATAGATGAGCGACCTGTCCAGGGTGTACGCTGCCTCTTGCCCAATGCATGCTGGGATAGGCTGCAACCCTGAACAGAATAAGCAGTTTATAAGTGGATGAATGTGTGTTTTAAAGCAGTGACCCAGGAAAAATAATGTAATTCCTATATTGTGGCGTTGTGATTGTGCTGCTGTACAGTTGGACAGTTACAGCCTTCTGCATACAGAGGAGAGCTTGTGAAGCTCCCTTGGGGGATCTGATTGTTCTTTTTTTACAAGCAAACAGAAGACTCTTTACTCCAGCCACATCCACTCAGTGACCAACATTTGCAAGTAGAGACAGGCCATGGCTGAAACAGAGCTGTGTGTTTGTGTTGAATAAATGCGTAAATTAAGGCTACAGTAATAAGCTATTTTTTCCATTATACTGTGATTTGGGACATAGGCATCTACATTATAAACAGGTCACCAGGTCTAGAGGGGAGGAGTAGGAAAGCCTCCACCACACATACACAGTCTCACTGTCTCATACTGGCCTTAAATGAGGCATTAGATGTGTGTGTGTGTGTGTGTGTGTTGTTAGTGGATGCATGTGTGTGTGTGCCTGTGCTTCTGTGTTTCTGTCCAGGTGTGTTTTTGGCCTGAAGGGAGATAGAGCAGATGGCCCCTGTTTGTATTTGTGTGTATGGGTGTGACTGGCTGTCGGGAACATCTCTTTGGCCAAAGATCTGCGCTGAGTTGGAACGATACAAAACTGCAGGGCTGTTGAAGGTCTGGGTCAGGACCCAAAGTAGGAGAATTAAAAGAGGTTGACTGAATGGTTGCTCAGTTAATCAGTTCAGTACGATGCATGATGAGGCAACGATGTTTTAGACAATCTAGTCAGCAAGAGATGTGTAGAATCTCCCTTGTGATGTACAAGCAGTACTAACTGCAAATCGTCTCTAAACTAAATTAATACAGAATTTTTCTGTAGTAATCAGTTTTAAAGTGAAAGCCACTGTATGCAACAACTAGATAAATATTTCTGCACTCAATGAATAATAATGTGTTACAAAGAATCGACTAACCTGAGAAAAATGATAGAAGTTTATGAACTGGCTCAGTTCACTTTGGGAGGGTGTGGATCAGATAGCCAGTGTGTTTGTCCACTGAGTCATGTGACCGCTGACCTGAGGATGACGTCACCATTTCCAAGGAAATTTAAACTGATTAGATAGTAAATAGTGGGTATTTCAGGGAACCTGGGAGATTAGAGCATTTGCAACAGAAAATCATAGCAGCCTCTGAAGCAATGTGTGGGAGGTTATGCTCACACACATCCATTCTGCACAAAATGTCACTGATTGCACTTTTAAATTGAGTACACTGGACACAGTACATAGGAGTTACATCCATTTTATTATTTTAACAGCTTTGTTAATTATCTTGTGTCAAAAATATGTATGTAATATGTATATATATGTATGTAGTGATTTGTAATCTAATTTTTAGACAGTAAGCAACACTGAGCTAAAAGAAGAATTTCCACATCACAAGTTAATCAGTTTTAATATTTAAGATATTTATTTCATTCAGTCTACACACATGAGAAAACATTATTTTGCGGTGTTTCTGCTTTATTTGACATTTAGAATTACAGTATACATTTTGGCATTCATTATCCAGACTCTTAGCAAGAATACAGCAGATCTCTATTTTTTTTGTTTTGTTTAACATCCTCTTCTCATGCTATTGCAGAATAAAATTAAAAAAAATAACACAGTTCACTGAATAAAAATATAATGCATTATTCTGTTTTTAATAAATGGCAGAAATCCAGCAGGGAAAATGATTATTACACTGTGTGAATATTAAGGCATCTGATTGAATGTTGTGCACTATCATTTTATTTATTACACCTGCAAGACAGTAACTTTGATTTTGTTGCCAGAGGTGTTGGGGCAGAGTGTGATCTGAGGAAGAAGCCATAATGGGTGGTTCAGAGACACAGCAGCCTGTGTGATCATGTGAACCGACACACTAGGTGACGCTTGTGCCTGTGGCAGAGTTTGTGGATGAAGCCGAAGCTTTTTGTTTTTGAACTAAAGACAATGGCCTTACGTATCCTTTACTGCATCTGTGTGCAATGATTATTGTGATGCCAGAAAGAGGTGTTATGGTAGTGTTGTTCGTTCCCGTTTGCTGTGTCATACAATGCTGTGAACAAATTAACATTTTGGCTAGTAATCTGTTTTTTTTAACCGGCTGCATTATTAGACCTGTCTGAGGCTGTGGAGGATGCACCAGTTATTTTCATTATTAACATTTTGAAATGACCACTTAGCCCATGAAATGTCCAACATGTCAAGTGCCTGTTGAATATTGCCAGAACCCAAAGAGACATTTTAAAATTGTGATTTGTAAGATAAACAGTCTAAGCAGAAAAATGATTCCATTTCAGTGATACAAAATAATGAAAAGCAGTGAGGAATTCTTTGAGTTTGACAAGTCATGGCCAGAAAATGTTGGGTAGTTTTCCACAGTGAATGACTTGCTTGTTTAAAAATAAATCTCTGTGCATTAACTAATAGGTGAATCTACTACTAGACATTGCTAAAAAATCGGTCAGTAACTGTAAAAATCCAGTGTATTCCTTTGTACCTTAAGTGTAGTATATCTTTGTTCCACTGATCACTTAATCTCTGTCTCTTTCTCCTTTTTTTTCTAGGTGATTCCGTCATCCCAGGCCTTGTGGATTAACTGCCTGCCTTTGTCTAAAGGGCTGCCCTATTGATTACTGCTTTCTAACAAAGCCCATGGATTACAGTGAGGGTGCTGGAGAGGCCTTGATCATAGCTTTTTTCAACACTGCATCAGGACATTTCAAGCCAAGGACTACAGTAGAACACTGTTGGGAGTTTTTCAGCTGTTAGATTTAACATTTCAGATTTTTTGCTAAACATCTGTGTTACTCTTTATCTTTTTGTGCTGTTTTGAGTATATTGTACATTTTTGGGCTTCTAACTCTGTTTTCTCTAGGAAGATAGTTTTCTCAGGACACTAGCTGATTTTATGGACTATTGCATCATCCCACTTTTTTAATTCAGTTGATTTATTATAAACACCGCTACAGTATACATCTCACATTGTATCACCATGTATGGGAGCTCACGTTCTGTTTCAAAGCTGGATGTCGTTGGATCCAATGGCAATGGATCAGTATCTGGGAGTCCCGGTCGATCTCCGCGACTCCCTCGCTCCCCATGCCTTGGACACAGAAGAAACAGCAGCAGCAGCTCCACTGGAGGACTTACTGGCTCCGGTAAAACGTTGTCCATGGAGAATATTCAGTCTCTTAATGCTGCCTATGCCACAAGCGGTCCTATGTACTTCATTGACACAGCTGAAGACCCAGTCGGTATTGGGAGTCTGGGCAGTGGGCTGAATCCTTCACTGCCCAAAAGCACCATGACCCTGGGCAGGGCTGGGGCTAGGGTCCCCTATGGGGTCAGGGCAGCTGTTATGGGGAGCAGTCCTAATATAAACTCTGGAGGAGGAGGGGGAGGTGGTGGAGTGGTCATGCCCAGTGATGCTATAGCATTTGGGTGTGAGCTGCAAAACCAACCTCCACAGGCTGCTACTGTGCCCCACTCCATGAGACAGGTGAGTCACTGCTGCAATGCTGAAGTCAGCATTTTGTCAAGTGCTGTACAAGTTTGTACGGGAACCCTGGTTAAGCATTCAACACTTTGGCAACTATGCTTATACACTTTCTTGCCAAGAGTTACATGAGAAGATTAGTAGCACTATCAGTAAATATGAAAGTGGAACCAGCAGGTGTTTAGCATAGCTTAGCATATCGACTGCAAACAGGGAGGAACAGAACACACAAAACCGAGTCACTGCTCCTGATCAAGAAAGCAGTGCAGTACATAACTCTGCAATCTTTTTATTCTCCTTCTACGAGCTAACAATGTAAAATCAACATAAAAAGATAAATGTCAAGCATTTTGTATGAATTATGTATTCTGTGTAGAAACTGGAGTAATCTAACCATCACAGGGTTAATGTTTTCTTCTGAAGTCATCCTTCGGCTAAATAAAATAGGAGCTGTGTTCATACAGTATGTGTAAATAGATTTAGGTCTGCCCTCCCACTCCCGCAGCACTATTAGTCATAACCTGAAAGTTCATCTCTTAACGATGTACTGTATCTGTCTTTTCTGATACATCACTCCTCCATTTGCTTCTAATTATTTGTTAAACAACAAAAACCCCTTATTCATATCTTCTTAACCTTTATTTCCTTTACAAGTGTATCTCTGTCATGTGTGTAAAATTTTCAAACCTTTTCTGTGTTTGCACTCACAGAACTGTGAGATGCTCTGTGCAGAAGTGTCAGCTAGTTACCCATAATAACTTTTTCTAAACCAGGGCAGACTCTTCTTGGAATACATCCAAAATATTTTTAATTCATTAATGTACTGCTGTTCTCATGTCAAGTTGAATTAAACATTTAAATGGGGAGCATTATTTTATTTAAAGTTAGATTTGTGATATATATAAATCAGTTTAATTTTCCTTTATTTAACCAGGTAAGATCCCATTGAAATTCAAAATCTAATTTTTAAAAGACACAGCATCAGCAACAATGTTACAACACAATCCCACAATTTTACTGTAGAAATTATTATATAAATCAGATGCAGTATATGCATGCATACTGTCAATCTTTACAGGTTCTAAATACAGTATCAGTCTTTACCCATATTTAACTTCTCATTTTTGCATAAGCAGCTGTGACTTTCAGAAGGAGTAGATCACTTTCAGTTATGTTTTGTTGTTCTGGGACTCCTTATTACCAGGTTTTACTAGTTGCAGATGCAAACAGACAAAATAATGTAAGACATGACAAAATTAAATGATGGTCTAGGGGCAGATATTTTAGATTTTTTTCTCTGTGTGTGTTTTACCAGGTTAGAGATGGTGCCATGTCAGACCTACAGACACAACTAAGAGAAGTGCTGAGAGAGAACGAGCTACTACGCAGAGAAGTAAGGATGTTTTCACACATACGCACTTGTACAAGGCAAAAGCATGATAAATCCCTTTCTTTTACAATTAACTGTATTTAGCATTTGATTTTTATCGTGCTGGTTGTTCCGCTGGGAATTCTGCACTTGTGAATTTAAGATTTTGACAATAGCTGTAAAGAACACAAAAAACAAACAAACAAAACAAATGGATCTTTAAACTTAATAGAATTTTTAGGATCCACACTAAAGAGAGAGGAAACATCCCAGTTGATATAACTGTATATTTTATTAACACAAAGTCATAATGTTGATTTTTTTGTAGTTGGAGGTTAAAGAGTCCAAACTGAGCTCTTCTATGAACTCTATCAAGACGTTTTGGAGTCCAGAACTAAAGAAAGAAAGAGCTCTCAGGAAGGATGAAGCCACAAAGATTGCTGTGTGGAAGGAACAGTACAGCGTCGTACAGGACGAAACACAGGTAGGCTGTGACAGGGAATTACTGTTTATATCAGTGGACCATCTTTACATGTTGCTCATAGTCAAATCTGAGTTACAAATGAACACAGATAGAGGAAGCACTATGTCAACTGTAATATCCTGTTTGGGATTGGGTTAATTTCACCATCATTGCAGCTGATCCGAGATCTGGATTTTCTTTCAAACCGAGGAAAGGCAGAAAATCCAAGTTAGAAAATTACCTTTAGTCCAAACCCTGTAGTAGTTGTTTTGCGCATTTTGCTCATGTTAAAATAGATGGGGCAGCACCTGATCGTTTTGTGGCCTGTTCATGTGGATTTGTCTCGCTGCTGCAAGGCGGCCTTGAAGACGGGTAAACAGATGAAGCGAGCTGCCTGGTTGGGGACTCCCAGCTGTCTGTTGGTTCAGAAGCCATCTGGATGAGATGGAGACACAGCTAGTCTGGCAGGAGGCTGGAATATTATACAAGAGAGGCACACATGCACACTCGCTGTCACTTGCTGCTGTACAGTGTCTCATTTCACTTTTTGTGACACCAGTGTAGAAAGTGCTTTGTATTCGCCCCCCTTTTTTTTTTTCATTTAAGATAATGATCAGATTTTCTTTTTGGACATTAACATGCTTTTGAGGTTATTTGAGGCTTGTTCCCAAGACTCCAGAGACAAACTTAATATGGAAACAAGTATGTGGGATTTCAGGTTCATCCTCAAAGAAGATTTACAGCCAGTTTGGTGTGAACGTGTACATGCCCATCTATAATTCTTTAATCAAAGCATGTTGTGTGTGAGAGAACAAAGACAGATGATAAGCTGATGAATCTATCATGTATTTGGCCTTCCATCAGCCCAGGAAAAACCCTCAGTTGACTACACACCCCTCGGTGGTTGTGTGTGTGCTGTTACAGTGAGTGAATCCACATGTTATGGCATGTAAGAATATTTCCTGATCTCCAATGTCAGGAAGCTCTCCCTTTCTTAATATCTTTCATTCCCTTTGCTTTTCCTCCTGACACATCACACTCGTTTAACCCAAGACATGCTTTTCATTTCTTTTTCTTATTAGCCCATCACTTTCCTTCTCTTTAATCTCTTTTTTTCTCTTTACCATTGGCTTTTCTCCATCCCCTCGCTCTTCTCTTTTTGTCTCTTCTTGCTCATTCTCCTTCTCTTCTTCTATTTCTGTCATCACACAGTGAGTCAGCTCTCGCTTTCTTTCGCCTCCCTCCCTCCCACTTTCACTCCTCTCTCTCTCTCTCTCTCTCTCTGTCTTTGCCATGATCTTTGTGTTAGAAATCAAATTAACTTACCTCCCAGTAATTTTTGAATATTTGCGCTCAAACACACACATGCACTCTTGGTCACACCCCTGCTAAGGAATGCACATTTTATCTCCACCCTCACTCCTCCTTGTCCTTCCTTCTTTCCTCCACACTTCCTCAGTTACTCACCTCCTCCTGCACCTCTGCGCTGCTTCTGTTCTGTCTTTATCTCCCTTCCTCTCCTCGTGTTTGCGCTCCCTCCACATGCCTCCCTTCCTCTGATATCGTTTCAGTTTGTCACTGTAAATTCAAAACCAACCTAACAGACATTCTCATGTTTGAACTAGACACAGATTACCAAGATCCAGTAAATGGCTGTATAATAGTTTTTGTTGGACAGCTGCCACACAGTACATGTCGGCGCTACTTGGAGGTTTTGGCGTCTTGTCCAAGGACATCAAACTAATAACCCTGGTTCATAGCTGACTGGTCTATGGGCTACTGCCCCCAACATTGTCATATCATTGAGTAACAAACAAGTTACACAAATCATTGTTTAAAATGAACCAACAATGATTATAATGATTTAGTTGAGTGATCAGAAATTTAATACATTGAGAAAACAAAAATGCTAAGTTTTCTGGTTCCAGTGTTTAAAGTGTGACAATCTGCTGGCTTCTCTTTGTCTCATATATAGTTGTCAGCAGAGGTGTATAAAGAAACAGAAACAAAATACTCAAGTAAGTAAGTCAGTAAGTAAGCAAGTACTTGCCCAGAAAAATACTCCACTACAAGTAGAATTGCCCTTTTGTCTACTCAAGTAAAAGTACTAAGTAAGTACTAAGTACATGCTCTAAATTTTACTTAAAGTACAAAAGTATAAGTACTCCACCATGAAAACAGTGTATTGAAAACAATGTAGAATTTAATGCTGTTAATAACAAAAAAGTAGAAATCTAGTAACTAGTAACTAGAGTAAAAGTAAAATATTTTCCTCTAATTTGTTACCCCAAAACTGTACTTAAGTACCATACTTCAGTAAAAGTACTTAATTACTTACCACCTCTGGATGTCAGTACAATCATTTTTTTTTGTTTTGGGCTTTTCTCTGTTTACTGGAAAATTATTTTTTGTGCCTATTTAGTTTTATTCTTTTCTTTTGAAGCTCTTATTTTATCATTTTTGTTTTTGACTAGTTCCTTGAAAATAATAATTACTTTGAATTAATTAATTAATTTAATTTTAATTAATTAAATTATTAAAGCTTTAATATTTATTTTTATCACTAGTGAAACAGGTTGTAAACACAACACTGGCATGATGTCAGTGTATAAAGTTTTTATGACTTGTTATGTATGAATTGTTATGATATTAGCATTCACTTTACTTTATTTTGTCTCCACCAACTCCTGAGGGAAATATCTGGCTCTTCTAGAACTAGCTAGAACATAGTGAATGCTTCTTATCTAAGAATGCCAGCGACAAAAAGATAAAAAAAATCAATGAATCCAACTTTCTCACAGATTTGTGGAATAAATATTGCATGCTGTTATTACTTTCTGTCTTCACCAAAAGTTGAAAAGAAGTTTTCATTTGGGCAAATATACCATATCTGCAGATTCTTGGTTCGATTAGGTTGCATCATCACTGAGCTTGATATTATTATTATCTTCCTCTATACTGTTGTATTCTCTGGTTTCACCTCCCACATACAGTCATTTGTTCAGACGACAAGATCTACTCATTGTCATCACACTCCACTCACTCTCTTTTTCATTCCTCGCCATTTCACTCCCACTGTCGATCTCCGTCTCTTTCAAGTCTCCCCCTCTCCTTCTCTTCCCTGTCCTCACTCTCCATCTGGGCCTGTGGAGCAGCTTGACCTCAGAACTCAGTCCAATAGAATGGACACACCCTGGTCTCACAGATCTATTGATCTGAATACAGATGCCCACTCTATTCAGCCTGTGCTCAGTATTGTCTGTCTCTTTACTTTGGTTTCTGTTGTATGTAAGTGAGCGTATGCTTGTGTTCTGTTCACACAATTCGTTCTACCTCTTTGAACACACTGGTAAGTACGTTTCATGCAGAAGGACAGGGAAGTGTGGGGAAAAAAAAGGAAAAGATGAAGGAATGTCTGGCATGCTGAAGGAAAGTTTCACTGTCTATTTTTTTCTGTCTTTCTTTCCCACTTTCTTACACAAAACCTACACAACTTTCCTACACCCAACAGTGGTCAGTTTCATTCAATAAATATAAAAGCTCAAGCAGAAGGCAAGCAGCAGTTATGATTTTGATCATGCAGGCTTTAGCTATTCTCCTTCCAAATGAATCAATGCTACTAAGAATGATTAACACACAAGGTGTAATATGATATGCATATTGAGCTGAACATAGCAATTAATACATTTTCCCAAATAAACACGAGTTTCCTGAGTTCTTCTTGGTTTCTGTTCTCTGTGGTTTGTCCAAATACTGACTCATGCCAGCTGAACAATACAAACTCTGTCTGTTTCTGGGGCTGCTAGATGCAGTCTATCATCTACTGTACTCCAGGCGAGCCATGTGACGTCAGAACCAGCATGTGCTGAGTGTGTGTATGTGTGAAAAAGGGAGTTCTTTGTCAGCAGTCTCATGCATGTGTCAGGAGTGTTTGAGACTCTGTGTGAACGTGTGTACCCTGTGTGTTTTTTCTGTTGCTTTGTTCATGCGTGCTGTGTTTATATGTGGTGATTTGGATACATGCATTTTTAAGGAGAAGTAGTTGCCAGCTGTGTTTTTTTTGCTTGATGTGAAAGAGAGAGTTGCAGGAGGGAATCTGTGTCCTTGCGTGTTTGCTGTTGGGTTTATGTGTGTGTCAGGACAAGTGGGCTTTTTATATCCACAAATGTGGCAAAATTGCACAGTTGCGTGTATACATGTTTATATGTTACATGTTAATTTATATTTGCATGTGTGTTTGTTTTTTTATATGTGGCATGTGCACACAGAGATAATCATACATGTTTCTTTGCATTTATTGCATAAGACTGTTTTTTAATGCATCACTGCAGCAGTTCTATTTTTATCAAATGTGTCATATTTGTGCATGTTTTATGGGAATGGAAGTGACTTGGCAGTGGTATGATGTCAGAAGTTATGTTTGTGTGTTTGTGTGCATGAGAAAGTGCAGCAGGGGCAATTTTCTTCTCCTCTTTTTTGTTACTGCTGCACTGTTCTCATTCTCTTCAATTATTTATCTTATACTCAAGGTGTTGGTTTGGAATAGAGTTTGTATGTGTGTCTGCTACAAGAGATTTTTTTCCTTTATAATAATACACAAATCTCATTTACTGTAGATGGTTTTCAGTTTGTTAGGAGGTTTTACAGACTGAACAGATAAGATCATGTCACCATATTTATATGTTTATTCTTAGATTGTATTAAAAATTGATTTAATTTCAACCCAGAGGTTCCATCTTGGTTTTGGTAGAATTAAACCTACAACCTGCTGAAACCAGTGCACAAAAGATCTGGTTTGCCAGCTTGTGTGTGTGTGTGTGTGTGTGTGTGTGTGTGAGTTAAATTCAAATGGGCAGGTGAATACAGTGCCCGTTACATGTGTGCCCGTACACTTTGCCTTCAGGTTGGGGGCAGGATAGGAACGGCACAGACATGAGACAGAGAAGGAGAGACTTTCTTTCGTCTTTTCTCAATTTTTCTCCTGTCAACCATCTATATTCTGCTCTCTCTCTTTTGCTCAAAGCCACAAACTTAGAAAGAAAGCGAGAGAGAATCACAGACTGGCACTTGAGTATATTTTCCACCCTTCGAACACGGCAGTAAATCAGGCCTTCAGGTTAATGTGTAAAGCAATGGTGCCACCAGAAATTTGATCTGTTCCCTCTCTGCAGTTAAAATGCTTAAATCATCTTAAATAAGTAAAATAATCACAAAGGCATTTATTGACTAACACTGAAAATAAAGAATTAATATTTTAATAAAATAATAAAAAAAATATTGGTTAAAGTACATATCAGATATTTTACTGTAAATATATTGTAAAAACACTTTGGACCAGTGCTGACTGAGTAAAGACTTAGAATCATTGCTTAGCACTTAACGTTATTACATCTAGCTTTAAGCATTTCTAATTTCATTATGCCAAGCTGCCGTTGAGCTTGTCTGACCTCAAAGGGTCAGATTAGTTTGAATCCAATAGAAATGGATGGTGCCAGTTGTTTCCTGTGTGAGATTTCCATTTACTGTACAGAATAAAATGTTGTCAACAGGAGTTTTTGTGCCAGCTGGCTCGAAAAATGCTTTGCCTGGCAATCTATATACTGCCAAAGAACCTGAGAGAACAAGAGAGGGCGTGCATAGTGACGATGGATTGAAATGTAAAGATGTGTAAAACGTAGCGAGGAAGAAGAAGGAAATCGGGAGAGTAGAGGATATATATTAAAGTGGAGAGCTGGCGAGGAGTGCCAAGAGGAGGGAGGAAAGGAGGAGAGATGAATGGATGCCACCGACACATTGAGCTGAAAACATAGAGGAGAAGGAAGGAACAGAGAAATGGAAAGACTGATTGATGCTGATGTGACAAGAGAAATTGGCAAAGAGAAGTACTGTAGGGTGGATGGAAGTATAGAATTATTAGATTGATATGGAAAGGAGTTAGCGATGAAGAGGGGACCTGGGAAATGCAGAAAATGAAGAATGAAAGAGAAAAAGAATAGCCTAAGATGAACTGAAAATAGCATTATTATAGTTACTACATAGTGTCTTGTTATTTCCAGCCATTTGACAATAATACATATTTACATTTCTTTAAGTCTTAACCATAGCAGGTGGCAGAGAATCACAGAGGATTTGGTGGAATCCAGAGATTAATTAACATTTAATCTGAATTGAACTGAATTTTAAATAATGACAAGATGGCTGCAGGGTTTTTTTTTTGTTAAAAGAAGAAAACAGTACAACTGTTGGGTGGGAGCTAAGGAGCAAAGGGAGTAGAAGGATTTATGGAAGAGAGACGCAGAAAAGGCTGAACATGCATATACACACATACTCAGCTGGGGAATCTGCAGATACTTTGTGCATTCCTCAGGAGTCACGCTGCTAAACTGCAGATGTAATAACTCCGCAATTACTCTGTCGCTTCCTTCCTTAATTAAATCAGCTGATTTGCTGAGCCTGAGCAACTGATCAGCCAACATCTGATGAACGTATGGGCTCCAGATGATCTCTGTGTCTCTGTAGTTGACACAAAACATTATAAAACATTATTTAATCTGTGGACCTTTCCAACATAGAGGATGCAGAAAATGTATGCTGAATGTCTTAAGTTGTTTTGGGCATCATTTCTGTTTGTTGTGATGACAGTGTGAACATGAAAATACTTGCTATGACCTGGGAACTAACACCACAAGTGAGTCCCCATGAAGTGTTAGTAGTAATTGCAGTGTTAGCGTACAGGGGGTGGGGGGTTGCAGTATCTCAGTTGATAGAGTGGTCACCCATCGATTTAAGGGTTGGTGGTCTGCAGCCCGATTCCTTCCCGCCTATGTTGAAGTGTCCCACAGAGGCTGCAGAGGCCAGTGGTGCAGGTCTCAAGCCAGGAAATCAAGTCAAATGGGGATGGTTGCATCTGGAAGGGTATCCGACGTAAAACCTGTGCAAAATAAATGTGCAGACCATGATCCACTGTGGCGCCCCTCCACCTCTCAAGCTGAAAAAAAGCTGTTACAATGCACAATACAGACATTAGTAGGGTCTGAGTGTTTGATACATGATACAGTGCTCTTTAAACACAAAGACAGTCATCTTGCTCCTGTCTCCCTCCCTCTGTTGCCTGCAGTCTGTTCCTTTTTCCATCCACTGCTCACCGACGTATGACTCATTATTGCTCTGTGTGAGCGTGGGTCTCTGTGTTTGTGCTCATGTTAGCATACTGTACTTGTATTCATCCAACCTCATCTGCATGTATGAGACAGTCGATCTTCCAACCTGTCAGAATTCAAATGTCCCAACTGAAAGATAAAAACTTCTATTAGTTCATTTATCATGACTATTGTTTCTGCATTTGTGTGTGTGCGTGTGTGTTGGGTCTCTTTTGTGTTTGTTTGTTTTTCACATGAGTGCTCATCAGGAACAGATGGTCCTCAAACCTGTGTGTTTATTTAGTCAGGATGGAGAGATAGGTGAGAGGGCGAAAAACACAGGAGGATGGAGAGAAAGAGGGAAGGAGGTAAATACAGGGAGTGATGGCAGGGGAGAAAAAAGACAGATGGACGGACAGGGGGGAGAGAGAAGTAATAAGGAATGGAATTGAAAGAGCAAGAAGGAGAATCATGGAGAGAGCAAGGAGGAGGGAGGCAAGTTAAAGGGAGGACACTCTTACTCTGAAGAGTCTTATAAAAGTTTAACTTCATTGCAGGGAGAAGGAGAAATAGTGCTCAGAGTTTGTCACAGTGTTTGTTTTACAGAGGAAAGATAGAGACGAGAGATTTGACAGTGAAAGGAAAGAGAGAGTCAGTTTTCCCTCTTTGCATACAAGGCTGTCATTTTGTGAGTTTTCTCTCTCC
Organism: Sandelia bainsii; assembly: GCA_032362345.1. Classification (NCBI taxonomy): domain Eukaryota; kingdom Metazoa; phylum Chordata; class Actinopteri; order Anabantiformes; family Anabantidae; genus Sandelia; species Sandelia bainsii. The sequence goes on along the minus strand of JAUMHL010000016.1, from coordinate 9,269,677 downwards.
CTCTCTCACTTTCTGTACTTCCTCTCCTCCTGCATGTGTGTATGTATCTGTGAAAACCAGTGGTAGCCATGTCTTTCCTTATAAGGAGTGGGTTTGGGAAGGAATGAACAGAATTACTGTGCAGTCACTCCCCTTTTATTCTGCTCCTTTTTCCTTTTCACTGCACCTATAGTCTATCTATCTATCTATCTATCTATCTATCTATCTATCTATCTATCTATCTATCTATCTATCTATCTATCTA
>JAUMHL010000016.1:9256846-9269333 GCA_032362345.1 Sandelia bainsii | reverse complement strand
TTCTCTTCTCTTCTCTTCTCTTCTCTTCTCTTCTCTTCTCTTCTCTTCTCTTCTCTTCTCTTCTCTTCTCTTCTCCTGCTCTTTTAAACCCACCACTGACCCTGATGTTGCATCTCAATGTGACTGATTAGGGTCAACAATTCACTCTCGCTCCTCTTCCCTTTTTTCTTCCCTTTCTTCCCTCGTTTAATCTCTCGCCTCTCTCTTTCATCCATGTGTGTTCTTGTATTCCTGCTTTATTTTCATACAGCCTGATACTATTTTCTTCCATTCAGTCCATCTCACTGTCCTTTGGAAAATGATGGATTTTCATGTGTGTCTTCCACTCATTTTCATTTTATGTTCCTCATCCTCCACCTTCATCCTCAGAGAAAGAAGAGAGAGAGTGTTAATGTGCCTGTTGTCTGGTGCCTGAGTGGGCGAAGATTTCAAAATGTTCACGGTCATTACACACACACACAGTATGACCACTGCCTCACTGCCTTATGTGTGTAACGCTTCGTGTGGGCATTATCGTGTACTTGTTGTGTGTGTGTTTGTCCATTCGAGTGTGTGTATGTGTTTCTATCACAGTGTATGTCTGTTTGTGAAGGGGGTGACTCACTTGGTGAGGGATGAGATGGAGGAGTAATAACGGAGAGATAGTTAATATTGAACGACAGATGAGCGGTGGCCTGAGGCAGGGATGACAAGCGGATGGAAATATTGTCATCATATTTACAAACCAAGTTTATCTTGTCTTCATTTTTCTTCTGAATCTATAGGACTTACTGTATATAGTTGCAGATTAGGTTGCACAAGTGATAATTAATTTGTTTTTCTATGCATTCTTTTATTTAATCTTTCCTTTTGCAATCTATGTCATGCAAAACTGAAAAGTGTGAATGAATGAAAACTGCTGAAAACACAGCTGTGTGAACCTCAGCCCGGTGTAACAAAAACCTGGGCCAGGTCATGCTGAGAACTTGATTTGGAACCCGATGAAATACATGAAAATGTGTCTAATCTGAAGTGTGAATCTATGCTTAAAGCAGTGTTGTAAAGCAGTGGTTAACAGCCGGGGTGTGGTGTGATGAGATGCCCAGATAGGAAATATGATAAGGCTAAACCCTGATCTTGATCCCGTCAAATTTATGTTTTTTTTTTCCCTTTAGCCTTTGTTTCTTTCTTATGTAGTTTTACTTCAGGTGTCAGTCAAATGGATCATTCTAAGAGGAGGAAAATGACTGCTCTCAACTTATGGACGAGCAACCTATGACGAGTTCTCAGAGAAGTTGCCTCATGTCAAGGAGCGTAGCCGAAGCATAGCTACAGGTGTCCCCAAGCTGATCCTGAGGGTTTGTACCAGACCAGATCCAGGCATATTTTATGCAAAACATTGCTAACAACTCCCTACCTGGATGTTAAGCAGTGTCATGGCTTGATTAATTTATCTGTCCCTCACTAAGATCTGGAAGAACATCTGAAGGAAAGATTTGTCTTCTTGATTTGTTTTCTTGTTTGAGTGTTTGTCACATTTAGATGCTGTCTAGATTTGTTTCTCTTTGTTGCAGTTATATACAGAATCATTTGTATCTCAAAATAAACTGAAAATTTGAGAATCTGTAATAATTCTTAAAGTCTGGTTTTGCGTTGCAGGACTTGTGTTTGTACTCAGTGTAATATGAACATGTGTGCACCTGTGTGCATGTTTCTGAATGCAGTGTGTCTATTTGCATTTCTGTGTCTTTTTTGAGTGGTGGCTGACCCCCTTGGTCCCCTAAGGAATCAAGAGTTGGACAAGGTCAAAGGTCAGGCAGATAAAGATGACTCAGCAGAAACTGTGAAGAAAAACACAACTTGTATTCTCAACCTCGCTCTGTTTCTCTCTCCTCCTCTTTTTATCCCCCTTTCATTGCCGGACACAAGTAACGCTGTGTTTTCTCCAACTTTTCACACTCCCTTCTTCTTATCTTGCTCTCTGTTTTTGTTCCTTTCTGATTGCTTCCTTTCATATTTCATTCCCTTGTTTGCCTCACTCTCTTGTGGTCTGGCCTTTCTCAGCTCTACATTCCAGCTGTGAGTATGTGAGGGGTGAATTCTGGCACAAGTCCTTTTTGTGTGTGTGTTTCTGAATTCTTTATATTTAACCTTTTAAGTTGTGTGTGTGTGTTTTCATACTGTATTTGCTTGAGCACAATAACTTGCATTTCTGTAAGCAAGACTGTTGAGGCTGTGTGTGCATTCATTTCTGCAACTCTGACATGCTTTTGGATGCTTGATGTGAGTAAGCCATTGTGTGTATTTGCCTGATTGATTTCAGTGTGTTAATCCACTGATTACTGGCACTGGCTAAAAGCAAAGGCAAACCTTTCAGCAAAATTTTCAGCTTAATTCGAACATGAGGAAGTTTAAATACTTTAATTACTGTAAAGTCAATTATGATATCAAATGTGTAAATATGTGAAAATATATGATTATATGCTTAAAATCCTTAGATGACATAAGAAAATGACAAGATTTTAAGTCAGAGTTGTGATAAACATAAAAAATAAAGGACTGTTAATGTCTGTTACAGTTTAGCAGAGATCAATAGGACTGTGGCAACTGCTTATTTTGTCCAAACACGCAAAGATTAAGTTGGTAGTGAAAAGGTGAAAACTCTGGGTGGGTCATTGTTTACGTGTCTGTCTCACTCATCTGTCTCTTGCCTTCTCGTCTAACGTTGTTCTTTTCCTTGTCTGTGTTGATTAACAATGGCTGCCGGGGAGTGATTGCATCTATGGCTTTTCTAACCTCTTACATTTCCTTTTGTTTGGTTTTTCCTTTTTAATCTCCTGCTTTCTCTCACACATACACGTCTCTCTTAACATTTTCCTACCTATTATTTCTATCTCTGGAAACACACCATGACCTGTGTGGCGATGACCCAGCTGTTGATGCATTTAAAAAAATCCAGGGGACATTATAGTGACATCACACATACACATGACGCATCACACATGAACAAGCATGAACTCTTTTCTCTTTTGTCTGACTCAGGGGTAGTCATGTCACGTTGTCCTCAGCCATGATGGTAGTGATACTAACCTGCCAACACACTTTTGTAACACTGTTTGCTGTCAGGTCAGTCAGTGACTGGCTTTAGATTTGTTAAGATCTGTTTTGTGCATTGATTGGTGTAAAAATCAATCAACTCAGTGAATTTAAACAAACATCCATCTTTGTCTTTCCTCTTTTAAAATCTGTATATGTCACTGTGTGGGTAGCTTTGCATTAGATGTCAAGCTGATTCACTTTATCAGGATTGCAACAACAACCAGATAAACACAGTAGGTAAATGGTCCTATTGCCATGTGTTACTGCAGCAGATGTCACCAAGTGACAGCCAGCTTCACAACATCTTTTTACCATTGAATAACTAGAAACCGGTTCATACACAGTGGAACAAGAGCCTTAAAGGCCAAGAGCCTTTTGGTTGCTGTTTTCATGCATTGTAACCTAGCTTTCATATATGCTATATGTTTGGAAAACCAACAAACTCAGCACCTGTTGCAATAAATGATAAGTAAATATTTCAGATTAACAAAACATATCAGACATCTGCAAATGTTTTGTAGTCTGTTTGCGCAATGGTGTAACAAAACCACCTCAGCAGCTTCACCACGATGCCCTGTAAGTCACTGTACATTTTGTAACTCAAAATTTTCTTTCTTTCTGTCCAGCATCTTCAGTGCACCATCCAGGCTTTACAAGATGAGCTGCGAATTCAGCGAGATCTCAACCAGCTCTTCCAGTCTGATTACTCAGAGTCTGGTGGACTTGGAAACCAGCCTATCGCCCCGCAGGAAATGACAGAGGAGAACTTCCTGCGTCTTCATAGCGAGTATGAACGACAGGCCAAAGAGCTCTTCCTCCTGAGGAAGACTTTAGAAGAAATGGAGCTGAGGATAGACACACAGAAACACACACTAACTGCCAGGTAACAACAGAGGACAGAGAAGGGGAAAGTTTAGTTCTAGTGTGAAAACCTCTTGCTGCCAGTTAAGTCTGCCTTTACTTCATCATAGGTTTAAAGCTGTACTGTTATTTTCTAACAGGGATGAGTCAATAAAGAAGTTGCTGGAAATGTTGCAGAGTAAAGCCCTGTCGTCACGGGCAACCGAGGAGGACCATGAGCGAACAAGGCGACTGGCAGATGCTGAGATGACCATCCACCAACTGGAAGGTCTACTGGAGCAAAAAGATAAGGAGATGCTACAACTCAGAGAGGTGTGTGTGTCTGTGTGTGTGATTGGCAAAGAAGCAGCAATGTACACTGAAGCATTCACATGTGTGAGGGTATGTCTTTGTGTACAGCCAGATGTGACTCTGCATAAATAATTTCAAACACAGGCGAGGCCCTTGGCTGCTTCCACTCTTGGCTCAGTTTTAATACAGCACAGAAAAATCAACACACACGCAAATACACAGGAATGCATGATTTATCCTTTTTTTCTACTCTTTTCTGCTTGATTTGTCTCAGTTCTAACATCTCTTTCGGATTATCACTGGTTTTGTTGTTTTATACAGCAGCTTCCTCTAGTGGTAAACTGTTGTCAGTGACCGACAAACATTTAGAGTTGGATATTGAGCTTTATATATTAAGTCTATAGTAGGAGATGTGCAATTTCTAGATTTTTCAGTTTAAAATGTTTACTAATCACTAGTAGCTAAAATTTATTGTGTAGAACAAATACAGTACAACATTATTGTTGTCATTTCCATGATATACACTCTCCTTGAATACCTTCCATGTAGCCTAAACCATTTAGATAAGAGCCACCAGACTGACAAAACAACTGATCTTATGCCCACTCTTAAAGGCACTATGGGATACAACTGTGAGGGAGAAATACGCATAAACACAAATATACACAAGAACAACTGATGCATCATAACTACTGTAGACAGCAAGGCTTTAAAATATAATGAGGATATCCAAACTACTCTCACTACATATTTTCTGGACCGTGTTTCTTCACATTGCATCAGTCTGCTGGACAGAGTTTCTGTTTTTTGACGGTATTTGACAACAGATATTGTTAATTCCAAAGCAGAAAACACCTCAGGAAAACTGGAATAAGCTTATGCAATATAAGCTAATAAGTTTCTATCAAGTATTTGTGTTGCAGACTTCCTGCTGCACTGCTGACACTTCATTTATGGACATTTTTCATTTCCCAAATTAACAAACCAGTTTTTGCAGCATCCTACTGCTAAAAGAAATATTTAAAAATTATTCCTTAAAAAATCGTTTCCCTGGGATTGTTGAGTTTGTGTGTGTGTGAGTATATGTGTGTGAGCATTCTAGCACATGCCATGCCACAAGCCATGGCACCCTACTGTCCTTTCACGTATGTGTGTTTTTATGCTTCCTGGCTTATGCATTAGCTCTCTTTGTTAGCCTCTAAGTGTGTTTCTTCCAAAGGAAAGCAGTGATGCATATATTGCTGCTATGTCCTCCGCTCTGCTTTCATTCCCCCCCTCTCTTGCCCTCTTTCTTCTCGTCATTTCTTTCTCTTTTTGTGCCTTTTACGTATACTACTCTGTGCTCTCACTTCATTTGACGACTTGTTGTGATATGATAACAGCCAGATAGATTATTTGATTTTGTTGCATGTAGCTCAGTAAATATGATTTATTTTGTATTTTTAAATTTTGACTTTTGAGAATTTTTTTGAGAATTCTGAGAATTTTAGAAAAATTAATTTAGTATAGATCTAAAAAATATTGCAGGGTTTTTTGTAGTGACATAAGTTAGAAGACCTATATTTTTTTTCTAGATTACTGTATGCTGCTGTAGGAGATAGTAATTGGCCTCCTGTGGTTTCATTTCCAAAGATTTAATGGCATAGTGCTAAAGTAGTTTTTTTGAATGAAACAAGGTCAGTAGCGTTAGTTGCGTTCCTCACAGTGTGAAGGATGTGGGATGGACGGATCGACCCAAGGAGGCTAAAAGCCGGTGCCTCTGCCAGAGGGAAACATCTTATTCCTGCCTCCCCTTCCATCCCCATCTCTGCCTCTTTCCCTGTTTCTCCTTCCATTCCTATTCCCCCGCCTTTCCATGTGTCTCCCCAGTTCCAAGCCTCTCCTCCTTTCTCCCCTTCACATCATCACCCACTGCGTTCCTCTCCCTCCTTTCCCGCACCTTTCTCTCCTTCCCATCGTCGGTCCACCGATCCAGTTGTCTTCCCCTCCTCTTGTCCTCCTCACTATCCCTCTTTTGTTGTCACCTCCTCTGTCCACCCTTCCCTCCAGCACTCGCCATCCTTTCCTGCTCCCTCTCCACGGCCTACATCCTCAGTCCAGCCCTCCCTCCATTCTTTTCCATCATTTAATCTTTCTTCCTCTCCTGGTCAAAGACCTACTCCTTCTCCACTCTGTCCATCATTCCATTCCTCTGTGTCTCTCTCCCTGTCTCCTGCTGACCATCGTGGTGTGTGTGTCTCTCAGGAGCTGCACAGGAGATACGAAGCAGCTCCAGAGTCAACAAAGACCAAGGCCCTGCAGACAGTCATTGAAATGAAGGTAAACATGTCTTGTTAATCATTTTAACTATGTGTGTGCGTGTGTGTTACTGTGTATAACAAAATTCTTATTGCGTAAGTTTTTTATTGCACAGAGTAATGAACTGTACACGGCATATTATACGTAGTGAATATTTACAATATTTATTATCAAGCATTTTCATTATACTGTTGTTTTTGTAACATTAAGAATCATGATTGCAATATTTTTCTTTCAACATTTTCTGGAGCACATCACCTTTGTTTACTATCTGTTTTTGTGTAGGATTGACTTTAAGGTCATATTAATTCTTAGGAAATCAGTGAAAGAGCACAGAAATAAATGTAAAAATAAATTTGAAAACCCTAAATTTCACCCTCTGAAGATAATGCCGGTGTCTTTAAAAAAGTGTCAGGACAGGCTCACAGTTTTCAAGTCTGTCTTCAAACAGCGGTCAGGTGCCTAAATCAACACAGATTTTACTTACTGTAACCATTCCTCCATAATGGAGAATGGTGTAAGAGTAAGAGAGCCCTCCAAGAAATGCTTCCACTGTACGCAATGGGGGCCAAAATCCACAGTTGTTTCTCAGTGTAATACTGCATTAAAACGTATTTGTGAAGACATAAGTCCTTCCTTTTATCTTTTATTATATTTTTTATATGGCTCAGATACAGTGAACTACAGCTGATCTTGTTTGCTAACATGAATGTGCTGATGTCCATCCAGGATGCAAAGATCAGTTCGCTAGAGCGTGGCATGAGAGAGCTAGAAGAGGAAGTGAACATGCTCAAGTCCAGTGGAGCTCTGAGCAGCGAGGAGAGGGAGGAGGAGATCAAACAGATGGAGGTCTACAGATCCCACTCTAAGTTCATGAAGAACAAGGTGATGGACACACACACACACACGCTCCCATACAGACATATTTTCTCTTTGTGTCTTGAAGGATTGGTAGGGTTTCTAGCTTGCTTGAAAACTAACTAGATTTTTTTCTCATACCACTGATAGATACAACTTTAGTGTCAAGAACAAAACGTACATCATCCAAAGGAAGGAGGCAACATTGTAGTAGGTTAAATATAAAAGACAATGAGCTGTTAGACACAATATCTATCCAGTTCTTTTTTTTTGTTGGCTCTGTAGATGCATTCCCTCAGGATTTAAATGTGTTATAATTGTTTCCTAAAAGCAATAATAAGTTAATTGAAAAAAGAACAAAAAACACAAAACAATAATTCTGTCATGTGTGGGGATGAGCCACATTTAGTTCTCTAGATATTTCTCTCTGCTAGTTTTTTTCTCTTGTTTAATTTGAAATCTATTTGTTTTTATCATTGTTAGTTTTGTACTGTACGTCAAGTGTGGAATGGAGTAATTCACACTTCTTCGTCATTGTTGTTAGCATACGTTTTAATACAGGGCATGCCCTACAAAAATACAGACATCATCAGCATGTTTCCCATATTAAAATGCATTTCAGATCAAGGGAAGATCAAGGGAAGCATACAATAAAACTGTACTACTTACACATCACTTATCACACACTGATATTAGTACATGATAGTAGCTGTGATGCGGGGTAAGTAAGTGGTTCTTCTACATCAGCATGTGAGGTGCTTGGATATGTCATGTGTGGCAGTGGTCAGCGACTGTGGGAGCTGATGTGTTGTGGTCATGGTGACGCCCTCCTCTCCTGCCAGGTTGAGCAGCTGAAGGAAGAGCTAACTCACAGCCAATCAGAGAAGGAGGAGCTAAGGCAACGAGCCAATGAGCTTCAGCGGGAGGTGTCTGCAGTAAGAGACGCACCTCTGTGCCTGTTTGCTCTTTCTTTCTCGCTTTTCTTTCTGTCTCCCAGGTCGACTGTCTAATAGCTTCCGCTTGATTAGAGTCCCCAGAGAATCCCAGTAGTGTGACTGTGTTCAGACAGCTGTAAGGAACTATTACTCTCAAATTATTTTGTTGCTTTGTTGCTTGTCATCACTTTATTTTCCTTCGTTAGTTTAGTTTAGTTAGTCAAAACCATTTATTATCAACTGTACCAACTTAAGAGTAGAAAACTGAGGTAAATTATCTCACCAATATCACATTTGACCTTTGGGTTTAGATTCAGGTTTTATATTAATACATATTTCTGGCCAAAATAGTGGCACCTTGAGCAGCCATTCTGTTTCCATTCTGTTGATGAGCAATGTCTTTTGACAGTGATAGTTGTTTCTAGCAGTCTGAACTCTCCAATTATAGACTTCAAGCTGAGAATCCAGCTGTGCTGCAGTACAGTATGCATATATCTAACCTGCTTGTCTTTCTCCTTGCATGAGGTTTCTCAGCTTGTGGCTGGGATCGGTTTGCTGAGGGATTTGCTGAGGTTTTTATAGGATTGATTTTACTGTATGGTTTGGGTCCATTCTTTTTATGTCATGTTAAGGTAATTCACCCCCAGTCACTGAAAGAAAAATGCTGAAGAAATTTAACTGTATCACTTATTGGAATTGTTGTTTTTTTTACTTAAAGATCTACTTCTAACATAAATGATCCTCACCCTCTGATACAAATACAAAATTGAGAGCAAAAGACTCAAACACTACCTTTCTTTCTTCTGTCAGTATCTAGCTGTTGTTTTGCTTTTCAGAAGAAAAGACAAAACATTAGAAACTAAGGGTATTTTTTAAATTGCAGATGTCTAAAATTGATCTACCCTGTATCTGATTAAACACAGCCTTCTCAATATAAATAGACACAGTATATGGACTAATAGGCCAATGACAACCATGTTCTACTCTATTTAAAGAACTATCATTATATCACCAGCTGGTCTACTGCCACTGCTCATTACAGCAACAAACACTGTGAGTGAGGATGTTAAGAAAACTATCTATCAAGCTTTAAAAAAAAAAGTTGTAGCAGTTAAGTGAAATATTGTAACTCTCTTAAAAGTTCATCAGTTATGTGCGCTGCTTATAGATATTTCTTCTTCTACAATGTAGTTTAGCCTCAAGGCTAAAACTTGCACACTTGACCAAGTGCTCACCTAGTAAGCTTGTAGTGTATTTTAATACATTTTAATATAAGCAGACATGAAATCCTCTCTTGTACAAACTCTAAATGTGTCTCTTCTTTTTTATGTATTCCTTTGTCTCTTTTCATGTTACACACGTGTGTTAATCAGATGGAACAGGCAAAGCAGGACCTAAGTCGTAAGGACAGTGAGATGTTGGCTCTCAGGACTAAGCTGGAGACTCTGAACAATCAGTTTTCTGACAGCAAACAACACGTAGATGTCCTCAAGGAGTCGCTCTCTGCCAAAGAACAGAGAGCCGCCATACTACAGACTGAGGTTAAGCTATACTTTCACTTGTCGCTACAATTTTTTGTAATTGTACCTTTGTTTGCAAATATATTTTTCCACAGACTTACATGTATACTTATATGTATGTGCATGCATATAGGTGGATGCCTTGCGCCTGCGTCTGGAAGAAAAGGAATCTCTTCTCTCTAAGAAGAGTCAGCAGATATCAGAGCTGACAGAGGAGAAAAGTACTCAGCAAGGAGAGATCACTGACCTCAAAGACATGCTGGATGTCAAGGAACGCAAAGTTAATGTGCTGCAGAAGAAGGTAAGAGGACTTAAAAATACATTTGTGATTTTGAATAAAAGTGAATACAAAGCATGTACACTGTATATTTCTGTTTTTAATAAATGACATGAAATGTTTTTATTTAGCATTGCTTGTGTGGCTTCCGTTGCTCATGCTACTTACAGTAGTTTTTGTTTTTATTCCAAACAAACCAGTGTCAAGTCTACACTGACTTTGACAAAAGTAAATCTAGTATATGATGTTGTCATGTAACACCAAAACCACTAGATGGGGCTGTAAGACTAGCAGATTAGAAGCTGAGGAAGACTTACATGAAAAGAGAGACAGGTGAATAGAAAGACAGAAGGATACATCATATAGAGGTGTAATGTTGGTACACAGGAATCCAGAGTTACAGGTGCTTTCAGCGTAGTTTTCATACTTTTTCAACCTGTTGTTTTCTGTGTGAGTCTCTCTCTGGTAACACTGTCAGACAGATGAATGGGCGGGAGTGACCCCCTGTCTTTGCTCACTGACAAGAGTTATACTGGTCAGACATGCTAGTGAAGAGCTTTCAGAGAGAGAGAGAGACAGAGGAAGGAAGCCAAAATGACACAGTAGTTTTGGATGGATGGATGTTAAGGGAAGCTTCAGGCAGTTGTTTTGTTGACTGTTTTGTGAAATAAGATAAAACAAACCAGTACACAGTTCAGTATTCCCATCATGAGCCAGTATATTTCCTGTTATAAAAATACAACCTCTTTCTTTTTCTCTGCATCCCTCCACCACTCTCCCTGCCCCTCCAGTTGTCACTTGGTTTAAAAAACAGGGAGTGTGAGCGTATAATTGATAGAGACATTTAAGCAGACAGACATACAGCAAGACAACGAGGGGGAGGAGAGAGACAGGGTGTGTTTGAAATCAGATGCATGCTAATGAGCTCCTCTTGTTCAATAAATGATGACCTCTGCTGTCTTCAAATAGAATACAGTCCACTGTCTGAGAGGGAGATAGAGATGCTGCTGACTCTAGTATCTAATCTGCATTTGTGATTTTTCCCATTTCCTTTCCCATTTTGCATGTGAAAGGATACAAAAATATCGTATTTTTATTTCCAGTTTGTTCATCTTCCTCTTGTCTTTCCCTACTCATGTTTTTTACTGTCACTCTTTGTTAGCAGTAAAGGAAATTACCATGACTACGTGGGCAATTCATGGTGAAGATATTACTCAGATCTCCCATCATCCTCTTCTTTTTAATTTTAAATGTAATTATTTGTAATATGTAAAAAACATCATGACATAGATGAAGAGAAGTGTCAGCCAGTTATTGTTTTGTTAATGTATTCCAGTTCATTATCACAGATGATTTGGGGACTAAAATAGGACAAGACAGAAGCAATGACTGTGTGGTTTATATGTATATGTGTGTGTTCATGTGTATGTGTGTGCGCCAGCCATCCAGCTGTTGTCAGTTCCAGGAAGTGCAGATGGGATCAAAGAGTCTGGCTGCCTCTCAGTGTCAAGTGTGTGTGTGTTCGTGTGTGTGTGTGAGGGAGAGAGAGTGAAAAGGGGGTGTCAGTCAAGCTGTCAGACGAATAGTTGATTAATGAGGTGCTGGGAATGTTTTACTGTATGAACTCACACACCCACAATCTCTGTGGTACTGTAAGTGTGTGTGCATCACCTGCAGTGGAGTCAAAGGTTACATACCAATCTGACTTTCTTTCTTTTTGTGACAGGCTGTCAATCGCTTGGTTTCCTTTGTGTTTGGCGAAAGAAAGAATAGACTCGCAAAAAAAGAGGGAGATTGAGAGTTTGCAATTTTGCCACCCAAGTTCACTCATAAAAAGACATTACATACTGAATTTGTTATTTCTGTGCTGTTCAACCTTTTGTACTATCCATATGTTAATGAAGACCACAAAGTTGACATAATGCCTTATCTTTCTACGATCTCTGTCTTTCTCTCGTTCTCACACACTCATAAACACACTCATTTTGGGCTCATGGAAAGAGTGAGTCCTTCAGTAATATCTGCTGATTTTGTGTTTAAACAGAAAATTAATCTGCTACCCAATCACTGTGAGAGGAGACAGGAGGAGAGAGGGAGATGGGGAGAAAGAGGTGGAGGAAGAGAGAGTGTATTTGGAGTAGGGGTTAAAGGTAGTAAAGCTTAAGGAGAATGTTTATATTCCACAGTATAGTGCCTCTCAGCTTTTTTCTTGTGTTGAAAATCTCCAGATCAAATCGCTCTTTTACAAGAATTTGCCTCTTGTATTCAAGACAGTGTGGTAGTTGAGGCATTTCCGATCAGATTGCCACCTTAGGTGACATCGCTTTGGCCTCAAACACTACTGTGAGGAATCTCGGCGTTATCTTTGA
>JAUMHL010000016.1:9244802-9256437 GCA_032362345.1 Sandelia bainsii | reverse complement strand
TTGCTATGTAAAGTGCCTTGAGATGATCTTTGTTATGATTTGGCGCTATACAAATAAAGATGAATTGAATTGAATTTGTGTTTCTTCTTCAACAGAAGATTAATTTGCTATGGAACTAAATATCGTTTTCTTTGGTCAACAGGTGCCTAATGCATCAGAAACAACCTAGTTTCCTCCTTTTCTCTCTGCAGATAGAGAACCTCCAGGATCAGCTCAGGGATAAAGAGAAACAGCTGAGTGGTCTGAAAGACAGAGTCAAGTCTTTACAGACAGACACCTCCAATACTGACACAGCACTGGGAACGCTGGAGGAGGCTCTGGCTGAGAAGGTACACGTAGACACAGACACACACATACACATACACACACACACACTGCTGATCAACCTCAGGTCAACTGTAGTGCAAGGTTACATTAATAAAACCACTATGAGTGAAACAGACAAACACCCAAGTGATGACCACGTGACTCTGTCTAAATGGAAATGAACCAATAATCACATTGACTATTTAATTGTTTAATCAATCACAGTCTGTGCTCATAAACCATCCAATTCCCATCCACGTGGTTTAAACTAATAGAAACAGAACCATCAACCGCACCATCTGTCATTATTTCAGCTTCGTCATTCAGGTAACATGAAACTGTTCCAAACCACCTGGATCTAGGAGTCGAACCAGCAACCACCTGTTTTATGATTCTTCAGGCTGCTTAGTGAGGAGTCGACCCTTATTCTGGGAAACCAACCAGTGACGCTTACACCAACAAGCCACTATAAAGTGTTTGATGACAAGATATTTTTGTTGTGCTATGTGTAAATATGTTAGATTCGATCTCCTTTACACTTGTGCACACAAAAGAATCAGGACTTTTTATTTTTTGGTGACTAATATTTAAGGTGTCAGATAGATGTGTGAGGGCTGGCAGGATCACGTAGCAGACGACTCCTGCTTCACTCAAAACTACTTTTCTCTTCACTTTAATTGTTTTGGTGCCTCTGGATGTCTTTCCTTTGTGTTTGATTCCTTCCATCTTTCCATTCTCCACTTGCTTTCTTTATTTTTTCCTCATTCTCTCTGTCACACATGTTGTTTTGAATAGTGATCTCTCTGTTTTAGAATATCTTATCATGTTTCATGCAAGTTTCTGTTTCATGCTACTTGAAGTTCATTCTTTTAATTTATGACAAATGGTTTTTCAATTGATGCGGTATTCTTACTCCATTGAATCGGTGTGATGTTTATATTGTTTTATGACAGATTACAATGAATTTAAATCAGAGATTGTTTGATATATTCCAGGTAGACAAAATACTACATGTCTAACCCAAATCCTTACTAAAACCTCAAAATCTTAATGTGATTAAATGTCCTCACTTTCCAAAAATGTCCACATTTCACAGATCTAGCACTACAAGAACACACAGAGAACAACCAGTATGCACTCATTGGGCTTTTTGTGATGATTTTGTGTGTTTGAACTTTTGTACTTTCTCTTGAACTGGCCCCTGTCTTGTTCTAGAGCTGGAGGGCATCTATTGTGTTTTAGTGGTTGTGAATTTTACGTCTTGCGCCAGAACTTATTACGTGTCTAAAATCTGCGTTGGCTGTTGGATCCTGTCAAAGCTGCCATGCACATAAAGTTTAATGTGAATGTTATTAGTATAGAAATTTGATATTGAGTGAGTTTGAATGACTGTTGGAGTGCAAGCACTGATTTTATTCTCCGTTTCTCTCTTTCTGTCACTTCCTCTACCTTGACCACCTTTATCTCCTCTCTCCTTTCCCTCTTTTGACTCTTTATTTTTCCATCCTTCTAATTTCCATCCCTCCCTTCTTTGTCTCCTCCTGCGTCTCCTTGTTAAGGAGCGAATCATCGAGCGGCTGAAGGACCAACGAGAGAGGGAGGAGAGAGAAAAGGGGGAGGAGGTGGAGTCCAGCAAGAAGGAGCTGAAGGAGTTGAGGGAGAAAGTCTCCCAGCTGCAAGCCGACCTGGCTGACCGTGAGGTAGAAGACAAGCACACACATCATATCTGTGCTATAACTCAGAAAAACACTCTTCCTCTCTGTGTCCCTGTCAAGAAAACATGATTGATCTATCACTGTAGAACAGACGTCAGATCCTCCCAAAGTCCTCGCACTGAAGGACAATAATGATAAAACAGTCATGTAACCTTGACAACAATATGCAAAAGCGGAGGCAGAAGGAGAGAGAATGACCAAGCGTCTTCAGGCGCCGTCTCTTTATTCACCCAGCAGTGGTTGAACAGCATAGTAGGGAAGTTTCAATTAATCCATTTAGGACAAACAAAATTATCAACCAAAACATTTTAACACAATGCACTTCGGAAAGCATAAGAAGGTGTAACCCCACTGTTTAAAAGTCATTGTTTTTACAATAATAGTGTCCATACCATAAACCAAAAAGTGGGCAAAAGATGAACCAAAACTCCAACTGAAACATACAGCAAAACTACTCAAGAAAGAATAGATGATACAAAAATAAACCCTATTAATAAAATGACTGACATTTAAAATTATCTTTATCTTGACATACTGTTTGTCATGTGATTCGAAACATATGGATTTAAATGGGTGGGTGGGAAAACCTTTCTTACTGGAAGATAAAATATGCTTATTAGCTTCTTTTTTTTTTTTAGTTTGATGAGATGATCATTGTGTCTGTAGCAGAATATGAAGTTAAAGCCAAAAACAAGCATTCCTTTCTACACTGCTAAATGTAGATATGGGGTTTGTCCAACAGCAGCAATATATATATGTGTACCTAAATAGAATCAGAGTAAGCAACAAGGTTTTCTCTGACCAAAACCCAGTCAAACATGAGGATCTGTAGTCTGGAGTTGGTATTGTCAGTCAAGGGTAAAATTACACGTCTGAGTGTCTCTCCTTCTGGTCCCTCTGGCTTGTGTTTCAGTGCCCCTACCAAAAGAGGAAAAGACCAGAAAAGAAAGGGAGTGATAGGCTTCATGGATGGTAGGACTGAGGTGGAAGAGTGAGAAATAACACACATCATGGGAAAAGGCTTTGAATAAGAGGAGACAGTTATTCTCCCAATTATAGAGGAATACCTTGAAGGATAATTCCAGTTTGTTCTGACTTTATTTTTGCTTTCTTAATGTTAGCAATAGTTTTGTTCAGTAATTACAGCAACATCGTATTCATTAAGTTAATTGCTGAGATCTATGAATTTAGTGACAACTGGACAAGAAACACAGGTTGTGTGTATGTATGTGTGTAAGGATATGTAGTACAACAGTAATACTACAACCCAGTCTTGCTTTTGCTCTTATTTTCCGGGACAACAGGGGATTATTACCAACATTTCGCATATGCTTTATGCATAGCTCATAATAAAGTGGTTAAAGTAGGAATTATTTTGGTTAAATACAACATTATCATAAATTGCAAAAAAGAACCAAGTTGTAATAAACTAACATTATCTATTAATGTTGGTTCATCACAATCCTGCTCAAGACTCAACAACAACAATTTTGCGATGTTGAATTTCTTTATTATCAGTCTTTGTTTTTGTTTATGCTTTCTCCTTTCTCCTCCAGTCTTCTGTGTTGGATTTGAAGGAGAAGGCTTCTTCTCTGGCCTCCTCGACTCTGAAGAAGGACAACAGGCTGAAGAGTCTGGAAATCAGCCTGGAGCAGAAGAGAGAAGAGTGTGTCAAACTGGAGAACCAGCTCAAGAAGGTTAGTTATCAGGCAGCACGAGTCGAACAGAGTGTAACATAAAAACAAACTTCTTTTATATGTCTAATTTTTTCAATTTTAAGTGAAAAGACCAAATTGTAAGTGAAGTTAGGAATTATTAATGCACTTATAAAAACATGAAAATGAGATGCATTTACAGTGGGAACTAGGGATTTTAAAAATCGACACAGTTCAGCACCAGTCTTAGGCTACATGTAGAAAACAGGTGGCCTAAATGGTTTGCAGCAGCAGTTTTTTTTCTGGTGATGGCCAATAAAAGCAAATATTAATCTCAGTGGAGAGGAACAGCTTAACAGAAATGGGGGCTTTAAAACTTAAGAACCTCTCTGTCATCTCTATCTCCCCTTCCCTTTTTCCCTTAACTATTTTCCAAGAGAGATGACTGGTTGTGTGTGTCTCTGTGTGTGTTTGTGCTTGTATATGTGTGTTTGCATATCACATATTCTCTCCCACACGGCAGCCCATAAAGTGATGTGTGTGTGTGTGTGTGTCATGGCTTGCTGACAGCCTTACAGTCATTTTCACAGAGTGGAGAAGACAGCACCACCACCACACCCTGATTGTGTAGCTCTGTGTGTGTGTGTGTGTGTGTGTGACTGAAAGAGAAAGCTAGAGAGAGAGGGGAAGAGTGAGAATGTATATGAAGGTGTCAGTGAATCTCTCGTGTTTCTCTCATTAGAATTTATTTCGTAGCCTCAGTCTGTTATCATGGTTAGAAAAAAAACTGAAATCTTGTGTCTGTGTGTGAGAATTGATTGGCATTGTGCATGTGACGTTGTGTTTATTTTTTCTTGTCTTATTTACGTTTCTCCTTTTCGTCCCTACCTCTCTCCCAGGTCTTCTTATAATATCGTCAGACACCCAAACATTTCCTCTCCACATAAAGACCTGTAAAAACTGTTTTACTCTTCCAAGACTAATAGGGTTTGTGTATTGTGGGACCAAGGCATGTGCACACACACACACAGACACACACATGCACACACAAAGTCAATCTGTCCCAAGAGCAACATTTGCTTCTGGGAAACACACACAGCTGT
The DNA here is from genome assembly GCA_032362345.1 of Sandelia bainsii. Classification (NCBI taxonomy): domain Eukaryota; kingdom Metazoa; phylum Chordata; class Actinopteri; order Anabantiformes; family Anabantidae; genus Sandelia; species Sandelia bainsii. Next base: position 9,251,658 of record JAUMHL010000016.1, on the reverse strand, counting down.
TCTAACCTCTAAACTGGCTATAGCTTGTTTTTTTTTCTTTGTTTTATTTCATTTGTTTCTTTTTATCAGCAGAAAGAAGAAAGCCACTGCTGCTTATTACATTTTGCTGTTTACTTTACCAATCTTTTCATGCTCATTTTAATCTTAAACCTTAATCTTTAAATCTTAATTAAATGCATCATGTGGGTTTGCGTGTTGGTTTTATCAGATTCTCATCATCATTTTATGGCCACACACATCCAAACGTTGGTGTGTGCCTTTATCTGAGGTTTTCTTGAAGAACATTGTGTAATAAAAATAATATGAGCTGCTGACTATTCACCCGTAAATAAAAATAAATAAACAAGTACTGTACAACTGTAACTGCTAAACAACTGTAACGATCTTTCAATTGCTTTTTGGTTTAGCTGATTTGTAGATTAAAAATAAAAACAAATTAAAAGCTTTTTTAAGTAGAAACAAAGAATATCTTTCAGTAAAATTCAAGTTATGTTTGTTTGCTTTGACCAATCTTGGCAATGGATTGCCCTAAGTAACTTTTCATATTATCACATTTGATAAGTCCTCATCTCTATTTCAATCATGGTACAGAGTGTAGCTGTGCAATATTTCTTAAATCTGCTGTATAAAGAGTATATAAAGTTTGTCTCTGGTCACTTGAAGACTGGTCTGTGAATGTAGTTTTATTAACCAAAGACCAATTATGCTCTTAAGTAGTCTGAAAAAGGCTATATCATGTTCATCAAATCCATCTAACGTATCTTCAACACCTATGTTTTTATTGGCATATTCTTTCAGTTAGAGCTTAAAATTTCAATCAAAGGTGGTCACCTCATTTTGAAAGCTATTTCTGGGTTTATTTTTAATAATTAATTTCTGCTTCAGGCTCAGAGTGCAGCAGCAGAGTCCCAGGCCAACACTGAACTCTTCGAACGCATCTCCTGCCTGGAGCAGGAAGTGACCCAGCACAAAGAGGATGCTGTAAAGGCCCAGTCTGAGGTGGAACGGCTTTTGGAGATCCTGAGGGAGATGGAGAATGAAAAAAATGACAAGGAGAAAAAAATCCATGAACTGGAGAGGTGAGTGAGAAGGATAAATATGCATTCGATTAATCAGCAATGATAGAGAATTGTAGAATCTTTCATAGAAAAGACACAAAATTGAATTTCTACAACAGTCTTAGAAATGTTTTAAATGTTAAAAAAGTCAAAAGAAAACAATCAGGACTGTCTTTAATCCACGAAATGGTAATTTAAATTAAGAATACTGTAAACATTATTGTTCATTTTTTATTCTAAGTCAAATTACTGTACATACTACTGGAGTCTATGAAAATCTTCTCTACACTACTTGTCCATTAGTCTTCTCGTTTTTTCACCCCTTCCTCTTCCTTCTTCCCCTTATCTTCTTTCATTTCTGTTTTATTTCATGTGCCATCATTCATCTCTTCCTTTTGTTATTGTACCTTATTTACATGTACAATTGTACATGATGTGATTCTGCATTTGTGTGAGCGCATTTATTTTTGTTTGTGCGTGTGTACCCATCATACCCCAGAAGCCCCTCTGCTTCTCATCTGTGGCATTCTCAGCAGTCGCGAAAACAGGCCCCTCAGCAGCCAATGGGGGGGCTGGTGTGGGACTACCTGGGCACGTGAGTGGCTGGTGACCCTGTCACCCCTGACGACGAAACTCACTTTGCTTGTCAGAAAACAGGATATGAGAGCACTGTGATAGCAACCACTCCCATGTGGAAAAGTTTATGGAATGAAGCACTTTATTATTGCTTCAACAGAGAATTGTGGTTGACAGTAGCAACAAGCTTTGATGCTATAGAATAAATGTAGGAAATCCTCAAATGTAGTTTGATCGGCGGCTCCTTCATCATTGTCACAAGATGTTTTTGCTTACTGTAAATAGAAATTCATTACAAGTTGATGTTATGATGATCAACAAGTGTTAGATGTTCTTACAAACATGCCCTTAAAGAACTAAAATGATTAGCTGATTAATTCAGGTTAGGCAATGAAGAGAAAAATACAGACGGTAGATGAAACTATTTATGAATAATTCAGTTTTTCTAACAAACATAATATCATAGAATTTTGGTTTGTTAGAAGGATAAAACAGAAAATTTACATACCTAATCTTGGGCATCTTGGCATATTTTCTGACATCTTATAGTAGAAAAAAATAATTTAATGATTAATTGAGAGAATGATGAGTTTATTTAATGAAAAATAATCATTAGTTGCGACTCCATCTTTTCATAGTGTATCACATTAAAAGAAAATAAAAAGAGATTCCTCCTGCTCCCCAGCCTTTTTCACATGGGACATAGAGTATGTTCACTAATAATCACCATCAAAGAGTTGCAGCATTGGTTCAGTGTTGACCAAGTTTCTTTGTTTTGGCTAATCTAGACTGTTTGCAGATAGAAAAAAATACCCTCAAGTTCAGTAATCTAGTTGTACTTGCATATGTGTGATCAGCAGAAGTTTTTGTCATGTGTTATACTGCAGTGTGACAAGCCAAACTGCTCTGAAAAGTTTTTAAAATGAGGGCACACTTTGGCATCAGAGTCTCTGCTGTACAGCCTGAAACTCTTTGAGGCTCTGTTCCTGTCAGTGATGCAACTCTTTCATTTAATGGCTCTGTTTTCACGCTTCACTTTTGTTTTACTTTCAGCCGAGGATGCTTGACTCGCAGAGTTTAACACATTCTTTTTCTATCATTAGGAGTCTGGGCTGTTCACTAAGTTTTCTGATGTCTTTTATGTTAATAAAAATTACAGTTTTATTCTAACAAAATTTCTACCTGTCAACCTGTTTTTTCTCTTTATGACCCTGTTTACCCTTGATTTTAAAATGCGTCATGGGCAATCAGATGAGTGGACAGATCACCATTTCCATCTATCCATGTACATGCATCTCCAATGCATCCAGCAGAACATTTGTGTTTAGTGTAGTATTAGTAACAGTAGCTTACTGCTTTGTCACTTTAGCTAACATACGTCATACAATTGGATCATCAACATGCGCAAGGGCCACCTGCACCTATCCTGTCATTGGACCAGGGGTGGGGTCGGTCACGCAGTCTGGCCACTCTCACCAAAACAACCAAAATGTCTACAAAAATGTATGTGGTGAAATGCATTTCAGAACATCTCAGCAAGTGGTGTGATTGATCCGATCACAGTCTGGCCACTTAAATCTTACCGACCAAGGTGCGTTTTTAAAAACAAGTGTAGGCGGGGTCTTTGTCATCAGCTTCATCAGCTAATCCTAATTTTAATTTATCTTTCTATTCTGTCTGTATATACATGATTGTCTGTCTGCTTGCATGCCTGCCTGCCTCTGTGTTTACCTGTCTCCCTAAGAAAGCTTTTCTTCTATCTGTTGTTCAGTGTTTATTATTGTTTGTCCATTTCTGTATGAATGGAAAATGTAATTGTGCTAGTGTGGGAGAATAGATGCGGTTTGATATGTGTTTATGAAGATTAGGTGATGCATTAGCATTTGTAATAGAACCTGCACAGACCCACTCTTATTGTAAACCCAGGCGCAGCGCAATTTTTGTGCCATCACTTGGCGCAGGTGCGCACACATGCAACTGCTCCAAAGTAAAAAAACTTCAACATCTTGTTGGAGAGAAGTGTAAATTAATTTTCCTGCCATGTAACAGATTGCCCAGTAAAGCCAGCCTACAGACATTCCAGCAGCTGCTGCACCACTATAGATGGCTGTTAATCTATTATATATTCATGGCAATTTATTTTAATGATTATAGTGTTGTGTATTTTTAAAGCGTTAACTTTTGAACTTCCTGTCCTTCATAGAAATGAACTTTTTCATTCTATAAGGTCTTTGTCTCTTTTACTTACTGGTTTTAAATGGGGTGAGAGGAACTGATATGATTGGCCAATATTGACTCCTGTTCCAACTCCACCTGCTCATAAAGCAATAATGTATTCCACCTGTCTTCCACTTTGCGCCTGGTTACGCCCTGTAATGCAAACAGCGCTGGTCACAAAAATTGCAAAAAGATCGTTGGACACGCCCATAACTTGCTTTTGGACTGTGCCTGGTTTCAGGAAAATAGGGCCCAGAAAGAGCTTTGGATGTATTTTAGTTAGAGTAGTGAAAGTAAATTTGTCTCTGAGGATTAAATGGATCAGAGTCGTCTATGCTTGTGAAAACTGGTTTGTCTGTCTCTCTGTATGTCTCTTGATGCCTTTGATTTCTGAACTATAGTACGATGTCTGTCTGCACCTTCTCTCTTTCTGCCTCTTTAATCTTTTCCACTGGTTTATTCCTTGGACAGGATCTCTACCCACTCCCACTCTGAACTGTCTGTCTTGCTTTCTGTCTCTGTCTGTCTGTGTGTTTAGTAGTCTGACTGTAAGATTAATTGTTGTTAACGAATTTAGGGAGAGTCAGTATTTCCTCACTGTGTCTCTTTCTGGCCAGTAGAAATACTCGGCTATTAATAATTTAGCACCTGCTCACTTTAAACTGGTGATTTTTAACTATGTGTGTGTGTGTTAGCCAAAGATGCAGATTTACAGCAGTACTAAGTTTGTGAACAACATTATAATGTAACTTTGTAACATTTAAAAATGTACATGAGTGTTCACACTGGCCTTTTTAAACTCTTACATAATGTGCATTTGAGAAATTTATATCATTCTCTCAGTGGATTGCAATAAAATAAAGGCTTCTGAGTAACTGATATTTAATATCTGAATTTTGCAGGCTGCTCTTGGGAAACTGAAAATGTATTGAATTTAGGGCTAGTGCTGTGTGTTTGAGAACAGTATCCTACAATAGTAAAAATAGGATTAAGTAGACTTTTATAATGAAATTTAACTTTACTGTGAATTTGATTTTCATTAGCGTAAAACCAGTATGTGGTTATATTAGCTGGTACAAGGATACATGAAACTTTTTACACCTTCACTTTTAGTGGTTTCCTTTAGCTGTTAGATGTATGACAAGGGGAACTATTCCACGCTGTGGTAAGGCTGTGGCTGAGCGTTAACATGGCAAAATCACAACAGAACCAGAACTGGGGCCCATTCTTTCCCATTTTTTGCTAAAGAGCTCCAAGCTCAAATGAGTAATGCTGGATGGTTTAGTTCTAGATTAGAATATCGGGTTATGTCGGTTATTCAAACCCACTTGAGAAGTGGATTAGAAAGGCTAGATTTAATCATCTGGGATAACTGCCTGCTCCTGTGGTTGTTGACTAGACTCGTCCAACACTGTTCAAATCTGAGAGGTTATCTTGTTTACAGTGACTAAACATGATAATAATGGTGCTCCTGGAAACCAGTTAATCTACGTATAAAGAACAGGACTCTGATTGCTACTGTGAGCTAGGTTCTACACTGTTGATGAATATACTGAGTGCATGTGCAAGTCACAAACAGGGCTTTTTTATCCTAACTTGTAACTCCACATAATGTATGTAACCTAGTTAATGATGTGCTTCTTAAAGAACTACAATGCTGGACAGGCCTGCTGTGCCAAATTTCGATTGCTAAGCTATAACTGGATAATGATTTTTCAGTCAGTTGATACAGTCTTATTTTAGCTCGTACTCCTGCTTCAAAGCTTAGAATTCAAGTACAATTAAGCCAACAGCAGTTTATCACAGATGTCAGTATTTGTAACTGTAAAAATATTGTTATATTATAATATTGTTGGGAAACTTTCCATGGATAATATTCCCTGTTTAAGATTGTAATAATATATTGAATAACTGGGCTTTTTTTTAAACCTACAAGCTCTGACTCTGTAACATTAAGTGTAGTAATGACACTGATTTTATCCCAGGGCGCCTTTGGCCAACTCTTAGCTAGGCATCGTGCTAACCCTGAGCTACGGGTGTGCAGCAGGAATATTACAAGTGAAAAGATCAGATGTGGGTTAAACAAGGGTAAAAAATCAAGCCTCTCTCTTTCTCTCCTAGTGTAAATCCAGCTGTACTGGTACCAGGTTATTTATTTCAGTAACTAGGATGGTAATTGAAGCAGACTGAGTGACTTCACACTGAGGGGAAATGGAGCTGAAAATCTGCCCTGATGGCCAAAATAAAGGATTTGGATGTATGAGTGGAAAACAAAGAGAGAAAGAAAGAGGAAAAGGGGAAAGGAAGGTGGTGGTGGAGGGAGAAAACAGCGTGAGAGAAATGAAATAACAGGTGGAGACATAAAGAGAGAATGAAAAGAAGAACATGTGAGGAAAATGTTGAGGATAGAGAGAAACTGATGGACTGAAAAAGGAAAAAGAGGGAGATAATTTGAGAAAAAGTAAGAAGTTTGAGCACATGTAGAGTATAAACCTGAGTAATGGCAAATTAGATAATTTTATTGAGTGTTATATTGCTGTACTGTGATGGACAATTTGTGTCTGGCAGGCTTTCATTAGCCTGCGTTCACCCTGCAGTTTTACCAAACACAAGGATTTATTGTTAGGAATACTTTAGGGTTCAGTCAATTTAGGAAGTAAATCATCTTCAGATTTCATTGTTAATATTTGCATTCCTCATGCCTTTTAGTTCAGGCTTAAATACACAAGGTGTGTACTTTTAAATTTGCCTCTGTGAGCAGCAAAATAAGTTATCTGCAAAATACTGAAGAAAACATTAAAGAAATAAGCTCTCAACTCATACTTTTCTATAGTTCATGATTGCAGTTTTGTCAGTGTATATTTAGAGGTCAGGTGAGGTGAGCAGGTGCCTCATAACCCTCAGTGCTGGACTGAATTACCTGCACTTAATTCAATTCAATTCAGTTTTATTTATATAACGCCAAATCACAACAAAAGTCATCTCGAGGCACTTTACATTGTAAG
>JAUMHL010000016.1:9176342-9244734 GCA_032362345.1 Sandelia bainsii | reverse complement strand
TCACTTTATCTGTACTAAGAACTAAATCAGATAGAAAGTCTGAGAATTCAGTTAAAAACTCAGAGTAAGGGACAGGACTTAACCTGTCTATGTGACTGTCTGCCTGCCTAGCTGTTTTCTTGGTCATGCCTGTCTTCCTGTCTGCCTGCAGTTTAATTACTGTATGTCTCTGTCTGTCTCTCTGTCAGTTCTGTCTCTCATCTCGTTCCTCTTTGAAGAGTGATCAAGCTGACCAATCTAACGCTCAACTCCTGTCTCCCCTACCACCTTTCCCTCTCCTCCTCTGTTTCTCTTTCCCTCTCTTTTATCTTTACAATGCAATGCTGCTTCCTGCTCTTCCCAGTCTTGCCTCAAGGTTAGTACTGCATGCCTATTTTTCTTCCATTGCTCTCTCATCTCTCTCCTTCATTGTCATACTTCTTGTCCTTCATCAAGACACTCTCTCATCTCTTTCATTCTGTCATAAACTCTGTTTTTAATCATTCTCATCATGTCTTCCTATCTTTAAAGGAGACACCTTGACTCGGTCTCTTTGTCTGTCACATCACAGCCTCTTTGATGAGGAAACATTATTGTTTCTTTCTTTCACTCTCCATTATAACACTCCACCAGTCTCATCACAATACCGGCATTTGAACTTTGATACTAGCACTAAGTTTAATAACTTCAAATTCCAGGCTACCAGAGCAAACAAGAAAAATGTCTAAGCAATGTGTTGCCATTATTAACTTGGACAGCTGTGAACTTTTGCTCGGAGGTCTCCTAACTTCTGTTGGGTTTCTGTCTTTGTGGCACTTCTACAGATCACTACTTTTGGTAAGCTGTTAAAATGACCTGGGATTCGGCTCAAGTTGTGGTGAACTGTTTCAGCTGTTCAACTCAGAATCTTTTTTTTCTGGCCTGAAGTATGCATATATGTTTTAGTTACCGTTACAGGGAATTATTGTACAGTAAATATGAGACCAGGGTCAGACTGGCTTGATTTCCAGTCTTTATGCTATAAGCTAAGCTACTATAACCGTCTCCTCGCAGGCATCAAGAAAATGTCAAAAAAGTGAATATATCAAACTGTTCCTTTAAGTATCCACGTCCACAGGTTAAGAAAATCTACCCCTTTTCTTCTAGTTTGACTTTTAAATATTCTTATCCACATTCAGGAGGTTACTCTAATGTGATTTCAACATGCAAAACCCAAAGTCTGAATTTGGTCTTTTCTAATAGACATATCAAAGTCATATTGAAATTTCTCTGACCTACACATTCTGATCGACCACATAATAACCACTTCTTCCTTCTGTTTCCTGCATAAATCTGGTGGTTTGAGTGCTTTGTGCACTCTGCTCTGCAGTAAAGGTCTCCCCAGTGCCAGCTCTTTCTTTGCTCATTCTTTCTTCTTCAACCTCTACAGCCACTCTTCCCCCTACCGTCTTGTCAGCCTTTTCATAGCTGTTGTTCTGGTGTTTTGTGATTCAACTCTAGAGGGAGAAATGAACAAAAGAAAAAGTTAGTATTGCCTTGCTGTCTAGTTGACGACAGCAGACTTCTTTGTCTTCTTCTGTCCTTTTTATGTTGTTTTGTTTTTTCTCATCCTGTCTTTTTTCTGGTTGTTTTGATCTTGAGCTAAGGAACTCCTTATCCACTGCCTAATGTCTGACATCAAGCTTTCCGTAGCTTAAAAAGGAGTTGCATTGTTTCTTTGTGTGTGTGTATGTGTGTGTGTGATCCCTTTGAGGTCCTGTATGACTCTGAGCACGGAGGTGGTGCAGGGATTTGTCAGCTAATGGGTGACAACAAGCAGATACACACACACTCTCTATCACAGGCCATGCACACTGTTTTTGTCTGTTTTTCAAACACACAAATACACATGCAAGGAGGAATTTGCAAGCTAATAGGTGACAACAGTACAACAGGGATGACTTCTTAGAGCTGGTTAATTAAAATACCTGTGTACAGACACACACACACAAACAGAATCCCCAGGACTGAAAATGGAATATTTTAGAAAATACAGAAGTCTTCAGAATAGTTTACAGTGGCTGCTCACTTTCTATTGTTATATTGTTTGAACTGTACTGTATTTCACTGGATGCATGTATTTTATGCATAGAGTTGCATATAAAATCAGTATTTAGATTCGGAGCTAAGCTAAGAATCTTGTGCTGTTGACTCATCTACAGTATAATCTAGAGTTACGATCAAAAGATGAATATGGGGCTGAAGAACAGTGTGTCAGTGTTTAATTTAGGGACTTCACTGTGCTCCATGTTAAACAAAGACACTGCCAACATCAACTCCAGCTCTCTGTCACATGCTTACACTGTTACTATTATCTAAACACTCTCCGTTTAGTGTATGGTTTGTTCTGAAGTGTGGATATATCCCATAAATATGATTTATTTTCATAAGTACAGATGCTATTGGAAAAGACATTTCATCCGTCTGCTTTTGTATCACGATATTTTTACAGTTTTACAGTTTCCAGTAAGCCACACTGTGGTAGTTTGTACACATACACATGGGTCACATAGCTGCCTTACCTCCCTGTTTACCTCACAGATTTACTCATCTACCCTTGAAAATGTCTTAATGTCTTCAAAATGTTTTCATCTGCAGTGATGCTGCAAGACTAAACTAGTGTATGTATTTTACTGTGTGTTATAGTTTTTATAGGCTTAGTAAACCAAACCAATATTTCCTGTATTTTCAAAGGAAATACTGAATTCCAAATGGTTAAAAGGAAATCCTCGATGTTAATGTTGGGTGAGCTGTGTGTAGTAAACACACATGAGGCCCCCGAGCATTTCTGATTAAATATTTATACAGAAGTCCAAATATAAAATTAATATTACCTTAATGTGGGTCCCTGGATATCAGCAGCATGCTAATGAGGGAAGCTGAGAAGTTTTTTTTTTGTGGAGTTTTAGGTTTAGTGAAGTTTATGGAATTGTGTGTATATGTGTGTGAGTTTTCATTTTTACTTCTGGTTGCATGCAGTATTTCCTGATCTTTTACATATTTAATTTTAATGAAAGATCTTTGTGCATTTGTGAGTATGTATGTGTGTTTACATACAATATAAGTGTGTGTGTGTTTGGTCAGTACGTGAGGGTATTTTTCAGGTTTTGCAAAAGTTCAAAGTGCTGTCGACAATCTTACCACATATGTTTACAGTATGTGCCACCATGTTTGCACCTCTGTATCTGTGTGTGAATGTCAGAAAATGTATGCATGTTGTTATGTTACGTGCAGTTGCATTCACAACTGGATGTGTGTATTTAAATCTGTGTGTGCTCTAAATGTTTGTGTGTGATCCGACCAAGAGATATGATCTAATACAGAGCAGGTTATGTTTGGAAGAGTTCACATCAGTTTAGGTGTATACATGTGTGTGTGTGTGTGCTTTCCCTATGATGCACAGTTCTGGTAAATTTGTGCCGTTATGTATGTTTACACAGTGTGTCAAAGACTGTATAATTGTGTATGTGTGCACTTTGTGTGTTTATGTGTGTGCAGACAAGGTTTCACCACACATTAGCATGTCGTGTTTACAGTGTTGTGGATAAAGTGAACTCTCCTGTGATTCCGCCTCCTCCAGCGGTTTGCAGCAGTTGTTGACAGTTGATTTCAGAGAGAGAGTAAAGGAAGTATTTTACATATTAAAACAACTTCAAATGGCGCTGTGCCTCTGCTGAGCAGAGCCACAGAGTTCACCAAGCAGCTTGTGTTCTCAAAAGCAGTAAGTATAATGAAAGTGTAAAATTGAACATGCAACTTTTTAAAGACCGTATTCATGGACATCTGGTCTGTTACTCAAGATATAGAGAAAGTGTAAAGTTGAAATAAAGGATTGGGCTGACACATGATGTTTGCCTTACAGGAGAATCTGAACCCATGACACATTCTAACAGTTACATAATAATATAGAGATAATATAAATCTGATACTGTAGGGAACGTCTTCTTTCTCCTGCCTTTTCACAAGGAGGCCACAGCTAAGGCTCAGAACAGACAACAGTGATATTTATTTATTTAATGTAATGAGTCATGTGCTGTCATAGAATCGTGTTTATCACTTCACCTCAGCAGAGTGACAGGAACTTACAAGTCATCATTACAAACCCACAGCCTTTAAATTAAAGCCAGTATCCTAGTGTTTTTACAGGTATAAACATTTCCAACATATGTCAGGATAAATTATGATGAAATGTGCATGATGCATAATACAGGTAGGAAATATCAATGTAATTATACATAAACATGGCCTTAAAGATTTCACTCAATATATATATAAATAAATAAAAGTATTATGTGCTTTCAGTAAAACACTGGAACAATAAACAACAATATGTGACAATATGTGACATTTGACCTGACGTGGAAAAATATGGAATTATATTCACATAATTATAGCAAAATATTATAACATAATCATATTGGCATTAATAGTCCACAATAAATCAATTATTATTCACCAACTTTTTTTTCATACAGGAAATTAACTGCTTTTTCTTGTCTTATCCGTTCGGTCTGACAGTATACAGATTTTTTAGTCTGCTGTTTATATGACACAGGGAAAGTGCCAAAAATCATATTGAGAAATCAGAGGAGCCTGTGTCTACGTTGAGGCTGGCAACTGAATTAGTTGTTACATTTTTGTGCTTTTAGATATTATATAATATTGGAATTAACAGGTTTCTTTACATTTGAAACCCTTTTACAGAGACTACAAATTGTGTCACAATAAAACCATGAAAACACGATTTTGTAATTGTTAGACTACTAATGCAGCAGCTTATGATCCATAGTTATTTTTGTAGAGAGGAGAAGAGGCATCCAAGGCAAAGTAAAGCACAACCAATGGAAGTGGCAAAAGAGGGAGAGGCAGGAATCAGTGAGAGGAAAGGAGAGAAGAAATGGTCCATGGTCTGATGAAAATATTTTATCCGAAGAAAAGCGCAATGTTGCACTTGGAGAGGGTGTGGGCTCAGAGGAAACTGAAAAGAAACAGGAGTGGTCAGGAAAGTACATTTGTCCTCATACATTGGCTTGATTCACGTAAATGGTTGCTCTTGTGCAAATAATTATAATGCAGCATGCAAAAAATGGGCAAATAAGTGGATGGAAAGAGCAGGGTTGATTTCAAAATTCCACTGAGCAGAGAGAGGATGAGGAGGAACTCACTGTTATCAGATCCAAATACATGATAGTTACTCATGCAAATGATCTACGTGCTGAAAAGTGTTACAGGCAAACAAGTGAGGTTTTAACAAAAGTGTTTAGCATTAGCAAAGGGAAAGAGGAGAGAGTTCAAGTGGGAACTGAGTGCCAGTAGGAAACATTACAAACTAAAAGTCCATTCCACACTCGCATACAGTCACACACATACAGTAAATGTAGCATGAAGGGGGGAAACCTCAGAGAGCTAACCAGATGGTTGGACCATCCTGGAAATCCTCCAATAGGAACATTCCTGGCTATTTAAGACTTGTTACACACTCACACGGGGTGTATAGCACAAAATTGATCCCAAATATTCAAATAACTTGTCTTCCCACATTGACGCTGCAAAGTGAAATCAGCACCCAACAAAGGTAGCAAAAAACATCATAATGCATCTGACTCCACACTTACTTCATCTGCTTTCCTGTTTAACATTTGAACACTATTTGGATGTAATATGGATGCAGTGTGCTGCATATGCAGGTCTTTAAAATGCGCACAGATGCATTTATACGATGCGCTCCTATCATTTTGGCTTAAATTAGCAGGTAGTTAATGGCTTAGAGAGACAGAAAAGATGAAAGAAAGGGGGGTGTGATAATACTTGAAGTAGTTGAATTTGTATAATGTAATATAAATATAGTTTAGATCCTCACAATGCTTCTTAAAGAAGAATAGGGTTACAGTTTACACCTTAGGGAACAAAATATACAGTGTACAGCTCATAAAACTGCTGGTGAGAGACAGAGTTTGCTGTGGATTCCCATCCCTGATGTTGGCTCTTTTACTGGTACATTCAGCAGTAGAAGTGGAGAAAATTGATTTATCTACAAGCCTATAAAAAGTTATGTAAAGCACACACACACACATGCATAAACATTTGCACACATGTATTGTATACAGATTTTAAAAAATTACATACATACAAAAGACTCAAGGGCATGTGCAGAGAAAAAAGAATGACTTTTACTGAGTTTGATCAATTTCTAATGTGTTAGCCAGCAGCTTAGTTTTGTCTTACAAGTGTCTTTGTTGGGTAAGTGCCGATGTGTACACATTCATCCTTTGTGTTTGACTTGTCTTTCATCTGTGTCATGATTCAGTAGACATTGTTAAATCCTACTGGCATTAGTTTGGGTTAGTCCACATGTGTGCGCGTGTGAAAGGTATGAAAAGTCCTGATCAAGGCAAGCTGGTGTGATAGCTGATAGGTCTGTGACAGAGCCACAATGGCTTTCAGACAACTTAAACATGGATTAAACATTTTCTCCATCTCATAACCCTGTTTCTCCCATGAGGAATCTCTCTCTTTCTCCCTCTCCGTCTTTTACTCTTGCTTTCTCGCGCCTTCATTCCCCAGATGCTGATTTGGGCTCTACTTCCCGACACCCAGTAATCCCTCTGTGAAAAGACCCTCATATTTCCCTCTGTGGTGAAATCTCAAATACCATCTAGTCGTTGATTCATAGTTTTTCACTGAATTCCTTTTTCTGATTTTTAAAATAATACACTTACCCTTTATACTGACTTCATTAAATTTCATTATAACATTGTAATGTCCCAATTTGTTAATCACTGTGTGTTGCTGTATCTTAGTAGTGATTAAAGGCACAATGCCTTGAATATGTTTATTGGGTTTGTCTCTATATTTTAAATGTCACTGGTGTGACCTGCTGGCATTGGGTACAGGTGTTTTTGTTTTGATTGTTGTTGCTGCTTGTGTCAATGAGGCCAATTCTTGCAATTAAATACGGTATTTAGATGCTATTGAAGCAGAGAGATGGTACTTCTTATGGCTTCTTATGGCTTCTCCATGTTTTTGGTGGCACACTTCTGAACAGTGTCAGAGTGTGGTGTCAGGAAGGAAATAATAATACCTGGTGTGCTCCATAACCTTAATAATTTATTGGTGAATAGAGATTTTAGATATGGTATGTAAGGAACAAGATCCTAAACATTCTTCCTTACTCATTAAATATGTTTTTTGGGAAGTTTTATTCTTTTCCTAACCCATTTCTAGCATATTTGAGCATTTTTAGAGTCATTTGTATTTGTGTGTGTTGTGTATTATGTATTTTCTAATGTACTTTTTCAACCTATTTTGAAACCTGTTTTCTAATATTATATGTTTGTGGTCCAAATGATGTCGATGATGTAGTAAAATCATTAGTGCTTAGTGTACAGTCATCCTGTTTTCTAAAAAGGCCACTGCCGTGGCCAGCATTTAATTTTGAGCATGCACTCCCTGTACAACTCACGCTGATTCAGTAATACTGCTGTCCAATGAGTTTAACAGTCAATTAAAATTTGCCATAGTTAATTTTATGACCTCCAAGCAGACTACGTCAGTTATAGTTGCTGAGAAGCAGTGAAAACTTAACGACTTTATGGAAAGAACCCCCATTAAATAATAAAACAATAAAAATCTGTCTTCTGTTGACACCTGTCTTTAATAAATTTCATCAGTATTTCATAGATTTTAACTATGGATTTTGTGTTTGTGTGTGTGCAGGCAGATGAAGGACCAGTCAAAGAAGGTGGCAAACCTGAAACACAAGGAGCAGCTGGAGAAGAGCAGGAACGCCCAGCTGATGGACGAGGCCAAGAAGAGAGAGGACAATCTGAATGAAAGCTCCCAGCAGATAAAAGTATGAAGGGAGGAGGAGAGAAGGGAAGAGGGAAGTAGCTAAATGAGGAGGGATGAAATGAGAGAGTGAAAAAAGTGAGACAGGAAAAGTTTCTCTCCTACTTCTCTGTGTCCTACCTTGAATGCTGTCTGCTATCACAACAATGCTTCACTGTAACGTGACAATTATGACAGGGAGCAGCCCGAGGCAATGTCAAACACACTCACTCACACACACACACACACACATGCGATGTAGCTCTCGCTCAGGGAGTGTGTGAGAGGAAGTAACTGAAGAGGCTGATTGACAGGGAGAACAGATGGAAGATGGAGAGGAGACAAAAAAATGGTGGAAGAGGTGAAGGGGAGAAAAGGTTGATAAAATGAGAGGAGAGGCGATTAGTGGAGAAAGTAGAGAGACACACACTAAACTATGAAGTGAATGCTGCGGGATTAAATGCTTCCTGTGGTGCGATAGTATCTCGTAATTGCCTGGAGGGGTGTCAAATGACCAACAAGATGAACAGTCCTGAGGGATGAGGGTAGTGACTGTGGTTTTCTTCGTTTTTATCACCTCTGTGTCTACCATTATTGTCACCCTTTTCACTCTGAACAACACACTCTAAATTCTTTTTCTTTCTCATTCATTCTCCTCTTGCCCCTCCCTCTCCTCTTCCAGTAAGCGTTAACCTCCATGGCCTGCCTTATTAGAGGCAGATGACAACACTCTTTCTGTATGTGTGTGTGTGTGTGTGTGTGTGTGTGCGCGCAAATAAACGTATGCTCCCTCAAGCTATGATTGATCATTGGTTTAAGCAGGTTGGAAGTTGTCAGTTGTGTGTATGTGTGGTTGGGAGATGAGCTGATAGCCATGTGAGTCACTTAAGACTTATGAGACCGCAGTGGTTACAATTATGACTGTGTGTGTATCAGTCATTCTCCACCAGCACTGAAGACTGTAAATGGAATGTGAGTATAATTTAGACCATAAATTTAAATCAATACAAAACAAAGATTTAATCCAATTAAAGTCCTTCTAAGTCTGCATAGTTAGACACCAAGTAATGCTGGATCCGAGGCAGGATACAGATTCACAGCACATGTGTTTGAGACGTTCTGGAGGTTTGTTCAGCGCCACTGTAATGTCTCATCATCTGCGTCCCACCCTGTCTCCATCAGTTATGTATTCAACTCTAATTTAACCAGGAAGGTCCAGTGCTTGCAAGAGGGGGGGAAGCTCTTTGGGGAGAAGTTTATTTAGTCATTTTACTTAGAAACAGTTTCATATATGATAGGGAACTCCCGAGAGTCCTCTGAGGCAGATGGAGATCAGATTGTCTAGTTTGCAAGTCTTTTCGCAACTTATTCAAGTTGCAGGGAGCAGAAAACTGGAATGAGGAGTGTCCAAGTTTTCACTCTGGGGATATGTTAAGCAAGATATGACAGGGAGAGCTTCTGTTAGGGGAAACTTAGAACACACTCTATCAGATATGATGGATGTCAGATCAAGAAAGGTTTTGTACTACTTATGAGTAAGTCAGTTAATTTTCTGGCTAGCGTACATTTAAATTAAAAGCCTCCCTAAAGACATTATTAAACCAACAATGTAAAGAAATCTTTTGATGACCCAGGATGAGAAATTCTGATAGTATATGTTAAATAATCAAGGCATGTAATTACTATAACTGTATTTGGCCTGGCCATAGTTTATTAATGAAAATAAATTTGTAGTAATATAAAACAAACTAATAGTGACATTTGAAAAGCTGGAACCATTAAATATTTTGCATTTCTAGCCATGCTGCAGCTCTAGAGATGGATGTCCATCACTTTGGTCACTTTGGTTATACAGACAGTCATAAAAACAAGAGTTTTTCCTTTTGTGCCATGGGCAGGTTTACATCTGTGATTTTGATTGAATAGCGTTTAAATGGATTAGGCTGAGACATTCATGTTCCCCTCAGAATTAATTGTAATGTTGACTGTCCTTTAATGTCTGATCTATTTTGATCATCAATGAAAATGCCCAAATTTTAATTTAACTAATGAAATTCTTCAGTGCTTCAGCTATACAGTATACTAACATGGTGAACATGGTGTTAAACATTGATGGACATGGTGTTTAACATTACCTGCTAAACATCAGCATGCTAACATGGTCAGGTCATGTGCGCTTAGCATGCTGATGTTAGCATTTAGCACAGTTTGATAAATCAGCCTCACAGAGCTACTAGCATGGCTGTAGACTCAAAACTGTTCTTTATCTAAATGCTGCGTTATTCAAATCAGTGTCTTTCTCTCTGTAGGACTCCCTCCGTCACAAAGAGGAGCGCATCGAGGAGCTCGAGGAGGCACTGAGGGAAAGTGTTCAGATCACGGCAGAGAGGGAGGTGGTGCTCGCCCAGGAGGAGCAGGCGCGCACACAGGCTGAAAGACAGGTACCACAGTAGCCAATACAAACACACAATTGTGTTACTGTATGTCTAAGATTAACCCCAAGCAGTAAATATGTGACCCAAATCTTTCCTTAAACTCAACCCCAATCAGTTATTTTTTATTCACGTAGACACACATTTTCTCACTTTCTAGGATTTCCTTAATTTTACTGTCAATGTGAGACATCTGGACAAACGTACTGTAGAATGAAACACAAACACACAAACATCTTTAGGGCAACATGAAAACACTTTCTGACATAGCTAAACATCGCCGTGCCAAAAGTGTCTAATGGCAGTCACAACACACACACACACACACACACCCAGTGCCAACTGAGCTCATTCAGATGCTTCTGTGTGTGTGTGTGTGTGTGTGTGTGTTTGCCCAGTCTCTCCTCATTTGCAGGAGAGGTAAATACGTTCCTATTTAAAGAACAGTGTGTATTTTGTCCGATGCAGCCAGCAACACACAAAAAGCTGTTTTTGAAACGGAACATGAGCCAACCACTTCAATTTGTGAACTTGTTTTATCTACACTGAGACAGTGGAAAGCTCATGACGGTGTTAAGGGAGGCTCAGAGGGGAAGGGTTTAGTGGATTCAACCTCAGACCAGTGTCTTTGTGTGTTTGTGTGCGCTTGTTGGTCGTTCCCTGGGGTACTAGTGACTTAAGAAGGCCATAGAGATGGGAAATGTTCCTCGGAGCCTGGATGGGTTTTGACAAGTGGGAAAAAACAGTGTGGGCTTTAAGGATGAAAGCTGCCCTGAGAAAACATAGGCCGCTGTAGCTGTTGGCAGAACAGCTGGACTCCATTGTTATTACGGTCTCTAAATGTTGGCCGTCCTCTGGCCTTTATGTAGCAGACTGCTTATGGACAGACACATAAAGACAGGCATGCAAACAGATGTTTTACTTTTGAGGCCTCATCTGCGGTAAATGTCAAACAAGTGCCACGGCAGAATTCTAGATAGAGAAATGCAGTAGAGGAAAGACAGATCAAGGGTAAGAAAAAAACATGATAGACACATAGACACACTTTTTTTTTTCCAAGTTCAAGTTTATTCAGGAAGTTCTGGCTGTCTGGCTCATAATTTCACACCTCTATACAGTCAGTTAGCCACAATCGATAACCTCTTTTTCATTCCAACACATTTATACGCAGCCAATTTACAGCACAGATTGACGAAAGATCTACACAAACATTATATGTAACGATGTTATTCAAATACTTATTCCAAAGGTCATTATAGAAATCACAGTCACATAAAAGCTGTTTCTCATTTTCTAGTGCATAACATATTTTTCTCTCAGTATTTACAAATATTATCTAGAAGAGTAATGCAATCTACCTGAAGGTGAAACAAACCTTACAAAACACATTTAGCTTTTCCAACCATGGTCAACACTGCTCAGACATGGAGAACCTTTATTTCAATATATCAAAATATGTTTGAAATTAGGCACTTGACAGGTTGGATTTTCCTTGTAATGTGATAAAGCAACCGAAAAGAAATTATATTTTTGATTTAGATGTCTGACTGTCTGGCAATTTGACACAGCTTTAAGGAAAGGTTTGGAAGTCGAGGATGTGTTATCTTGAAGTCAGGAAAAACGTTTTATTTTGCTATTATTTAGATACTGTCAAGGCAGTTTTAAGAGATATAACAGGGGCAAGAGGGTTCAGATTGACTTGCTTTCACATAAACAGAGATGCCTTTTGTAGCACTTGAGCGTCAATAAATCATTACTTCATATTTTCCCCATAGATATGTTATACATAGTCTGTTTTTCACCATAGGAACTTCTGTTGCACCTTTACCTGTGTTTTGGCCAGATGAGCAAGGATCTAAATTAAATTTTTTGGTCATAATTTTTGGTGCCAATATATATATCCCTGGTCTAGGGGTAGTTGTTTTTAATGGCCCAAGATATATTTCTTAGGCAGGGCTGATCGTCATTGAGGAGCAACTTGTGGCTTAATTACAATTTCCTAAAACAAAGACACATTTGCAGAGTTGCAGATTTGGGACCTCTATCAAAGTAACCCTGCCTGAAGTTTCACATTTTCACAATACTGGAACATATAAAAGAAAGATGGAAAAAAATCACATCCAACATGTTCCTCCTCAAGCTGACTGTGTTTAATTTGTATATAGTAATTGTGCCAAGGTATCACATTTAATTTGGGAGCAAAATATTGAAACGCTTCAAAATGCTACAAGTGACAGATTTAATTAGACAGAGCTGAGGCCATTTAGGCCAGGATAGGGTGCTGGAGAGCGTTCTCGTGCTGAAATGCTTTAGTGAAGGAGGAAGGAGCTGAAACGTGTGGTGAGCTGAGATGGCAGCCAGACACTCAATACAGTCCTCACCCAACATCAACACTAACTTGGCCTTTCAGCCTACACACATGTGCACTTAGTACTTAGTAGACAGGCTAGAAATACACAAGACACATACATATACACACATGCAAACATGGTGTAAAGAAGTGCTAACTGCTATTTAAACAGTGCACCAACGCAGCACAACATAGCATTCAGCAGGAGCCAGATGGACGCAACTTTGGTTTTCTAACGGGAAACGTGTCTTTATATACACAAGTAAATTGTAAATAAATATTTTTTTGTTCCCGTTTTACAGCTGCGTCACAGCAATTAACCTTTCACATAATGATTTATAAAATGATGAGAGAGGGAGAGACAATTTCCTCTTCTAATGAGGACGGCCCGTTCAAAGGCACAAACATTGCTTATTATAGCGCTGGCACATACACATGCAAATGCAGCCAAACCAGGCACATGCCACACACGCCATGACTACATATTGGAAGACACTCTAACACACATCTTTAGTATGCAGCCATATATTGACTGTGTGCGTGTGTGTGAGTGAGTGAGAACGGCACTGGCGCATGAATAGGGTTTATCCAGCAAAAAAGGTTGACCACATGAAAATATACTAAACATTTCTGCTAGACATGAGTCACTAGTGCACATGTGAGCACTGAAGAAAGGTGTGTGTTTGTGTGTGTGACCGAGAAGTGAGTCAACAGTATGACACACTCGCTGTCGCTAAAATAAAGACAGACGTTCTCTTCTCCAGCTTTCCATCTTTTATTAACTAGACCATTTTAATCCTTGAACTCAGTGCACCTTCTTCTTCTTTCTTCCTTTCTTACTCTTAAAATAAAACTGAAATAATTGCACACAAACACACACATTCTGAAGACTAAAAGGCTTTCTGTCCTCTCCCCCAGCTCCTTCTTTCCCAGCCGGGCCTTGTCACTCCTCAACCCATCACCCCTCCTTGCATCCCTTCATCCCTCAATCTCTACATCTCAGATGTCGGCCAAAGGCCTTTCTCTCCTCCTCTTCTCCTCCTTCTCCCGTTCCTTTAGATTACTCTGTCATCTGTCCCCTATTTTCCTTGTTACCCTCTCCTCTCCTCTCCTCTCCTCTCCTCTCCTCTCCTCTCCTCTCCTCTTCTCTTTTTTAGTCTTGTCTGAATTGCATTTTTGACGCTGCCTGTGTTTCTGGCTGATCAAATGTTTGCACTTACCTCTCTCCCTCTCTCTGTCATACTTTTAGAATTTATTTATCTTGCTTTCACTGCCTCACCCTTTTGCTGTACAGTTTATCTTTTCACTTAAAACATTTTTTAAACTTTTCTCTCCCTCCTTTCTCTTCTTTTCCTCTCTGCATGTTTGTTTTAATTGTATCTTCGCATATCTGTTCTACTCCTAATCACACTGTTTTTGCCCCCTTTTTTCCTTTTTTCCACTATTTTTTTCACCCCTTGATTTTGTCCTGTTTTCATATGTCCACTCTTCTAACCCTGTGTCCACCTTTGGTCTTCTCCTGTTGCTGTTCTCCGTCTCCTTCCTTCCCTCACTTTTATTTATACCACATACTCTCTCTTGCTTGTATTTTGTATTCATCTTTTCTCCCCAATCATGCCTCCACCTCTTTCCCTTTCTTTGTTTTGTCCCATCTTTTCCTGTGTCTCTGCTCTTCTTGTATACAGCTCTCTCACATTCCAATTCATGAGTTCACCACAGCCGGCTTTAGGTGGTCAAAGGTAACAAACATCACAGACATCAGTTTCTGCTTTTAACTGTGCATTTCATCAACCATTCATATCTTCACTGTTCTGCTTTTTCATTCACTCTATTCCATCTTTATTGTAGAGAACTGCAGCATATAAAGTTGAAGTTATTTGGTGGCTTTTACTTTTTACTCAAGCATCTGTAATGTCATTCATGCTGATGTTATCACAAACCTGTTTTATCCAGTACAAACATAACATAACGAGGAAGCTAAATGAAAAAAAAAAAAAGTATATGTTAGAAATGTTTTTTATTTGTCTCCATACCTCTCTCATTTTATGCTCCATCTCTCTTCTCTTCAACCCCATGCCCTGTTTTTCTTTTCTGAAAATACTGACAGTCTTCTACTTGGTTTGTACCAGATTAAATGTCAGCTCTGAGAAATCAGTGTGCAATAATATTCACTGAGATAACACCAAAGAAAAATATTGTTGATTGGGCTTCACTAATGTGTAACATCTTCAGGTTCAAGAACAACCTGAAGATGGTGATGTAATATCTTATGGAAAGAACAGAAAATGCCACAGCCAGGAACCAGTTGGTTCAAAGAACGTAAGAAGATAATTAATTGTCAGATATGATGTAAGAACTGGTGAACGATAGGAAAGTCTGAGAAGAGGTTTAAAGAAAACAGGAGCAACATTTCATCAAAAAAGTGATGAATTGATGAATTCTTGAAGCTTTGTTAGAGTCCTGTCTTTATTTGTTGGTGTTTTCACTTAGATGGCAAGACTGCTGTTTTGTCTGTGTCCCCTCTTCTCTCTGAACAGGAGCTGCTTTCAGAATCAGCTAATCGGCAGGGCTTTACTTTTTTCTTTATTCGTGTGCGCTGTACTTCTGTATATGTGTGGGTGTTTGATGTTCTACATGTGTGTTTGTGCATGATATACACATGCAGCGACCTCGACACTCCAGCCTCACACACAGTAAACAGTGACATGCAGAGTTACACAGAGAGAGGGACAGAGATAAAACATACTAAATCAGAGAAGAAGGAGAAAGAAAAACAACATAACAAGAAGAAAGAGAACAACAATAAACAAAAGGCACTTTTTTTTTTTTACAATGGGTCATTTTATGTAAAATCACAGAAAATATGAAGAGTTATAGATCAGTAGCTGTCACATTGACACACACAAACAGAGAGAGGAAGACTCAAACACACACTTATAAACATAAAGGCCAAGTATAACTGTGGAAAGCAACAGCGAAAGAAATAACTTTGGACAGAGAAATTTGAAATATCCTGTTTAAAATAAGTTATAATGTGTGTGTGTCAGGTGGAAGACTTGCTGGTTGCCATGGAGAGGGTGAAGCAGGAACTGGAGGTGATGAAAGCCAAGCTGTCATCAACTCAACTCTCACTGGCTGAGAAGGAAGGTCACCTGACCGCCCTGCGGGCTGAGAGGCGGAAACACCTGGAGGAGGTTCTGGAGATGAAGTAAGAATAAAAAAAACACACGTCTTTAATACTTATATTTATGTTAACATGTAAACCAGCTGAACATTAACATTGACTAGGCCAAAGACTTACGTAATTTGTCATGTTGCCAGATATCCATAAAACATCTATGCACATTATTTATTTCTCTATTTTAATCATTTAAATGCACACTAAAATTTAAAACTAAAGTAATATCATACATTTTATCAAATTCTCCATGCCATAATAGTTGCATATAAATGTTTGACATCACATTTACCTTTCTGTGTTGTATCACCTTAACTTAATTTACTTGCGTCTTGCCACACCAGTAAACATGTACAGTACATTATACAGTAACATCTCCAACCAGATATCGAGCTACTCTCACAAACAAACGTCAACGCTTCACCTGAAATTAGCAACTCTTGTGATATCGCTTGCGATAGTCTTCCATGTTGCTTCAGGGTTCCAGGAAGGTGGTCACACTGACATGATCTTCACACGACACCTCATCAACTCTCTCTTTCCTCTTTCTTCTTTTATCTCCTCTTTCTCTCTGCGCTTTAAAGCCATAGACGTAAGTAGTGTGCTAATGCAATAACCGTGTACCGCTGTCTAGCCCTTCATATGATTGATTACATGCACAGACACCCGCACACATTCATGCACACACTGTAACTCATTGTAAATTTTGATGGCATTTTAATTGATGGGTATGTATTTTATGTGCAGCAGAGAGGAGCCCATCTGTCTGATGATTCGGTGTATTTTCTGCTGTTTTATGTCCTCTCTGAGACCTTACAATGAGGTCTAATTTAGTGGACCGATGCTTTGGGCTGAAATAGAAGCCAACTAGAATGTCTGTGTTAGCATGTCCTGCCTGTTCATACACACTGTGGGACTATCTTTTACCGTGGCACCGTTGGCAAATGGGATCATGCACCGTGATTTCGTTTTCTTGCACTGTATCCGACCAATGTTGCATTTCTTTGTTTGTGAGAGACAGACAGAATGTGTGTGTCCAACAGCATCACCATTCACAGTCCAGGTGAGCAAGTAACTGACCATTTTATCTGCGTAGTAACAGCCCATGTGATTCTTCAGGCGTCAGCTCTTCAGAATGTGTGGCCTTGTTTTCATAAGTGCACATGTTCCCAGCATGATTTATTTCATCAAGATGTGTGCAGCGTTCCTTCTAGGAAAAAATATAAAACAATTAATTAATTGACAGTTTTAGTGACCTAAGAAATAAAATCTCTGGTAGCAGGATGTGTCGAAAAGCTTGTTGCCCCTTGTTCCCCCATCTGTGCTCAGTGTTTCTCCCCCCACAAATATTGATTGTTAAAGATATTACTTGTTTATTGTTGGCACACTGGGTTGAGTTGTACTACAGTTTTCTCTTCAGTGCTTTTCATTGTTGATCGAGCGTTGCTAACACTATTATATTCTGCTGTTTCCTGTTTGTTTTCTCATTAAAATCAACCCACCAGAAACATAAGAGGGAAATATAAGATCCCTTGAATTTTTATGCAGCAGCTTATGAAGACTTCTGACATTTCTATGTGATTATTTGACACACACATACAGCACTTTAAATTCTGCCTTTACATAATGCATGATTGTTTTCAAGCTGCGGAAAGATATTCTTCCCGCTTACTGTACACCGTTTGGGAATTTGGGTAGTTTCCCCACAGTGAAAGGTTTCGATGTTTCAGGTAGCTGCTACTTGTCTTGCTGTGAGTTAGGTACACAACGCCATTGCTCATATTTCTCACAAGACGTTAGGGTTTGGTCAGCAGATACATAATTTGTTTCTGGCTTTCTCCCACATGTAAAGCACAAGATGTTAAAGGGGGCTGCGACCTGTGTGTCCATATATCTCGGTGTAATGCACATGAAACTGTCTCTGCGCACACAGGCTGCTGTAATTCTTTGGGGTTTGATGTCTGATTTGCTGCCCAGTTTTACATCGGTGTAAGGTTTAATGTTAACTGTAAGTCATGATATATGATACGACATGTGTCAGAGTGTTCTGGGACAGACATAGAATATATTAACACACAAGCACACTCTCTCACTCCCATGCAGAAATATATTCCAAATACAGCTGGAAGAACACACATTCCAACATTCTGTCTCACTTTCTTGCCTTTTCTTGTGTCCTCCTTTTGCTCCTGTTATTGCTTCACATACACACATATTGTAATGTAGTTGTTAGGGTGTCGGCCTGTCTTTGTGTTATAGTTTTCATCAGCTGGTTGCATATGTCATCTTTATTCCAGCACTATGCTAACCTCCAGTTATTAATATGGACATAAACCCATATGCACCCAAGGAACAGCTCATGATCCAAGCATACGA
Organism: Sandelia bainsii; assembly: GCA_032362345.1. Taxonomy (NCBI): domain Eukaryota; kingdom Metazoa; phylum Chordata; class Actinopteri; order Anabantiformes; family Anabantidae; genus Sandelia; species Sandelia bainsii. The sequence goes on along the minus strand of JAUMHL010000016.1, from coordinate 9,226,553 downwards.
CATCACCTGCCAAACATGGTGAGGGGAGGGTTACGGCATGGGCATGTATGGCTGCCAAAGGAACCAGGTCACTGATGTTTACTGATGACCTGACTGCTGATAAAAAAATCAGGATGAATTCTGAAGTGTATAGGACTGTAGTCTCTGCTCGCATTCAGCCAAATGCTGCGAAACCGATCGGACCCCCCTTCATACTGAAGATAGATAATGACCCAAAACATACAGCACAAGCTACGCAAGAGTTTCTCAAGGCAAAGAAATGGGATGTTCTTCACTGGGCAAATCAGTCACCTGATTTCATCCCAACAGAGCGTGCTTTTTCTTTTTTCACTGACGACAACATTCAAGTCAAAAAGACCCACAAACAAGCAGCAGCTGAAGGCAGCTGCAGTAAAGGCCTGGCAAAGCATCTCGAGGGAGGAAACTCAGTATTTAGTCATGTCCATGGGTTCCAGACTTCAGACAGTCTTGACTGCAAAGGATAATTTGCAAAGAATAAAAGCCAATCAAAGGTAATGGGCATGAGTATGCACATGACTACAATATAATCCAGAAGGCAGAAAATACACACAACAGAACTACACACAGACATACACATCTGTCCTGCATAGCTCCAGAATGCGACTTTCCCACTGATAAATCATCTCCAGCAAACTTCACATGTACACACACACACACAAACTCATAAAACACACACACAGACATATTTTCTTTGTGCTATACATTAAATAGGCACAGGCCCATTTTTTCCCAGCCTCATGTGTGTCTGTGTGTGTGTTGTCATTTGTTTGTACAGTTTCGGGTATGGAGGTGTGTATGTTGAAGCCAGCTGGAGGAATGTGCTGACAGTGTGTGTGTAACAGCAGGGTATCAGGTCTGAAATCCCAATCTGGATGAATTAAAGCCTATATTACTCTCTGCTGTTCTGCTTTGATGACATTTAACACACACCCCTACCTCGCTGTGTTGCGTTCTCTGTCTGTCTTGCTCTCTGTCGGTTTCATACACACACATGCATATCATACTGATGCAGGTGCTGTTTATGTTTGGACTATTTGAAGCATCCAGTGAGGTGCATGTCCAACAAGACTTGATTAATATGAAACATTTGGCTTTAGAAGAGGTGGAGGAGTAGGTTGTAGTCAAGTCAAGCCCAAAATCACAAATCATAACTATGCCTTATAAGGTTTTATAATCTGTACAGCAACACCATTTATCTTTAGACATTATGTTTGTATAAAGAAAAACTCAATTTCAACTATTTCCAACTTTTCTCATTTTATGATTTTTACTGGCGTATTCTTTAAAAACCACTTAAATCATTAAATGTGATAAATACAGATCCAGTCAACACAAAAACACCCACACTGAAATTAAACATTTTAAGCAGTTGAAATCTCACATGCTTTATTGTAAATAATGTTTGATTTTGTAGAGACCTTTCTTAAACACCAGTTTGCAACCTTGTCAAGCAGCTTTGGCTGACAGAATTTGGTCTTAGCAATTATGTCCATAAGACATTGGACATATTTTCAACAGACCTTAGATTGATCGATTTTGCTGATTTTCTAAAGTAAATGTGAAAAGTGACAGTTTTATGGAAGATTACGGAGGGTATTTTCCATTATTTCAAGACATGTTTTAACTTAATTCTTGCAATCACAAGATCGCATTTTCATGGAAGGACTAGTATATTAAGGTCATGTGTTTTACTCATTAGAACGTCAACATCCAAAGCCATATGCCATGAATTCATTTCATCAGATGAGGTACAGCACATGTTTCTTGATTTCAAAATGGTAAATTGAATTAGTGCGAAAACCTTTAGATTTGACCAGGAGAAAAGGACGAAAAGGTGGACAAGAGGAGTGGCAAAAGGAGTGACAATGGCCAAAATACACAAAACAAGAAGAGGAAAAGGGTGCAGAGTGGACAAAATGAGGAGAAGAGAAAATAGTGAAGGAGTCAGGGAGGGAGACAGTAGGAGGATAATAAAGTGAAAGAAAAGAAGCAGAATGTTTTTCTGGCAAAGGGAAAAGGAGGGAAAGCAAAGATGAGAAGAGGAGAAAGACAGCTGTCCAACAACAACTTAGTCGAGCCAACAAAACGGCGTGATATCCTGAAGAAATTATATTGCCTCCATCTCCTTCTCCCTCGCTCCTTCCGTTCATCCATCAATTTTTCAGACTACAGTATATATTGAATTTATAACCACTTACGTGATGCTCTCCTCCCTTATATACACCCTACAGTATGTCTTTCTTCACTTTATGCACGAAATTGTAAACTAATTTATTGGTTATTATTTTTTACCAAGCATGAATTATGCATTTTCCACATTTTTGAGTTTAAAAATCAGAATCTGTTGCAGCAAATGTTTTGAAACGTAAAACAGCGAGGCAGTGTTATTTATTTGTGAGGTTGTTATGGAGATTAAATTAAATGACTGAGGTTTAAAAAGTCAGTTTATCACAAAAGAAAACACTAAGGGAATTGCAGTGAAAAGATGCTGCTGTTCAGAAACAGGCAGTGATACACTTGATAATGTTTTTGGCAATGCAAGTGGTCAAGGCTTCTAGCAACAGGCAACAAAGTCAGTCACATTACTTTTGTTTTCTCTAAAGAGAAAAATAACAAGATATTTTAGTTAATAAGTGTGTGGGAGTTTGCCTCAAGAACCAGGTAATAATAAAGTCTTGTGGGGTAATTTACTTTATAAAGTTTTTTTCTGTAAAACTCCCAGTTCCAGGAAATCCAAAATATGTTTGGATTTACTAGAACAAGATTATCTATATGCCTAAAAGAATCATATTCCACTCACAGACACTGTGATAGACACTGTATTTTGCACCACTTGTACAATTAGACAATAAAGAAAGTCTGCAGGAACAACAAGTTGCTGTTCCGCTTTCAGCCTCCTGCGGTGAGACACTTGGCTGATGCCTCAAGGTGAACACTATAAATTCACATTATTTCTCCTTTGCTCCTCTGTTCTTCGTTTTATCTCCCTCTCAGCGTCTAACCCTCAGACCTCTCTCTGCACCCCTTCCGCCATCCCTGCCTTCATTCCTTCCGTCCCACCTTCGCTGTATCCCTCGCTCTGGCATTCCTTCCTTTCATCTCTTTCGTCCTTTTTCAGTTCTCATTCCTCACATCCTCTCTTCCTTCTATTTCTTCTTGTTCTTTCCATACATCCCCTTCATTCTGATGTGTCTGGAAACAACATTATTGCCTGATTTCAGTCTTGCAGGCTGTTTTTCTCGCTGTCTGCCTGTGTCTACACTTTTATCACTACATACTGAAACTAACGAATTATGTGTGTATCTGCGTGGCATTTGTGTGTGTGTAGTGAGAGATCCAGATGTAGATTTCCAACAGCTGTGTCAATGCATCAACAGCTCTACTCTTTACATCCGGAAAGTCATCAATAACAATGACTGCATGTGTAATGTCGCACACAAACAGACACACACACACAGCAGCTATCCCATCACTAACAATAGAAGGACATGTTGCCTTTAGAAATAAGCTGCACACACAAAAACCAGAAGAGACAGCTTAGAAGCTCTCGCTCCCATAGGATTGCTTGAAGATCCACACACACGCGCGCATATATAAAAATACATCCTCCCACACAAATACATGTACAGATGCTTATTGCAGCAAATCAAAAGCAGAGACAAGCACTTTGATCCCCTTAGACAACAATAAGATTAATCCACAGTGTGCCAAAGCAAGTATGTGAGTGTGCCTGTATGTATTGTGTCGTGTGTGACAGACATGCTGAGAGCCTAGTATGACAACAAGGGGCACAAGGTTTTGACACTTAGTCTTACAAGCTCAAATCAGGGTGCCTCACTCTCTGCCTCATTCCTTTCTCCATTTTTGTTGCACGCTCTATATTTGCCTTTCTTGTCCTCTTCTCACAGACTCTGGCTGTCTTCTGTCCTCTTTGATTTTTTTTTCTCTCCCTTGTGAGAAACTGTGGGAGAGATTGGAATCGGGAAAATAGAAGCAATAAAAGATGTGCTGCAGTTAGAAGTTCTGCTTAAATAACAGGGTTTTTTGAAAGTCTCTAAAGCCTTGCAAACCAGTGATTTGTAGCTGAGTATACAGCAGAAAAAGACAGAAAGTCTCCTTTTATAATGCAGCCTTTTTTGTATTATAATGTGTATTGCTGTTGCCTCTCTCATGCCAGTTAAGTAGATTGCAATGAGCGGAATTAGAAAATAAAAATGGGAATTAAAACAAGTCAACAGAGCTGAGAACAAGAGCAAAATATTCAGAAAGATGGAAAGCAACCAAACAAATCAGAACCAAAAGAAACAAGTGGAGAGAAAGAACAGATAAAGGAAAAAAGGATGCGGCAAAACCTAAACTCGGCTGTTTTCCTCAGCTGATTACAGGTTGTGCGTGCCAGGCCATCAAACAGACCATTAAACAGCAATTAAAGAGGGAGGGGGAGCAATGACGAGGGAGAACATATCAAAAAGTAGAAAACAAAACATGCTTTTTTTTCATAGCCTCTGATTGTACGTTGTGAGTGCCAAACGATTACATTTCTGTTCTGGAAATAATGAAACTGCAGTAGATGGACAGGCATAGGAGAACTGGACAGACTAGTGATTGGTTTTGTTTCATGTGCCCTGGAAAAAAAGGGCAGTAGTGAACAAGAAAGACATCACATAGAGCAAGAACTGGAGTTATAAGTTGATAGCTCTGACATCAGCAGTATAATCACAGTTATAAATTAATGGACAACTACAATGTAAAGATTCTGCTTCCATTTTAAGACTTTATCCTCCTTAATGGGAAATTTGGCTCGCTGCGAGGCATTGAAATCTGTGGATACAGAGTGAATGAAGAAACTAAGCATATAAATATACAAGATAAATGAAATGGAAATAGAAGCAGCGGGTTATGTTTCAGCCAAGTTCTAATAATAAAATCAATCATTGAACCAATTAAGCTTTATTTTGCTCTTAAAATTGCAAAGTTAGCTGTTAAAGTCAATGAAAATAATTGTACTTTTATAGTCTTTTGCAGTAAGTGTCATGCAAATGTAAAATCTTCTTTTGAAATTCTTTACTAAAGTGCAATATATAAAAACTGAATATTTGATTATTTTCTTCTGAAAAGAAGGAAAGCAGCTTGTGCTTCTGTATGTATTTGGGTTAAATGGTAAATAGATAAGATAGACGGTCTAAGAAATATTAGAGTGTGTGACTTTTTGTTTTCTCTTTGTCCAGGCAGTGTATCTGTCACGCACACTATATGTTGTCAGTTTGAAACAAATATCTTTTAAAATGTACAGTATGCTGTAATAAACATTTGGGATTCGCAGGTGTCCAGTAGTGTGACTGGTTAGTTACAGGAGTGAGTTTATGCTGACAGATTGTAAACAGATGTCTTGGTCTGTGCAGCAAGGCGTAGAAATGGATTTACTGTAAAGACAAAGCTGCATCTTCAGTCACACATCGTTGTTTTTCTGTGTGGTCCCGTGGAAAGAGCACACTCCCGCGGTCCATGGATAATGCATTTTTACACCTTTCTTATTAGTCACAGTGTGGGTTTTTAAATGTGTGGGAGAGACATCCAGAGAAAGAGAAAGAGGTGAGGGAGCAAGAGAAGAGAGTGTTTTTAGGAGAAAAAGGGGAAATGTGTCAAGAACAAATCCTCATTCTGTCATGCACTAGTCCCACCTGCCTTTCTCTCTCACACACTCTCTCTCTCACCCATCACTGCCTTTGTCTCCCTACCTCACTTTCTCACTACTCCTTCCCTCCCTCCCTCCATTCCTCTCCCCTTCACGTCTCTGATTTGTTTTCCCTCCAAATCCTCCAGTTATTTTATTCCCTTCCCCGTCAATGCGGTTTCTTTCTGTTTGTGTGCGAGTGTAAGCCTTCTCACTGTCTTTCTTTAAGCCTCTCTGATGTACAACAGCTCCTTGAGGGGAGCTTTTCTCTCCCTCTCAAACACACTTACACACACAGACTTATCCTATGCACCAGTTTTAACCTATTTCCATAACACTCGCTTTCTCTCTCTTTTTTTTTTCAGTTCTCTCTGATGGTCTCTCACTCCTTCGTCTCTCTCCATACTAAATCATTCATGTCCAGTGTCTCTGACCCACTTCCACTATAGTTTAACAGACATACAGACAGCTTTCAAAATGATCTCCCACATTCCTGCTGCTCTCGGCGTGTTGATTTTCATTAATCAATTGGGCTGCTTCAATCTAAGCAGCATCAGTCAAACATAAAACAAAGTTTCTAACAAATCATGACCGGACTGCTGTCTGACAGCATGCAAATCAGCCTTCTTTACAGGCTAAATAAACAAGTAAAGTTTCTAGATCAGTAAAAACATGCTGGTTTGTGGCATTGAATAAAAGCCTGGAGGGCAGTCTTAACTGTGATTACGATAATCATTTTATCGTTACTCCGTATTTTGAACATGCCATTACGCCTTTGATGTGTTTGATGTAGTCCTTGAGAACAATTTTAATGTTCTGAATGTGCAAAACAACTTTGATAGGTGTCGATCATTTTCCCTAATAACTTCCGTTATTATCTAGTGAAGTGAAACTGTGTCTTGGTGCTTTTGCAGGAGAGAGAACAGCAGTAAATGGTTCACCATAAACCAAAGCTTTATTGGCTGCCTGTGCTTTGATGCTGCACACATGGCAGCCCAGCACTAACAAAGGCTTCATAAAACCTGCTCAGATGTATGTATTCATTGCACTGTTTTCTCTCTAGGGTTATAAATCAGAATGTGTGTGTTGGTGAGTTTGTTTGTGATACTGCAAGAAGCAGCAGACTCTCAATAAAAGAGCAAAGTGTAGCAAATCCTTAATTACTATTGACTGCACATCAGATACTGTGTTGTATGCTGTATATGTTGCGTATATTTAATGTGAGAACAAGAGCTTAGAGCAGATGAGAACTGGGGGCCCAGTGCTTGCTGGTTGTCTGCTCTACATACAGGGTTGTCAGCTGGGAGAGAAATAATACACTGCAGGGCCCCACTCTTTAGACACACATATAAAAAAATTAGCTGTGTGTGTGTGTGTGTGTGTGTGTGTGTGTGTGTGTGTGAGAGAGAGAGAGAGAGAGCAAGAGGGAGATGAAAAAAGAAGGAGGAATTAACAGAGCATTCACACGTACAAATAAAAAGCCATCCATCCAGCCAATATCCATTGCCACTAAACACACCCAACTGCTTTCAGAAGTTGTTCATTTTTTTCAGTCCCTGTCATTTGTTAAAGATAGGTTGTAAAGAACTGGACAGACAAGAAAGTGATAGTCAACTTTTATTTAAAATTTAGTGTAGAATTCCTTCTCATCGTAGAGCTGAGAAGTAAAAGGTGCATCTGTTTTCACTGGAATCAACATGGCCATGACTCACTATCACTTGAATGTTGCTCCCACTGTATCAGAGGTCATTTGCATGAAGTTGAACCTTTTTCAAATTTCCGTCGTAGTGTAGCTGGGCTTTTTGAACCTGTCAGGCTCAGTGGGGGCCGTAAGGTTGCAAAGCCAGGTCTCTTTAAAAATGAATAGCACCCGTCACCAACCCAGCTTTTTGAATCCATATGTGTGAACAGCATGTTAGAAATTGATCTAATTTCTCATCCATGCACACAAGCAGATTATGCAGAGTCATGAACACCAGAATCAGAGAAGTATGTGTGTGCGATTGTGCCTCTAGGCAGCATTAGTTACCACTGAGAGCCAGCTGTGCCCTCCTGTATCACATTCCTCTCATCTCTCCTCTGCTTTCTTCTCACTCTTTTTCTTTCAGTCCACTTTAAACAGAATCTTCCAGATGTTCTGTCTCTTCTTTCATCCTTTTGCTTTTCTTTTTTAACATTTTCAATCAAAGCCAAAATCAATTATTATTGTTATGATGTTATTATCAACTGTAGTATCAAATGCAAACACAATATTTCAGGACCACCTTCAGGGGATTTCTTCAGATTTGGCACATACATCCACTCGGACTCAAGGATTAACTGATTATAATATGAGTCTGGACAGACATGGATGTAAATTACAACTTGAGTTGTTGGCAGAGATATACATCTGTGATTTGGTAATTCAAGTTTAAGCACAAATTTCCTCCATTAGGGGATGGAGCAGAGGATACTCTGACCTCAGCTTGCATCCAGGTGGCCACTACTAATACCCCATTGCTGGTTATTTCTGGTGACCAGTCTGCACCTGATACTTTTTTTCTGTCATAGGTTATATCATAGGTTTAAGTAATCGTCCTCAGTGACTTTTGTTCTCGAGAAGGATTGCTCACAGTACAGTGACCAGTGATTCAGGTTTTCAGGCGATTGTTTATTTGTTGTCAGATGATTGCTGGTGTCTTTCCAAGCCCACCAATAGCAGTCTAGAGTGGGCCCCTCAGCAAGGGTCTGTTGACAGTTCTCTCTACGAGCTGACTGGAGTTAGGATGGAAAAACCTTCCTCAAAATGTAGGTAGCATTAGAAAGTCTCCTGTCAAACATCCTCTTGTGTAACCAGACAATGTCACAGAAAACATTGGAGAGCTGCTTTGTTCAGTTGGAAACAGAGAGCAGAGAGAGGGGATTATTTCTAAAATAGCTCTGTGTTTGTCTTAGACAGAGACTGGCCAGAGTTACACTGGACTGAATCTACTTTACACACGTGCGCACACATGGACACACTCAATCACGGAATTCACTTTTACACATACAAATGCACAAAAACACAACCTGTGAACATGCACACACAGAAAATACACACAAGTACGTTCTTACAAGCACATAGACACCTACAGAAACACATGCTAACATAACACAGACATACATCTATCACTAGAACACACACACACTGTAGATTGCAGTAGCCGGGTGACAGAATGAAAGAGATAACACAGCACACTGTAAGCTGCTTTGGTGTGTGTGTGTGTGTGTGTGTGTAGAAATATGCGAGTGATCCAAGACCAGGCATTAGTGTTTCTGATAAAGTGAGGGGCCTTAAGTGGTTTTAGGAAGGACAGAGCCCATGCGTGTGTGTGTGTTGGGGTTGGGGTCAGGTGCCTGGTGCATTTGTGTGTTTCTGCTTATTGTCAGCCTTGTCGCCATGGCGATGACATCATGGCACACTCTCTACCTCTGTCCTCTTTACAGATGGGGAGAGAGGAGAGGTGGAGAGATAGAGCAACAGACAAAGGATGTGGGGGGGTGAAGAGAAGGAGATCAGAAATGCGAGATACTTACAGAGAGGAGGTGAGAGAGGGGCTGGAAGTGAGTTGGAAGAGGGAAGAGAATATAAACCTAATAGATACTTCTTAAACTTTGTATAAGCAAACTATCAACAGTGATTACTAAACAGATTTTATCAACAACCAAATCATTGCACTGTTCATAAGTAACCTCTGGGATGTGCATTGCAAAAATACCAGTATTAACAGGAAATACATGTTGCCATCATAAGGAAGTATAAGCTTTTGCACTTTGCTTCCTACTGTGCCCTCCATATTGGTACAGAAAGGAAAAGACTTGAAAGGGAAGTTACAGATCTGAGGCTGCATTTCCACTGGGAACCTTCCTCCTCACAGTGCTGGCTTTGTTGTCTTTGTTATTTTTAGTGGTAAGGACAGCAGCGCCCGTAGAAAAGAATGCTATGTTTTAAGTGCCCTCTGAAATGAGAATTATCTAAAGTATTGGCGAAAGAGGCTGCAGTTGACAGATTTTTAATGATCACACAGCAACAGCAGTAGCCACAACCAGCACTTGTCCTAAGCATGTGTTTACCTCTGCAAGCTGAGAAGTGTGTGCAAGTGTGGGTATGTGTTAGACAGAGATGAAGTGAGAGCCATAGAGAGAGCCGGAAAGAGACGAGTGCATCTGGAATAAATATAATTTTATCACCAGGGTTTATAAGCGCCATGTGCTGGCAGGTAACTCTCGGATATGGTATAAAACTAGACGCACTGTTAGCTTTAACAAGACTAATGTTCCATTAGGCTTGCTGTGTGTGTGTGTGTGTGTGTATGCCAGTGTTTCGTATAAAAAAAGGAAATACTGTGACAGTGTTCCAGTGTCTTGCAGCCCATATGAAAGGAAGTGCTATTTCTGACAGCATACCAACGTTTTAAGAGCTCAGGTTGTTTAAAGTTTCATAGATTTAATTTGTCACCATGCTGATAAAGAGAAGGAGCATTTAGTTTTCCCCAAAAATGACCAGAGCTGTCATGAAACAGCATGTGTCCACTATACAAAAGACATATCTTCCTATGATAATAAGTATGGTATGCGATAAAACCTTTAAAATGATCTTAAAACGTGGATTCTCTTATTACATGAGTACATAAATAACAAAATTTCTTAGAGTACCAATTGAAATGTGTTAGTAGCATCATGCATCAGAAATCATCAGGTATCAAATATTTGCAATAAACACTTTGGTCAGATTCTTATTCTTGGTTATTAATTCTTTATTTCTAATTATGCTATATTACACTGAGTTGAATTTAAAGTAGGTTCTTGTATGAAGACACAATTAAACTTTAGTGTGAAGGGTCTGTCAGTGACCATACAGACCCAACGGTCCGATTTACAAACTGAAGTCTTAACTCCCTCAACTCCCCCTGACGAGACTGCAGCAGTACATATGCATGATGGGACACTTGCACACTGACAGTGTGGTCAGTGAGGTTGACCAAAGAATCTGTAGGTCTTTACACAGCCCAAACATGTAATCTGTCTTCATTTAGACACTCTCATCTCTGCATTCCTAACTGCACCACTGTATCTGCCAGTGTTTGCGTGCATGTGTATGTGTGTTGGTCCTTCTAACGGCTGCTTGAGGGCAGATGGCATTAGGGTGAAGGATAGAATAAGGTAAAGAGTTGGGGTAAGGCACTTAGTTATTATGGTTGACGCTGAGGCAAGGGGCTAGTGAATGCATTATATCGATGAGTGTCCTTACAACTATGTGTACGTGTGTGTTTGTGAGAGAGAGGGTGTTGAGTAAAGAAAGAAAGTGAACAAAAAATATAAATGAAATATACTTCTGTGTCGATTCTGAAGCGTGTCTGGATAATTGTATGTCTGTTTGTGCATATATCTTCCTACGTGCTTATCTGTAGCCCCAGTGGTGGTATGGCAGAGGACTTGGTGGGAAATATGGCCTCATTTGGTCTAACTTCTTCATTTAAAATGTCTTCTGTTGAACATTATTTTAATTTTTAAAGTATGTTTTTGAAAGACACTATTAATATATTAACCAGTTGCAAAATACAGTGTATGTAAGAATCAAGATTCAGAAAAGACAGACGAAGTTGTAGTTCATAAGCAAGCGTGTGGCCAGTCTAGTGAGATTGTGGAAAACCATCGTGATTTGGATTTTCTCTGGAAATGGACAGAATTCTGAGAATTTGGATCCTTGGGTGTCCTCAGAGGTAGCTCCGCCAGCTCTGTGGCTGATGGGATGGATGGGATGCGGCTTGTTGCTTCATAACCACATGGAATGCAATCTATCTTTCAGTCCAATGATCCAGACGGGGGAAAGAGATAGAGAGAAAGACAAGAGAAGAGCTCTATGCAAACAGTGGGACAGAGGCACTTGTATGCAGTATGTGTATGCATATAGTTAAATACAGTTAAGGGTTTGCTTAACTGTATTAACAGGCTAAAAGCCACCGCTTTGTCCATTTGTGTCCATGAGAAAGATACTGAATCACTTCCTGCTTCCTGCTCCTTTAGCTGAGACCAAGACTCTCTTTGTTAGTAAAGTTGAATTATTAGAGAGAGGTGTGTTTTTCCTTTATAGGATAGTTGAACGTGCTGAGAAAAACAAGGGAGGAACAGAAGGATTGGACATATGCCATAAAGATCCCCACCATAAATGAACTAGGAACATTTTGATTGCATGATATGTGTGATGCTTGACCACCAGGAAGCCCCATGTTTTGCAAAAACACACAAATTCTATCCTACTAAATCAAAGTGGGGGTCCAATTAAGAGGACTTCCCTCCACTTGTTGACATGCCATGGATTCACTATAACATTAAAGTACACCCAAATTAGTATCTAGCCATGCAGATAGTTTTGGTTTCCTAGCTCAGATTCAGAGATAGCCATCTATCTGTCCACACAAGGAAAAGGGAGGTGACTGAAATTGCGTTTGTGGTGCTCATATCATTGCAAAATGGCATTTAAAAATTAAACAGAAACATATCTTTCCAAAAATGTTGTCCCCGTTACTCCCATGGTCAGCCACTTTATAGAAACCACAAACAACATGTTCCTATCCATTATCTTAGCCTAGAGGCAGAAATAAAAGGGACAGATATCTCAAAGCCTAGGCGACATTTTAATTATTGGCAAGATACCACCACAGTTCAGTGGATGAAAGTGCTTTTTGTAATTTGGGTGAACCAACCCTTGGTGTCAACATCATAATTTATGTCCTAAAAGTTTCTTCTCGGGCAGCATGGTTGAACCTTCATGTGTGTGTGTGAATTTGCATGTTCTCCCCATGTATGTGTGAGCTTCCTCCAGGTACTCCAGCTTCCTCCCACATTCTAGACACATGTAGTTTAGTTGATTGGTGACTCTAAATTGACCATAGGTGTGAATGGTTGTGTCTATATGTCAGTCCTGTGATAGACTGGGGCCTGTCCATGGTGTACCTTGCCTCTCACCCAATGACAGCTGAGACTGGCTCTGGCGCTCCATGACTCGATGGGAAAAGTGGTTAAGATTGTGGATGGAAGTTTCTTCTCACTATAGTTGATCTATGTGTAACATCACCAGTTCCACTTTAAATTTAATCAGATGACTTGTGAATTTCTGAAAGTTGTGCTAACAGAATTTTAACATGTGATTGTTCTTTGTGCAGGCAAGAGGCACTGCTGGCAGCAATAAGTGAGAAAGATGCCAACATTGCCCTGCTGGAGCTCTCCTCATCCAAAAAGAAGAAAACCCAGGAAGAGGTGGCAGCTCTGAAGAGGGAGAAGGACAGTCTGGTTCAGCAGCTCAAACAGCAGGTAGGATTATTGTGCAGGCAACTACCACACACACACACACACCATGACATCCAAGTGGGAACAGGAGAGCTTTTTGGTCATTTTTTTAAAGGAGAGAGTTAGCAATGGAAAAGAAAAAGTTTGAAAAGTTGAAAAAAAAAAACCACACAGAGAGAGAGAAAGAGCACAGGTGAGATGGTAGAGATGAGGGGAGCAAAGAAAACAAGAGTGGGAGAGAGAAACAGAGTCCAGATGTGACCGCAGTTCTCTGACCACCTAGGGTAAATTTAGGATTTACCTAGCTCTGCTTCACTCACCACACACACAAACAAACACACACAGAGTTCAAATCTTTTTCATATGAATTTATATGTTTAAATGTTTTGTTTCCAAATACGCCCACCAACACACACACACACACACACAACCTCACAGCACATATCACTTCACTGGTGTATGGTTAGATGTTTGTGGAGTTTTAACACACAAATGCATAAGCACACACACACACACACACACACACACACCAATATGTACACACTCACCCAGGATAAAAACATGCATATAAACATAACCAAATGCCTCTGTGGTTCCACACAGAGGTCTATTCACACACACTCACACACAGAGTTTAGGTTCTCGTGGGTCTAGTGAACCAACCAGCCCCTTAGTGGACGAGCCTACTGGGGTTTAGGTAGACTTCTTCTTCACTGTTATCCACTCTGTATGTCCATGTTTCTTCTCCTTATTTGTGCATATGTGCTTCTTTTTTTACATGCTTCTGACTTCAGTTCTTTTAATGTTAAATCTTAGAAACTTTGGCTCTTTTTTTGCACATCTTCCTGCTCCTAATCGCCTTTCACCTTTCTCTACTTTGTTTATCTCTCCCTACCTCAGACACCCTTCCTCTATACTATTATGCTAACTATTCAATTAGTGGTTGTTGCCATTACACCAGATAGAAAGAGGCCTTTTGTGACCACACAACATATACACAAGTCGAGTAATTTTTAACAGATGCATCTAGAAATAGCTTATACTACAGACACACATCACAACAAACAATAATGGCACATAATCAATCAAAACCAAGGAGATGTGTGAGATATGCACTTTTATTTTTCATCTTCAAACTGTGAAATGTAACTGCTGTTCAGTAATAATCGTGACATTTTCATCCTCAAAACCACTCACATGAATAAGATGTAACAACTCTTTTGTTGCAAAACATTTCCAGTTATTGAATATTGCCAAAAATCCACTTAATGGATAGAATAAGCTCAAAGGATCCAGTAAGATAAATGTGGCACATGCAAAAGAGGGAAAGTGGGTGCGTGTGTCTGTGTGTGTGTGTCTGTTTAAGGGAGAAGTGAGGGGTGTTAGAGAGTGGCTGTGTCAAATGAAGTCATTATAACATGCATCACTCTTCACTCTCTTCCTCCCTCACCCTGTCATTTCTTTCTCTCCGTTTTGAAGTCATTTATGACACCTCAGGGTCTCGGAGGTGGTTACTGACAACACAGAGACTCCACTGTCTGCTGTGTGTGTGTGTGTGTGTGTGTGTGTGTGTGCTTGCAAGTGCGTGAGTGGTTTTGGTTTTACTCCCCTCCTGGTCGATCTCTGTCTCTCTCTGTCTCACGTTCTCTCTGTGGTGTCATAATTTTCAGTCCCTCAATGATGGATTACAGCCGAGACTTCCTCAGTATCCTCAGGCGTGTGTGTGTGTGTGTGTGTTTGTGTGTGCTTGTTTATAGTGTAACCATCCAGTGAGGTGAGGCTGGTGTAGTAATTGAAGCTTGTGCCTTTTGAGTGACATATACACTCACTTGACCACAGAGAACCTGTCTGACACAGACACAGACTGAGTTGTGGTACGAAATTAAAAGTGCACATAAATCAGTGATAAAGTAAATGATTTAGTGAGCACTAGTTTCTGTTATACCAAGTATGGCAGTTGAGTAGTAGTTGAGTAAAGTATGTTTTACAGCTAAATTTAGCTTTGCAGTATCATGAATTTGTTTGACTTGTTTCTCTGGAATGTTTTAGACAGTGTATTTGCAGTATACATATCCCTGTGTGTAGAGTATTTTTGTGTCTTTAAAAGTGTTTCCTGCATGTTGACCTTTGACCCTCAACTGCATTTTAGGCAGGAGACTGTAAATCAAGGTGACCTCAGCTCTCTTCACTCTCCTCTGCTCCTCTCTTTCTCACGGTCTCCCTGCGCCGCTCTTTTACTCTTTAAGTTTTCTTTTCTTCAGCAGTATGGTGGAGAGACAAAGACAAAACCACAACAGAAAGGAAGGTGCGGTGAAACGTGTTTGAAAACACGGAGACAAGAGAGCAGTTGTAATAGTTCATGAAATGGAACAAGAGAAAGACGAGGGGGAAAGTGAAAAATATGCCAACACCCCACCCGTAAGAGACACATGTGGTTAACATTTACAGGTGGTGTGTGTGTGTGTGTGTCTGTGGCCTTGGCCTTTGTTCACCACCTGTTTGGCTGTCAGGCTGTAATGTGGGCATTTGACTTTGTCACTGTGGCTTTGGAAAGCTCTGTAAGATGATGGTTTTGTACTTTCTTTTCCAGTTCCTGGTGTTATTTTCTACTTAAACCACAACAGTCCTAAACGATATTGCAGAAACACTTGCTCTATGATGCAGACCTCATTTTAATTGTGTCAGTGAAGGAATTATTGCGTTTGGATTTGTGTGTCTCTCTTTACACACACTGTTTGCCATTATTTGTTTATAACTATCATTGACCTCTCTTGTTACTGACAAAAGGGAAACAATGTGGGTCTAATCAAAAAAAAATTTATCCGCAGAGATTTGTCACAATGAAATAATTTCCCTTAGCACTCAACACAGACACTTTTCATTGTCATTTGCAATTTTCCACTTATCAACAACTTTGTATTCTTGACAGAGAAGCAGGAAGAAAAACTATCCATGACTCAGCAACTTTTCATTATTGATAATTGCACGGATATCAACAAAGGTTCTTTCAATACTGGAGAAACAGACGAAACAGTAATTTAATCTAATATTCCCCAGAGCCTTATCACGATGAAATAATTTCCTTCAAAGCATGACTCAGCAATTTTTTTCTCCCTCACTTCACTCTGTGTTCATTTGTTTCTCATTCTGTCCATTGTCAGCACATTAGAGCAGACCTGCAGCAAGGGTGGAGAGGGGAGAAGAGAGGAGAACAATGAGGGATGGGGAGGAATGAAATAATGGTTTGATGATTAGATTAAGTGAGAAAGAGTTGGCACAGGAACAAGTGAGCTGAGGTCAGCATTCCTGACAATTAGAAAACGGGAGAAAGTAAAGAAAGGCCAGAGAAGAAAATTAGAATAGGACAGAGAGAGGAGGTTGTGGAGGGGGCTTTAATTTCTTCCCTTCTCTTCTTCTTTCCCTCTTTGCTCTCACTTTCACTCTGCTCCCTGATTCTACCACTTTCCTTGCACAAGTCTTGGTGCTTTTCTTTCCTCTACTTATTTCTCTCTAGCAGCTCATTTTAATCTTCAGTCTCCTCCTAATTCATGGATTTAGGTGGTTAATTTGTGTAGATATAGACAGAGGACAGATGATACTTATGAAATTACTGCCTCTCGGTATTTTGCTCTCAATTTGTCCAGTAGGAAATCTCTGCAAATCGATTAACTTGCTGGCTAACAAGCTCACTAACTGACACTTAAGAAGCTTATTAGCTTGGTTACTAACAAAACAATAAGGTTGGACCAAGAACTCCTCTGTCTGCAAGTCATGTTTGTTTGTGGAGCAGTTTGTCTTCCAACAAACGAGCCTTAAATTAAAGTGAATGTAACATACAGCAAACACGTTGCAATAGTTTCGTGCAATGTGTTCCCTCTGAGTTTAGAAATGTCAAAATGGCTTAATTAACTCCACAGTTGTGAGATTTAAAGTTTACAGACATTTGCATGATTTACTTTAATGAGCAGATCCACTAATTGGGGATATTGCATTGGAATGAATGATTTTGCTGCACCATTTCAGATGCTAGTGGCCAGACCTATAGGTTTAAATAAAGAATGGGTTATAGACCACATGTTTAAATCAGAACAAAGTGGGAAGTGAAAAAAAACAATGTTGGGAAGAATGAACTAAAACAGAAAAGAAGCAACTGTGAACAGTTGAGAAGAAGAAGAGAATAGAAGGAAACGTGAAATAAGGACATGTTGCAAAGAGGAAGGAGGAAGAGAGCAAGAGAGTGAATTAGTCATGGATACAAGGTCATAATAAGGAGCTCAAAAGTCAAGAGGGAGAGAAAATAAGAGGGGGAAAAAATAAAAATAAAATACAGTGTCTTAATCATAGAAAATACTGAGTGTGAGATAAAGCCAAGAAGAATGAAAATGGGAGGATTATTTATATACAAAAAGCTCTAAGATGAAGAGAAAGGAAGATACACAGAGGCATACAGTGAAGCTTAGTGAGATTTAAACCTAGAAAACCTTTCTTTCATTCTTTTTTGTTCTTTTCTTTTCTTTCCTCATCCAGTTTTCTTTCTGAATTTTGGAGGAGCAGATGCTTTTATTCAATTCTTCATTTATTACTATGTTTCTCCTATGTCCATCAACCAAAGTCAAAGCCGAAACCGCCGAAGAGGAACAGGTAGAAAATGAGAGAGTAGGATGTTCAAAGAAAAAAAAACGAAAAGAAAATGTGTGGAAAAAAAATAGAAGATGCTCATAGAAGCCCGGCTAGCTCAGTCGGTAGAGCATGAGACTCTTAATCTCAGGGTCGTGGGTTCGAGCCCCACGTTGGGCGGGTGGACTTTTGGAGCTGCTGGTGTATCAGGCACAAAGCAATCTGTGTTAACAGGGATTTTCTTTTTTACCCTGCACTCAACGTATGAAACGCAAATGGAATCACTTCTGTATTTTTGCTCTTATAAAACATCATTATTTGTTTTATAAAAGTATTAAAAGATGAAAGGAAGAAGAAAGAAAATTTGTAGAGTCATATTATCCCAAAAAATATCATTCATGTTAAAAAGAAATTTACCAGTGCTTTGGTGTATTTGGTTGGCAGGACCTTGCAGTATGACACCCTCAATAAAGGTAAATATTTAAAAGGTTTGCTTTTCCTCTAACTGCTCCTTTAAACACAGTTAGGCGAGAGCATTAGTGATCATAATTATAAACACATAACATGTCAAACAGATTCCGTATGTGTAACACTGTAGTTGTAGTTGGAAGAAGTAGATGCATGGCTGGAAACATGATCATTTTTATTTTTAGAATGCATCCCGGCTAGCTCAGTCGGTAGAGCATGAGACTCTTAATCTCCAGGTTGTGGGTTTGAGCCCCACGTTGGATGGTTAAGTCTTGTGGTGAGAGGGTCAAAGACTTGGGCACATTCTGCCTTCAGCCCTGCAATGTTGCTTCACTAAATTGTTATGAGATGCACTCTGCTCTCTGACATTAGTAAATGCTAATTTGCATCTTTGACCTCTGACCAGCACAAAAACATCCACCTCCCAAAACCTTAGTGGATTTGAAATCATCACAAGCTGTCACAGTGTAAAACTATATTGTGTTCATAGTACAACATGGTCCTGTGATTTTGCAGATTTTACGGTATTTTCCTCCTGGCTAGATGGCGACTCATAGTAGCGCCAACATGTACTGTCTGGCAGCTGTCAACAAAGTATGTCATGTGTTCAAACTCACGCTGGTAAAACAAGATTACTTTTTCCTTTTTTGTCCGTTTTTTTTGTGTGTAGTTCTTTCTCTGCATTGTGTACAATGATAAAGGTTTTAATATAATCTTGAGGAACGTGCAAGAAAAACTGTTTTGAGTTAAACTATGAAATAATTTAAATGGTTGTGGTTTACATGCTGAAGGACGTTGTGGAGAAGAGAGGAAGAGACAAACACGGACTAATAAACTAATGTGTGTGTGTGTGTGTGTGTGTGTGTGTGTACAGGTCCAGTGGGGACTTCACGTTCTGTAATCATGTGGTCTCAAGATGAACTGTTTACTCTCCATGTTTGTTTTAAACGTATGTGTGTTTATTTTAAAGCTGTCTTTATAAAAGGAAATGAATAATGTGTGTGTACACGCCAGGGGAGGCTCTCTTCAACTTGACTTATGTATATAGACATAAGCTTATATGGTCCCTCATACACATTCAAACACATTTTTAGCACCACTATCTCCTGCTCACACACAAACGCATATGAAAGTTGTCATTCACATATTTCCTTCAGTCTCTGTCAAACACACATACATGCACATAAAACCTCAGTCTGGCCTGCTTAAGCCTCTGTTCCCTGCAGGGCTCAGTGAGGGGCTAAGGGGATTTAGATTGTATAAGACTGACAGATTTAGACTGACTCCCTCCCTTACTTTCTCCCTCTCTTGCTCAGTCCCTCTGTCTTTCCAGGCCTACTGTAAAGCCTGATGAACAACTGTAACTTGTGAACCAGATGAAGCAGCAAGAGAGAGGAGAGGGAAGGATGAGAGAATACAGGGAATTAAGGAGAAGTAATGATGGAGAAAAGAACGGGAGTAAGCCCAAAGTACAAAAATGTGTGTTTATACATCTGTGTATATGTGTCTCTATTAATTTCTCTCTGAGTCAAGACTTAACAAGCGTGTTTTATAACAAGCTATACAACAGGTGGCAAGTCGAGAGGTGTGAGTGTGTGTTTGCGACTCGTGTGTTTGTGCACATATGTATGTGTATGCATATGTACAAAATACTTGTGTTCTTAATTGTTGCATTTAAACACAAGTAGAACGTATTCAGCATTGAAAACCCAAACACACATGGACAGTCAGGAGTGATGTCTTTCTGTTTTTGTTGTGTTTCTGCCTTTCTCCATGTTTGTCTGTTGTGCACAGACACACTCACTAAGTGTGTGTCAGTGAAGGCATAGTTCATGGCAGTCATCCAAAACTCTCTTTTCTCCTCTCTCTCTGCAAATTAACTCCTGGAGGAATTCAAGGCTAGGGCTTTCATCTTATCACACATACATACATTTTTTCCTGTTGCCTGTTCCTCCGCCTTTGGTATGAAACATAGAACAGATCTAATTCTCTTGTTCTCTCTTTCTCGCTCTGTAGACTCAAAACCGGATGAAGCTTATGGCAGACAACTATGAGGATGACCACCTGAAGGTCTCGTCTCCGAACTCAGAGCAGCCCAACAATCACAAGCCCTCCCCAGACCAGGTAAGACCTCTGCCTGGGATGAGCTTCACCTGAGACAAAGATTCCCCTTCAATCTGATATTGTCACTCTTATGTGAATGAATGCATGCTCTAAAATAAAATTTATAGACCTAACCACTTCTATATTAAGAACTCACAACATACAACCAAAATATGGAGACTTTCCTTCCAGTCATTTTTATCTCTGGGTCTCATATTTAGTTTTTTATTTTAACTATTATCAACTAATATTTTTGAAAGTTGAAAATTGTGGAGAATTACTACATCTGTTGATAATTTCCTGTCACTAAACTAACTTGCTTTTTCTGAACTCAAACTACTTTTGGACTGAACTAACCAACAGGACGATGAGGAGGGCATATGGGCCTAGCCAAACACATACTCTCTTTCTCTCCCTCGGTCCATCATTTTGTACAGAAGGGTGAGCTTCTTCTTTGTCTGGATCCAATCACATTTGGATGTTCTCATCATGTGATTCAGGTTCCATTTTTCTGGTGTTTGCTTAATCCATTAGTGCAGATCTGTTCAGGTGTCATGTTTCTGTCATTTCACCTCGTATGTTGTTTTCATATCACTTTTTCATTTCTTCAGTTTCTATCTATTCTTTTTATGATCTTCATTGAGTCTTGAAATTTTTCTTCCTTCTTTGGTTTTATCATTCCCGCATGTTGATGGCCGCAATCCTTTCCAATGATTTTAATTTTCTAATGATTTTTTTTAACTTCCTGAAGGACTTTACATACTTCCTGTTGTAGTTTTTTTTTTTTTTTGAATTTACCGTGATCCAGAACCTTCTCTGTGTGTGTAGTTCAGTGGATTCTTTCAGAAAGCTGTTCCTTTGTCAAATCATTAAATAGTTACAGGAAATATTTTAATGTAGGAATATATTTATAGGTAGTATATTTGTAGATAAAAGTAATTTTTTTCCTTAACCTTCCCTAGTACTGATTTTAATTACACAGCCGGTGTTTTTAAGGCCCATAGATCATTAATCACACATGCATGACAACTTTCAGGTCGAGAAATATTAACACATCATATTCACTTTTCACTCTTGCAAATGAATCCTTTCATGAAATAATATAATGTGTTGACAGTAGTGGATTGATCTGATAATGTCAGTAAATCATTTGTTCCTATGTATTGTAGTGATATATAGGAATCTGTATACAGTATGTATGGTTTGATCTACTGACAGGACAGTGGAATCTGCACCACATATGAGAAGCACATGCTGCTTTTAGCACAGCCCAGTTCCTCCAGTGGGATTTCCCATTGGGATGCTAAAAGCCCAAAGGTTCACCAGTGGATCTAAGTTTGACCTTGGTTATTAATTAGCGGTAGCACCTCCCTGCTGAGAGAGGCAGGCCAGCCAGCACGCACACAACTTTACTTTCTTTCCTCACAAGTAGCTGCACACACACACACACACACGCACGTGTAGGCACACTGTGGTGTGTACCGAGGGTAATTCGCCATAGCACATTACACTCAAACAGAGAATAACTGTGTCGCTCTCTATAAGGGAATTCTCTAATACAGAGGGAGAATGAAATGCTTGGAAACACAGGAGCGCAGTCTGCTCACAAACACAGTATTGTTGAAAAGATTTTTATGGTATTTTGCTTTTTTTAATGGTCTTTAGTGGTATTAGATGCATCAGTTAAAAACAGGTATAGCATACTGGTTATTATTCTCTTATATCAAACCCATCAGCGTTATTATGCACATATGAAAAATAACAAAATATTAAATTTTTAATTTGATATTAATGCTGCTGTTTCTTTTTTATTTATTGTTTAGTGTTACATAAATTATTGACTTTTTTTATTACACGTATGGTTATTTATTGATAGATTCTTTGCCAAAACTCACAGAGGAGACTGGGAGCAATGTCTCTACAATAAATATTTAATGTGACACAGAGCCTTTGAGGAAAATATCCTGCTCAAATATTCCTATGTTAAATTCATTGATGATAACAATTACACAATTACAAAGCCACTCAGTATTTAGACCCTCAAGCGGGAGGTTGGGGTTGGGTGGCACAGCAAAGCACAGGACTTTCCCACAGGAGACCAGGGTTTGAGTTTGTTGCTGTTATTGTAACCAGTCACATGATGAATGAACATCCTTTGTCACATGACAAACATCAAGTGAAGTACAGAAGCAGTGATTTTTAAGGCAAACATTCAACATCGACCAACCCTAACCATGTTTATTTAGTGCCTAAACCTTGTGCAGTTTTTGTCCAGTGTTCTGGGAGAATATAAAGGTTACACCAACTGCCATGTTGGTGACAGTGTACAAGACAGGAGCTGCCGTTTTGGCTACATACGTGATTTCAAACGCCTGCCTCCGTGCTTGGGGGCACTCAGAGGACAGTGGATGAGAGGGTTCGCAGTAGGAAGGTGCTGTTGAGTTGACAAGTCTGTAGGCGAGAGCTTTGAGATTTGAGCAGTTACTGCAGGTCAGTGCAGACATGTGAATTGTGGTGTGGCATGTCCTTTTTGGCTGATCAAAAATATGCTGATGCATTTTTGATCATCAGGAGAGGTTTGATTGCACATTTTGGTAGTCCTGTTAGAAGGGTATTGCAGTAGACAAGACAGGACATGAGGACGTAGATAGCATGTTCAGAAAAGTAGGGTCTGATCTTTCTGATGTTGTAAAGGGGAAATGTGTACACCCAAGAGATGGAGGAGATATGGTCAGTAAAGCCTGGCTGGTCATCAGCCATGACCCCCAGATTTTCTGGCAGACTTTGTGTGGAGAGTCACTGAAGATCCTAAGTTGACACTGATACTGAAGGTGTGGCTGGGAAGACCAAAACTTCAGTCTTGGAGAGACTGAGGTGAGGTGTCTCATTCAAACAGAGATGAGGCAGTGGAGTCATCCAGTGGAAAGTCGCAGTGTGAAGTTATGCGGGCTACTTGTCAGCAGAGGTGATGAAGGAGTGCCAAGCTTTCTAGGTGTGTGTTTTATATTAAAGATGTATTAAAAGAGGTTTTATTTGGACATTAGAGAGATTATCAACTAACAAAGTGTTTGTTAGTCATCTGTAGCCGTTATTCCAGCGCTGTCAAAGTTGTGCACTCTTGCGCACTGAAATCCTCCTTCTTCAAACAATCCTATGTCTGATCAAATACTGTGTATTTGCTTCTGTGCATGTGTTGCGGAGGGATCTGTGGGGAAATAAAAATCCTGATTTCACCATATCATGTGGCCATAGAAGTTTTTTTTTTAATGCAGTCAGTAAGTGAGGCCAGCTGAATGTCTCTCTTTGGAGTTGTTTCATAGTTGAGTAAGAATCTGGTAGGCAGGCATGGGAGGCTAATAAAGAGGCACAAATGCACACGCAGTGCTGTATAAATTCATGTCTCCTCTGAGTTTGTTTCGTAGCACACTGAGACATTGGAAAACACTGTGGATTCATTAAAAACACACACTGCATGTTGACCAATGCAGGTATAATAAAAAAATGGACACACATAATTACTGTATACCTTAATAAAATCCCTAAATGCATAAACTTTCTGTCTTCAGCATTTTAGTTATTAAATAGTTACTAAAAAAGAAAAGATAGCAGTGGAGCTGTTATTCCTCTCTAAATGTCTTCCTCTGTCTGTTTCTCATTTGTCTTATATGGGATGCACAACGCGCCACTGCAGGTCTGGAAAGTGTGGACAGTGAATTTTTCAAAGCCAATGGGCAGAATAATAGAAAGGGTGCAAGAACAGATGTTGCACATATGTTGAGCATGTTTTCAGAACTGTAAAACCAGATATTGAGAGACATGTTCACATATTGGCATATTGCACAATTATCTTGGAGATAATACTCTTGTTGCATTGCCATTACTAACATACATCACCCCATACAGTAACAGAGATGTTTTGAAATGCAGAATGTGTATGGTCCCTGCAGCCTTAAACTCCATCATATTACCTCCCTCTCTTCTCCAAAGGGAAATGTTCAGCAATGTATTTCGTAATGGACTGTAACCTACTGGAAGGCCCTCGCTGGAAAATACTATAACGAGAGCTATTTACCCCACATGAGTGTGTGTGTTTTCTGTGTTGGAATACATTTGTGTGTATTTGTGGACTTGCACATAGCGTACTGTACATTATGTGCAAGTTTGGGTGTTAGAGAAATGAGCAAGAAATGTGTGTTAGCCACTTATGAACGTATCAGTCGAGGTTCACAGTAAATAAGGACTAAGAATCAGAAGTGACAGGTACTTTGATTTACTGTCAGCTTTCATTGTTGCTCCAATGCTGCTAGAGACAAGTGTGCAACAAGAGAGTTACATTTTTTCTACCAAAGCAACCACACCTATAGCTCTTATAATTTGTTTACCATAATGCTCAAACACATACAGTTATTGAATAATGTGGATATTATTTGTTGTGTTTTCAAATATTATCAGTGTGTGACAAGTGAGACTAGTGTCCAGATTTAGAAAATATGCTGAAGCATTGTGGCTGATACAGATACGTTCCTGTTTTTGGTTATGAGTCATTAAAAACACAACAGGGAAGCAGTGAGACACCATTGTTGTTTCTTTGTTTGGCGCATTAAATACAGAAAGCAAGGAAGTCAATGTGTCTTAGGTGTCTCCATACTATAGGAAGTCAGTGTAACAACATACTGTATGTGGACAGAAATGCATCACGAATAAAACTCATCTCAAAACCTGAGACAACATCGCATAATATTTGCAGTTCTTTTATCTAAATGGTGAAGAGATAAGCAGCTTAAAGAGCTGTGGCGGAGAACAGACATAGAGAGAGAATGATGTTATTGTGATGAGTGAAAGGATCCTGCCGCCGAAACTCATGAGTGTGTGTGTGTTGAATGACGATGAGCATGGAGGGTGTAGACAGACACACAGATACACACACACCAACAGCCATCTTTGCATGGTTCCTCTGCACTTAACTTGCTGTTCCCCAGGGAGAATACTGTGTGTCTGTATGTCTTATCTATGGGTGTTTGTGTGTGTGTATCTCTTGGGGGGTCTTGTTTTGTCTTGTATCCCTAAAATGTCTCTTTAGCTTGTTTCACCCTCATTCCCACACTTGCACAGACACACACACATTTGTCATGGCCACCGTGACACAAATGTCGCTTTTAAACAAGGGAATGAGATTTGTGCAGTACCTCTTTCTTTTCTTCATCTGAGTTGTTACCTGTGCCCACCTTTCCAGTGCAGTCTGGATCAGTTGTGCAAATTCTGTAATTGATGCAGTGCAGTTATAGTCTCTGTTGTTTAAAGGGCACTTTTTTATCAGACTGAAAATGTATGGGTATGCATGGGTGCATAGGTTTGTGTAGTTAACATTTTAAGACTTACACCAAAGTAGACTCATGACCGAAGTAATAACAAAGCATATTTTTATTTTAAAATGTATTTTAGACTAGTAGCATTCACACCATTCAGCTGTATATTGTCCTTATAATCCCCAAAGGAACAATGCAATGCAATGTGTCACATTTGAGATGTGTAAATGGCTGTTTTGTGAGAGTAAACTATAGAGTAACAACTGAGGGAGGAGTGAATGAGTCAACCAGTTAATTAGATTGTTTACACATGAACTTGAGTGTTCTTTTATTGTCTGACATTTATGCCCGAAGAAGGTGCGTGACTGAAAGTTTTTACATCATACAAGTACAATGCCCAGATCCTATTTTGTTGAAGCTCTTTTTGTACATCTACTTTCAATCTATAACTAACCACATTTACTCTCTCTGTCTGCCTCATTTTCTCATACTTTATGTGTATCAGCATGCCCAACTGTTTGTTTGTGTGTTGTGTTCTTGCAAAATCCTTTAAACATTTATCATGGGCAGTACTGACCATTTTCGTTTTTATATTGTTCGTACAATAAAATAAAAAATAATAGCAGAATAAAGACTTTCTTTCCATCCCCTCTGCCTTCAGATTCTCTCTCCTCTCCTGGATCTTCATCAGAACCGCAGTAAACTGAAGCTGTACATCAGTCACCTGACCTCACTGTGTCAGGAGCGAGACCCAATCATATTGCAGGACTTTGCCCCGCCCTCGGCCTATCACCGCTCTGACTCCGCCTCCTGGCATACACAGCTGCACAGCATGACGCAGGAACAGGTAAGACCATTTATGTGTATTAGTGACTTTCTGATGACATTTTGGTTCCTTACTACTTCAAAGGGCAGTTTCAGATTTAGCTTTAGAGTTCTCTGAATTACATTTTGGTTTAGCTTAGGGTAAATGTAGGGGTTAGGGGTCGGTTGTGATGGTAAGGGCAGTTCATTGTTACTGCTTGCCCTCTTACAGATGCGTGCTCACACTATGGACGCATGCGCTTCTATTGGGGTGCATGTGTGCACAGACACGTTCCACACATAAGCAACACAGAACCCGATGGCTTCTCTAGACAGTATGCAACAACAACATTTTTGTATTTACTTGTCTGGCACATGCACATTTGATGCAGTAACTCTGTGGACGGCCCACACTAATATATAGACCTCCCAGAGACCTCACAGAGTCTCCCTAAATCCCCACTGACTGGGAAGGTGATTACATTTATGTGACAGATACCTAAGTGGACATGGAAAGCCTGAATTGTCCTTTAGGGTAAGTGGCTAGGTAGAGCATTTGGCCAATAAATGTCCTCACAACTATATCCTGCAGTAAGACTAGTGTGTGTGTGTGTGTGTGTGTGTGTGTTATCTTCTGAAAGATGAAGAAAAAAATCATGCAAGTGAAGACATTTGTCAATCCCCAGTTACAAAAGTGCACGTGTGTCTGCAGGACAGAGAGAGAGCAAATGTAGTATGTTTTGTGAATGTGGGGGAAAAAAAGTGAGGACATTTTGTCACTCCTCGTTTATCAGTTTCTAAAACTAGCCTTTGAGCATGTGTACATATTCTGCAAGTGATGATGTGTGTGTTTGTTCTCGCTGGGTGTGTGTGTGTCTCCGTAACTGTGTGGGTGTGTATCAATGAGTAGGGCACACACTGGTAAGCCTGGCAGGTTTTTGGCGCTGCTTTTGACATTATTGAAAAGATTTACTCCAGTGGGTCACCTGACGACAAGCGCCTGGCTGTGGAACAAATACTGTTTCAGACGTTTTCTTTTACAGGGAGTAAACTCAAGCTTCAAGCTTTTGGCAGCAGGAGGACGGTTGGTTCATACACAGAGCTGGGAGGAGAGAGAAGTGTATTTATTTTATTTTACTGTTGAAAGAGGGAGGAGAGAAGGGAAATGAGGATAGAGAAAGAAGGTGAGGCTTAGGGAAAGTTGATGCAACATTGGCTAACCTGTTCCCTCGATTTAGCTGCATTGTCATGGTAACCAGTTGTGTTTTCAGATATTGAATATAAACAGTATATTATTAAATTTTAAAATTTTTGGCCTGCCTCTTTCCATGTCCTTTTCTTTTCTCCATATTGAAAACATATCAGGGAATACATGGTCGCTACATGTGGTATACATTGAAAAACTGTAACTCTAGACACAGACTCACAGGACTATGTGACAGAGTGTGTGGTTAGTGTACAGCAAGACTAGTTTCCTACAATCCTCATGAAAGCCCTATTGTATGTCTTAATTTTGGGAAATGTCTCCATGTAGCATGAGTGCTTCAGATATGGTGTGGTGTCACATTAAATAAATTTTGAATATAGATAATTAAGTTGTCATTTAATCATTGTGTACATTAAAGGCACAGATAAATGATCTGCGTGACTTTCATGGACAAACAATTAATATACTTATTTTTCATCATCACCCCATTTTCACGAAAAAATGCAGACAGTATTCTGCGGTCCAGTGGCCAAGGGTTCCACATTTTGAAAAGAAAAACATACTCTGAATTAAAACTGATTATGTGGGCAGCTGTAAAAGCTTATCTAACAAGATTGAATGCTTTTAGACGGCCTGAGTAGCCTGCAGTATTTTATTCATACCGTATAGCTATAAAAAACTTTTTAAAATATTGAAGACAACATTTAAACCAAACTGTGTTTGCAGCCGCAGCCAAGTCAAAGTTACATTACTCCTAACCGATTCTATGTTTTGAGTTATTGTTTTTCGTGCTAAGGAAATAATTTTTTTCTCAGACAGTCCGCAGCGCCAGTGCACTGATTGCACATGTGCCAGAGAAGTAAATTAACAGCTCATTTTATGTACTGAAGGTATGTACTGATTATTTCAACATCCCTAACACTGGTCATGTGAATCAGTTCAATCCTTTTTTTTACTTTTTCTTGTTGTTCAGTGAAATACAACAACCAAACTAGCACTTTTTCTTGCTGTTGCTAAAGTCCAGAGTTGCATATGTGTAAGTGCATATGTCTGGAACGTGCTCGTTTACACATCCCCAGTTGTATGAATAGAAGCAAGCATGTCCATAGTGTGAGTTTGGATCTGTCAAAGGGCAAATGCAAATTATGAATTTGTTTTAAGTAGACCGTGATGTGCCTGAGTTGTTAAGGTGTTGGGTTTGAAATCCAATGTGGCCTCCCTGTGCAGGTTCAATTCCTGCTCACAGCAAAGGCCTCTAACACATATATGTGTATATGTGATTTAACCAGTAGAAATCCATGCAGAGTCTCATTTAATGGCTGCAGAGTCAGGAGTTTGATCCCTGGATTCTCCTGGCAACATGTCAAAGTCACTTAACCCTGAAGTACTAGCTGCTTCAATGGCAGCTGTCCACAATAACAATTTCTTCATGGGATCAATAATATAGCAATGTGTTTAAAAAAAAAAAGACATGTTTGCTGTGACAGATATGTAGACTACATTGTCTGAATTTCTTATGGGAGTGAATGAAATCTGTGAATTCATGAAAGGAAAATGTTTTAGAAGTCTTGTTATTATTTGAACATTTCAGAAACAAACGATAATGCACAGGATTGGTTTAAGATAGAAAACACTGGATGTCCCTTCACTGTCAAGTTTACTCTATAAAAGTTGAAAACAAATTAAGTCATTGCCTGAGGAGTGAGAAATGTTCATACTTGTTGCAGCATTTGTGTGACTGTCCTGTAATACAAAATTAGCTGTAAAGGTAAACCTGTTTTATTCTTTTGGGTGAAAACTCCCTCACCTCCTAATTTACTCTTTATCCTTTTCATCACTTTCTCTTCCATCACTCTCTCAACTTTCTTCTCTCTTCTGGGTTTTGGCTCTGGCTCCATGTCAGTGTAGGTGTGAGATCTGGTGAGATTAAAAAAAAATACTCATTAGTTGTTGTTGTTTTTTTCACTGTTTTTGCTAAGATGTTTCCCTTAACAACATCACAGTGCGAATCCTTCTGCCTTTCCTTCCTTCTCTCCATCCAAACCCACCCATACTAATGCAGTGCCACTTGGCGCCATGTGTCTGCTTTAGACCCCGACCCTGCCTACACACAATCGCCGACACACACTGCCAGTCTTTCATTCAGGCCCGTGTTTCACGTTTTCCTTCATCATGTGCGACCATCACCCTGACTGACCCTCTTAATGCACACACACACTCGCACACAGACTCCCTCCAGACCACCATGTTCCAGTGTGCCAGCTTCTCTTCTCTGTCTTGTGGTGAGTGTGTGTGTGTTTTACAAGCCTCTCCCTGGCTCTGTTAAAATGCCTGGCACTCTGTAAAGCCATTAGGATCATACTAAAATAGCATGTAAAACACACATAGACGCAGGCACAAACACACATATGGAAAACTACAAATCCCAAATCCCCTGCAGTAATGAATGCCTACTGGAGGCTTGTGTACCTGACAGTGTGCTTCTGTAATGTTTCACCAGCTGAAACATTTTATGTGGAAGCCAACAAAGAAGCCTGGCTCACATGCTAGAGGAGAGGATGGTGAGTGAGAACAACTTAATCTGTAGGGTTTATAAACTGGGCATCTCCCAAAGCAAGAAACCCTCAAGGAGCTTCAGTAATAACTGATCATACTATTCTAGAGTTGATGCTGCTTTTTGCAGCAAAAGTTAAAAAGTGCCTTCGAGGTATAATTTCTGAGATTTCAAAATTAAAGTGTAGTTTTTCCTGATATTTCTGTTGTTTTTTTTTCTTTTTTCTCAACAGCAAATATAACAGGACAAAAGTATTTGTGGCAAAAATATAAGATATAAGAAGATAAGATGTATCCCTCTGACGCCCCCATCTTAAAATATGTCTCTGCTTCTAGCTGAAGCATGCTACAGAGGTTGTGGTCTTCTTCATACATTGTGTTATGTAACTTCACCTGTAAACGTTTCCAGAACACCTCCAGATGACATCATTGAAGTGATCATCAGGAGGCGTTTTCACAAGATATTTAGGGTGATATCCTAGTAGAGAGGGAAGTTAAATATCATTCATATACATGTACTTTGCAAACAAGAACCATAGGGTGGAGATTGAAAATTGGTAGAGTTACTCTTTAAGTAATTTTTAAACCTATTATCTAACCCTCTGTAATATTTATTTATTTATTTTATTAGGATAAAGAGGAAAAAAATAAGAGTCATTTATTGTACACAAATTGTACTGAAGGCACTAATATTTAATTCTGTCCGTCTTTACATGTTGTCTCAGCTAAATCGCTAAAGCAGCAGGGCGCCCAGCAGTGAGCTGTTAGCAAAAGGCCAGTTTGAAAAGATGAATTTGCTGAACTTTCTTCTCTCTTTTTTTTTTTTTTTTTTTAGTGGTCTGTTCCATGTTCATGTGTTTGTTTCCATGTCTGTCTTTAACCTCAGCTGAACTACAAAAGTGACGCTGACTCCAATAGTGAGGTTTCACTAAAAGAGCTGTTTTCTGCGCCATAGTCATAATAATAACCTTTATGGCTCAATGACGTCTCTAATGAGCACTAAAGAGAACTGGCATCGCAATCTTCCCCACACACACAGGAAGTCTCACTCTCTCTCTCTGGCCTCTGTCTCTCTGCTTGACCTGAAGTGTGAAGGTATTGATGTGTATGTCTATGTGTGTGTGTGCTTGTGTATCTATACATGTTCAATTATGTGGAAAAGCGATTGAAGTTTAGCTATGCGAGAGTGTGAATGTCTGTAGGTCATTTTAGTGTATATGTGTGGACGTTTGTGTGTATTTAATGTTGTAAAAAAATGTATTAAGTGTTATTGGCAGATGCTGATATTATATCGCTGCTCTTATGTATGCAGTATGAATTGTCAGCCCATGACTGTCTATCTGTGAAAACTAAAACCGCTCCCAGTGAGTGACTGCAAGCGTTTCTGGGCCAACTTAAACTGGAGAAACCTCAGTGAAAACTGAGTCCACATATTTACAACTCTACAAGTCATTGTAATGAAGGAAAATACCACACAATTACAGACTTTAAATCTTATTGTTTTTACAGTGTAATCTCCAAATAAAAGGTTTCTCAGGGAGGATGCGGGGCATACGTACTTTCTCTTTGGCTTATGAGCATTTTTAGAGTTATACAACAAGATTTCATAGGTTTTCAGGGCCCAGCAGCTGTTAAATCCACTGACATGACTCAGATGACTTTATACAAACGTCCAGTATAAGAAAACAACACATTATGCTGCTCTGCTATATTGTAATACCACTATAAAATCGGTTTGATATAATAAAAATGTAAGAGCTATCATCAAATTTTTATGAAGTGGTCAGATTGACAGTAGCACATTAGGTGAGTGGTTAAAGTTGAATCATTCTGGTGATTTCAATTTAAGTAAATAATCCATAATGACTTGTGCTGTATAAATTAACTGTCTCTTCTTACATATAAACTACAAGCTTTTGGGTTTTGAATTCCCACAACCGTTGCTTTTTCAGGTCTGTAGGGCAAACTGATGCCCTCTTCACATACTGGCAGGCTACACCGTGTGTCTGTGAGTGAGGACCTCTAATGATTTCAAGGTCACTGAGTGGGTTAATTTTGAATGACAGGAGACACAAAAACAGGATGAGGTGGAGCTGGAATTTAAACATCACAACTGATAATATAGACTGTAACTACAGTATTACAATGGTACTGATAAGAGCGTGCGTGTGTGTGTGTCTGCGTAGGTGGAATTTTAACATCCCTCATGATAAAAGAGTGTAATTATTGTTATTTTTGATGTATTACAGTTTCCCAGTGAAACTATTGTTCTGCCAACTCGTGCGGTGTCCGTCTTTGGTGATTTTATGCGTCAGAGTAGCGTTGACAATAAAGGTGTGAACAGCTATAACTAGATGAAAATCAAACCTGTGCAAATGAATAAATTGTAAAGTAAATAAATAAAGTAATACTAAACTTTTTTTGCATTACGAGAGGGACATTTTTAAGAAAACATAAATTATTGTTTTAGTGTGAAAATACCTGTGTTTCTTTTCTCCTGTGAACATCAGGTCTTAGAGGTTGTTTTATCATGTTTTTATTTATCCCCTGAACCGACTTGAGATTTGATACCTGGAGTCAGACATGACTGCTTTGGGACAAGAGTTGAAAGCAAAGCATATTCGCATGTCACTTTGTGACTCAAGTTTCCAACAGTAAACAGCAAAATGGACAGTGCCAAGCTGGTGTTGCATTGCCACGCTGCTTAATATTTAATGAGTAGTTTGTCACTGCTAGATTTATAGTACTACTAGTACAGCTTTGACAGGGTAATGTTCTAATACTGTGGCATTTTATCTGTCAGCTTTGACTTTTATCTTCATTGGACTTGTCTTAAAAGACTTGACAAACCTCTCTGTTAGTTAAGTGGACTGGATGAAAGACAGAGGGCGGCTAAGAGGAGGAGGTGATGTAGAGAAGTTTGGGGTTTGTGTCACGAGTCAGAGTCAGACCCATCCATTTGTGCTACGTTGTGGTCTGGGGTCTCTCTATGCTTTCATTAGGCAGCTCTGCTTCCTGCTTCAATGATGATTGTTTTCTCTCTAAATAGAGCGCAGAAGTCCTCAATGACCGTTACACACACACACACACACCAAATATACATTCAGAAAGACAGAGGAAAGTAGAGACAGTCCGACCCTCAGTGCCCATTTCTCAGCCAGACACACACACACTCACACTGGGCTTCACTGGTCATTATAGACTAACTGCTGTTTTTTTGCTGTTTTATTGAATCCAGGCTTAATGGCTTTACCAGTCTGCCTCTTTTTACATGCATTGTCTTTAACTTCTTTCTCCCTTGATCTTTCCCTCTGTCCCTAGTTATCATTCTGTCCTTTCCCTCCTCGTGATTTCCATCCTCATATCTTTCCTTTTCTCTTACTTTTCTCCTTTGTTTATTGTGTCTTTGCCAGTCACTTTCCATTTTCCATCAGCTTTTCTGTCGCTCTCTGTTTCTGTCACTCTTTCGTGTCCCACTTCAGTCTCTGCGTTTCATTCTTTTCTCTCCTTCCTCTGTTGTCTGTAATGACGAGCCGTGATGATGACAGGGGAAGGACAAAACCTTAAATTAACATGCAGAGGAAAACGCACAGACACATGCTCTGCACTTTCACATTTTCCTTGTCTCTGTCTAAATCTCTTAAATCTCAGTTGACAATGGCAGCTATTGTAGAAGTCCAGCTTCATGCATTTCTCCTTGTGTTACTCCTGCACACATTTCCTTGAGTAAGTTTCTTTTATTTCATAACACCCATTAAATCATTCTGACTTTTACAAATGCCTAACAAATTTCAATGAAAGAATTAATTGGAGACAAAGTGAATCGAACCAGGGCAATGCATAAACTGTGTTATGTAACCAACTATTCAGAATAAAAAGTTGTTTTGTTTCTTTAACCACTTCAAATTTGTATATGGGATAATGAAAGAATATTTAATAATAATATAAATAGCAAGTTTCCTGTCTGTCTGCAGCCAAACTAAAAAAATATTAAAATGAAACTCGGTGACCTCTAAGTGGACTCTACACTCACATCAGTGAAAGTATTCATAACCTTTCACTTTCAGCGCATTTTATTGCATTAAAATTCTTTTGCTTTTTTTAATATATTTTGCATTTTTTCCATTTTAAAATACATTTACAATCCAGTGAAATGTGCAAAAAGTGAATACTACTGCAGTGCAACTGTAGGTGCTCATCTTTCATTCAGCTTTATTCATTCCAATTTGATCACTGGCCACATTTTGCTCCTTGGTTTAGATTACAGTGAACTACTCATGCACATTCCTTTTGTCACATAATTATATCGCATTTCCTTTTATTTCTAGCATCTCAGCCGTTTGAATAAGTAAACCAAACATAAAAACCAAAATTACTTCCATTACTTACTTTACAGGTTGGCCTACTGGGAGGTTACACCTTTTCATAGTCAGAACTAGAGTCTATTTCTGCTGTTCATTTCTAAAGCCATTAGTGCTGCAACTCCAGCCTTGTATTGTGACTCCTAGTGGACTAATTAAATGTTTAAGTCTTTTTTTATACTTTATAAGCCCTGTTTCCTCTGAAGGTACTCCACTATAGGTGTCACACTTCCAACTCTCAAGCCCAGCTCCTCTGCAGCTAAACTCACATTGGTAGGTACTAAAGTAACTGTTGGAGAACTGAGTGAATAGATTTAAGGAGCACTTTCTTAAACATCTGCCAATTACTCCAAGTGCTTATGAGCACGGCACTGGATAGTAGAGAACCCCCAGATGTGAGACTGTGTTTAATCCTCTCCCTCTTAACTAACTGCTCCCTGAGGCAGAGCCTGTAAATATGAATATGTTCCTATAGTCAATTTAGCTGATTAAATAACCAGTTACAATAAAATTACCAAGTGAAGTTGAACTGCCCACAAAACACTTTCCCCTTGTATTTTGCCTCAGCTGTTAGTGTTAAAGGAGTGCCGTATTTTTAGTCCTCCAGGAGCAGTTTTAGGTACAAGTCCTCAAGCTCTATTCCCACTGCAGCTCGTTAGCCTGTGTCGTTAGCTGGGCTGCCTGGACTGCAACTGTGCTGGACTGCGACAGAGCACACACACTCACACGCATTTAGACATATGGCTGAGGAGCCTTTGGGCTTGGTGCAGCACGGGCAGCTAACTCATAAAGCAGTCTGCATACTGTGTAAGTCTGTTAGAACCTAATGGTTATAGAGACAAGCAGAGAGGCAGGGATTATAATACTCTATATCGGCCCATTCCACTTCATCCCTTTCCTCTTGCTCATAATGGTGTTATACAGCACCTCTCAGGGCTGCTGTTGAGTCTGCAGCCCTTCAAAACCCTCAGTGATTGTATCTTTGCTTCCTGACTGATGCTATTGCTGAGGAATATTAGGTCAGTGTTTGCCGTTCAGACGTTCTGTGTGTCCCAACCCTCACCCTCACCCTCCCTTACCCCTATGTCTTTCTGTTTAAATTAGAGTCTGCCATGAAGATTAGTTGTTTTAACTGTGGACCTTTTCACCGCAGTCTATATTTTCTTACCTTGCACATTTGTGGAATGAGAACTAAAAGTTCAACAAAATTTAATTGAGAATATTTTATTGATTATTTGCATTTAAAGAATTCAAGAGCACTATGAAAGCCTATTGCATTTATGATCCAGCTTTCTGTAAATGTCCTTGACTATCTAAATTTAAATATCATTGCAAGTTTTTAATGCAATATCAATAATCAGTATTTTCTTCTCAAAATAACGTTTCTTGTTTCTAAGTTAGAAAGAAACTGCAACATTATCAAAATAACTACAGGAGTAACTACATCATTTGTGCAGCATTTGTTACAAGTTTTGTGATCTATGGAGAACATGGTGCTGGACTGCATGATTTATAGACCACGATTTCACCAGAACCAGTGAAAATAATGTGAAGGTACATTTTTAAAATGCACAGTGAAGTGGACAGAGACAGTTTTCTGATTAAAACACACCTCTGGCCTCACAATCATCTCTAAAAGAAAACCTGTATGCAGTCAAGCAACCTGAAAGATGTGTGTCTGCAGCACACAGTTGACCTCCTCACAGATGGGCTAATGCACTCCAGTTAGATAATATATTTGTTCTCTTTCTCCACCTCTACCCGTTTGTCGTTCGTTGCTCTGTCTCTGTTAATCTCTTTCTGCTGAGTTATGGTTTCTTTGGAAAACATTAGCATTCCTCTGCAAAGAGGTTCAAGCTCTGCGATGCGAGTCATGGGGTCAGAGTGTACACACACACGCAAACACACATCTTGCCTTCATCCTCATTCTCGAGCTGGTAGCATGTATGTGCATGAACATGTTTGTGCACGATTGTAACTGTCTTTGTGTGTGTGTTTGTGTGTGTGTGTCACGGGCCTGCAGTAAGGCAGATAATGATCCATCATGATTATGGTGCTTTAATGTCTGCTGTAAAAATCATCAAAAAACCATCTCTCCCTTTCTCAGTCTCACAGTCTCACTCACACATCTTTCTTTTTACTCCTTCTATCTTTCTTCTTCCCACAATCCTTTCTGTCACTCACTAAATCAGAACTTGAGCTTGCACCATACAATTTAGCCTCATGCTGTGCACTCACACACACCTGTCATGTCAAACACCCAAACCACTGTATCACACACACGCATTCACTAACACCCAAACTAATACATTCCATAAACACACAAGCACACTCTTATAGGAGTCTGGCAACACTAACTCTCTGCCCACTTACGTTATTTCATCTACATTTCTCTCTGACCACACACTGTGATTGCATGAGATGTGATCCATGGGAGCTTATAACCACATCATCCAAAGTTATTCCTCATAACTAGGAACTGTATCGTGCAACCTTGTTTATATTTAATTTCTTCAGGTCATAAATGAGTTTTGGATTGAATGTACCAAGAGAGGAGGATTATTGCTTAGCAACGTGAGGACGTTTTCCTTTGCAGAGGATTTAATTATGATTACTTTCTGAGAAAAACTGGGTCTTATTTTTCTAGTATTGGCCTTCATTCATATCAGATATGACAACATGTTACTCCCTAGTTCAGTTGTAGTGATTTAAGGATGTGGCAACTGTGCTATAGTGTACAGAGCTTTACTGTGAAATCCAATGAGTTAAGCAGTCAACTTATTTTCACATATATCCTGTATGTATCTAAAAACCTTTTGTACATTGATGTCCAGCCACTGACTGCACCATGAGTATGCATGCATGCAGTTTTCTGATATACTCATCTTCGTAGTACCTTAGTAGTTTTGCATAAAAGTCATAAGCAGTGGAACACTTGAGTTAATAGGATAAGAGTATTTCTCACATTAGTATATTTAGATCCTGTTTCTGGTGTATCACAATCGCTCTATGACTGACCCATTTAATCTTGTCTTTCTGTGGTGTAGGTCAAGGTTGTGTAAGTCAGAGAGCAGAAGACAGCGGACACATACTAAACTATTTATCTCTACTCAATTGTCCTACAGCCTTATCTTTAGTGCTGTGTTTTCTGTGCGGTACTGCAACTATAATGCAAAGCCGTTAAATTTAAGTACCTGCAAACACACATAAAATGACATGTGGCAAATATGTCGATATGCTTCACAATAAAAGAGAGCTGGATGGGGATGCTCAACAGAGGAAATCAAGATGTAGCGATCAGCAAATAAAGCTCCAGGACGTGACAGTGATAAAAGTTGGACTACGTGCTTGAAACTCATCACTCTCTGAATCGTATTTGTCTTTTCTTGCTCACATGGTAAATAGCAGTCGAAGCCCTGATAATGTCGTGTGGTTGTCGTTTTTCTCTCTTGAATGGAAACACTAAAAACTGAGTTTCATAACTCCCCAAAAATGGTTTGTTCAAGCTTGGTAACACATAGTAAAGTATAAATTGTTGTTGTACGTGTGTAGTTGGGGGATGGTTCCCCACTGTCTGACGTTAATGGGGCTTTCAGAATGGGCCAAATTGTGCCAAACCATGCACACGCGAATCTAGACGCACACAGGAAAGAGTAGTGGTTGAGCTTCATTGCTTTGTACACATACACAACTCTCCTTCACCTCCTCACTCACTTATTCTGTTCATCTTGCTCCCTTGTTCCTCTTTTTTATCGATTTTAGTGTCTTCGCCGTGATCTACAGTATATTTTACACTTTCTCCTGCTCTTTACCTCTCCGTCTTTCAGAAGTTATTTTGTTTTAAATTATCTAAATTTTAAAGTTGAGGGATTGATGCATGTTGTGGAGATGTTTTAAATTCTAAGCTTGTAAAAACCTAGATTCTATATTTCCCACAGTACAACTTTTTATAGACTCTACCTGCTCAATAAACACCCAAATGTTTAACACTCCACATGCACAGTTATTTTACTGGAGGCCCTCTCCACATAATTCAAGTAATCTCACTAAATCCTAATTTAAATTCTGAACACTTTATTGACACAACTGTGCTTTCAACTCATACAAATTGATAAAGCAATGTAAGAATACTGATCACGATTATGACATAAGCTTAAACATAAGAAGCAGATTGGTAATAAAAACATGTACATAATCTCCCATGTGTTACAACATGATACATATAGATAAGAAGAACTATTTTTGTGTGATTTACTGCGGGAGACTTCACTATTACTTGCAGCAGTTTTACATGTGAATAAAGCAACAGCGATATAAAAAGCCACTGAGATTTGCTGGGTAAGATATGAGAACTTAGGGAAGAGGTTAAGACTTAACAAGGAAATATTTTGCCAATATCTGACCCAGGCTTCACACACACACACACACAGCGACATAAATGTGGGCTTGTGTTACACAACTATTGATACAGATGTATTGGTAATTAAGTCAGTTAAGTTTGACGTCTCAGCCCAACTGCAGCCAAAGAAAACATCAGCGCTCGCTCACAGAAATGTTCCACTCTGCACGGGCAGAAAGAACCACATTGTGGTGTTTTCAGATTACAGCCTGATATGTGTGTGTGTCACCTTAAACATGCTCTTTGATCATCCATGTTGTTGTACAAGGAGTTTGTGTTTCTGCCCCGATATTGGATTTAGATGCCTGTTGTCATTTTGACATCTCCCTCTGTCTCTTCAACTTTAACTTTATCCTTACATTAGTGTACTATCCATTTATTATAACTTCATCTTGCTTCTCTTTATCAGCCTAAAAGAATACTTCCAAATTTGGGGAAATTTGCTTTCTTCCTTGGAGTTAGATGAGAAGATACCACTCTCTTATCTTTGTTTACAAAATAAACATCCATCATCTAGCTTAACCATCAGCAAGAAAGCTAAACTTGAAGCAAAACTTCCCAAAATGCTGAACTTTTCCTTTAATTTGCATGTTATTGTGTTGGTTCTATCACAAGATGCTGGTTTACAAAACCAATAAACTCTCTTTTGTCTTTCTCTGTGTCCTTGCCAGTTGGAGGCGGAGTTAGCGCTGAGCGAGAGGGAGGGGGCAGAGCTGCAGGAGTACGCTAATCAGGTCCTGCAGCAGATCGCCGACCGATGCCCCGACATTTTGGAACAAGTCGTCAACGCCTTGGAGGACAGCTGCTGACACCCAAATGCACACACACTGACAGAAATATAAATACATACACATATATTCATTAGATCCCAAAGTCAAAGTAAACAAATGTGCACCGAACATTAAACATTCAGCCATCAGAATCTCCAGCCTCGTCTCCCATAACCCCTGAAACCAGTGTTGGATGTGAAGATGAAGACCTTCTCTTGCACAGCTCTTCTGTTACCTGCTCTTCACTCATTAAATGTTCACAGACAGAAAAGGGGATCCACAAAAAAAATCTGTTATTCCTAAAAAAATAAAAATAAAATCTTCCACTGTGTCTTTAGTCGCTACACGTTAGAATACACGGTGCCAACTGAGGGAAATATTGTTATTATTATTATTTTTCAGTTTGAAGTGCTTTGCTGCTGCGCAGGTTGATTGGAAATATTTAGTGTTGTTGAGACATTGAGCATGTATTTTCCTAACTACTTCAGCACTGAAGGAGCTTTCACTGCACTTGCCATCTGTGACACTTCACAGCAGCCATCTTGTGTCCTTCCAGGCAATCAGCAGTTGGATTTGCAATTGTGACTTGGTGCATTTTACAAGAGGGTTGTTTCGGATGTTAGACTTACACGCTGTTGCCACATTGTTATTTGATTGGTTCAGATTTTAAAAAAGTGTGTTTTTTCAGCTGCCTTTGGTTCTTTAAATCATTTGCTGCTATGTTTTTAACTTTAAATTTTTTTTTTCCATTTCCTGTATTCTTCTTCTTCAGGTATCTCATGAAACGTCCCTACTTGCATTTTCTTTCAGCGGTAATCTCTAGATAGATGTGTAAATTATAAAGAGAGGGGTTTAATTACCAGAAACACAGCAGATAGGGGAACATGACTTTTTCATCCCTTGTTTTCAATTACTGATGAAAGGCACAAACTACAACATAAAACTCGCAATACTCCCTTTATTTGTTTATGGTTTGTGTTTCAGTTATGTTGTCCATTTTGAAAAGTCACCTACCCTTTTAGTTATCATGAGGCAAAATCTGATTTCCCCTTACTAAAATAAAACTTTTGTTTTTCCTTTCTTTATTTCTTAGGAGGGAGGGAATATAAAATAACTGTTATTTTTCTCTTTACTTTTGGTAATATATATGAAATACTAATCTTGTTTAGTTGAAAATATTGTCATCTATTGGTATGTTACATAATGTGTCAAAATCTTTTTTTTTGTCTTCTTTTTTTTTGTGATTTGAAAATAATCACAGATATGTTCCATAAACAGGAGCCTGTTATTGGAAACATAGAGTATAATGCACCTACACGATGCTTTTTCAGAATCAGTTTCTTGTTGTTTACAGTGGAAATGACACTCTGATGCATGTTTCCCACAGCGCCGACAGCCTTAGCATGATTTAAAAGCCTGGGTTCTAGTTGTTTCAATTTAGGAAAAGCTTCTCAGACTGAGGTGTGAGTGAGTGCTGAAGACACAACTCGTTGGCCTCATGCAGCTGTTTAGCTCTGCTCCCTACAAAGAAACACGTGGTGGACACAGAGCCGAGAGATAAGGATTTACACTGCACACTCAAATCTGATTTTACACCAAAGCCTGATTTGGCAAATAAGGAGTTACATTTTAAAACATCACGTGTTTTTTGGAGGAGAAATCACACCCTGATATTTGGTGCAGTTTCCTCAAATGTTACCAGTGTGATGTTGCTGAAAGAGTTTGTGTAACATTTGATGGATGATTCTCATTTTAGAATGAAACTTTGTCAGTTATGAGCTCGTGTTGTACATCCAGTGTGTTGTTGTCTGTTTTATACTGGTAATGTTTTGTCTTTGGGAGTGATTCTGACCGGGATTAAAAACGAGAAATGAGAGAATGGAAGAAAATATGGATTCATCTTTATTTTGTTCATGAACAATTATCTTTTGTGCGAGTGTTTCTAAAATATGTGACAAAGACCAGGACTGATTATTTTGTCTTTGGACAGTCTTTCCTTTTGTTTCCTTTCTGTACTTTTTCTGACCTCTCCTTGCTTTCTTTTCCTTTTGCCTCCTCTGCTCTCTCTATCTGTTGTCACTGTGTCTCTTATCTTGTCCCCAGTGGTTTATGTTTTCTATCCGCCCATAATAATTACATTATTCCATATCCCACTCTTCACTATCTACATCAGTATCCTTTGGAGACGCCTCATCCTGTTCCACTTATTTACCACGCAAACACACACACAGACACAGACACTCTAGCAGCACTAGTTTCTTTGTTTTAAGTGACAAACAGCTCATCCAAAACTCCGCTATTTGCAATATATAATATAATGCAGAATATTAACAACACTGAAAAGAGATAGAAAAGTAGAAGATTATTTATATCTTACATATGTAATGTAAATGTATTGAGTTTTTAGATACCTTCAGTTAGAAAATCTGAGTTAAGAGACCCACCCACCTTAACTGACCGTGACTCTGACCTTAACCTAGTCTTCAACCTCCGCTGTGAAGAAATCCCTACAGGAATCAAAACATCATCAGGTTATGTTATCCGTTTTGCACACAATAAAACGTATCAAACATGCTGAGAACCAACTCCTGACAGTCTGTAAATGGAGCGTATGGGCTGGTGTTTACATTAACATATGGCAACACTTTATACGTGTCAGTACCTGGGAGTGTGCAAAGGATCGGTTCTGCTTTCTCCATCGACTGTCCTAATAAAACCCAGTGGAGGGAGACCGAAGGGATGGACCGAGCGGGAAAGAGGAGGAGGAAGAGAAACGCAAGTATGATTCCCTGATTTATGTGACGGAGAAAGAGACTGAGATAGGAAAGAGAGGAGACAGCAGACATCATTTTATTGTCATCTCTGCTATGAATCTTCTGTAGCTCAGTGTTTCTTTTAACTACGAATCACACAATGTCTAAACAAGAAGTATGAAAATAATTTCATATTTAAACAGCAAAGTATAGGTCAAAGAATTCCATAATGTATAATACAGTCACTGACTCACTCAGTGATTGAATTTAAAGAGGCCATGTTATGTGTGATTTCAGGTTGATATTTTTATTCTGTGACACACTGAAATAATCTTTGATGATTTATAATTAAAAAGATCTGCTTATTTTTCTCTGCAACCTGCCGGTGGGCTGAGCTATGGCTCGATCATGCAGCACCGCAACGTTCTGACGCCAGTTCCAAAGGCTTCATACGCAAACTGTAGCTTTACAGTTTAATTTGCTCGTTTATCAAAATGTCTGTTTTTTGGTATCCAGTAATAAATAACCTCACCAAGAATACCAGAGGTAAAATTACTTCACTGTTGATGGACATAATCAGCATCTCTGATGCATCTGCAATGCAACTGATGTAGACATAGTGACAATCTGATGTGAAGTGCCATGAATAGATGAAAACGTTGGGAGTAAGACTGTTTCTGTTCCAAAAACAAAGCATATCTTCTGTCTCTGTTCCCATCTTTGGGAAAAGAAAAGAAAATGAGATTTTCTTCACAACCACACATTCTGTGTGACTTGATATAGAAAGTCTCTTGACAACAAAGCAGACAAAGATGCAATGTTTTGTTTTTGTGATTTCTTCTACATACAATAAGCTCCCGTCTTAGAACTTTGCTGTTGTTTAATATGGACCTTTCTCAACACAACTGTGAAGATACAACTAAAAATACAAAAAAGCATAATATGGTCTGATTTTACCTGCATATTTTAAATGTTCCAGTGCCATACTGCTTATCAGTACTGAACAGGTTTTGAGTTTGTACTGGCTTCACACTGGAAAAGTGACTTAAAGATGTCAGCATGATTGCAAAGTAGAGTAGAGAACTGCACACAACTACAAAGTAGCCTAATTGTGAAATGTGGTGAAACAGTTCCAGCAACACCTCAGAAAAGAAAACAAAAAATGAACAAAAACTTAAAAATTTGACAAATTAGTTTGCAACTTTGTCCATAAATTTAATCAGTTATGTTGTGTGTGAATTGAAAACTTGGCACCAGATTATCAAGTGTGGGGATTTGTTGGTTTTACAGAGAAAAACTGAGATTTTCTCTATTTTCTAACATTTTCTAGCCTAATTAACTGACTGAAAGAATAAGCAATATAATCCAAATAATTATTAGCTGCAGCCAGTGGTTTAGTCCAGGTATACGCAGGTATGAGGCGTATACCTACTTCTTGTTCAGTCGGAACATATGAACCGCGCATACTCACTTGTCCATCCACCCTGACGCGTTGATACGTTGTTTGTTGATCAGTGTGCAGCTATAACGTCCCTATGTGCAGTCTGTCACTTCTCAGATCCGTTATACATAAGCATGTAGTGTCAGGCGATGTAGTGTGTGTAGGCGGCCAGTTTTGAGACGTATGTTATCGTTAACGCAGTCCCTGGTGGTCTAGTGGTTAGGATTCGGCGCTCTCACCGCCGCGGCCCGGGTTCGATTCCCGGTCAGGGAACTAGTTTTGGGCTTCTTCTTGGACAACTTTGACGTATGGGAAAAGGTTTCACCTGTTTCAAGGGTACTGAGTATACAACAGGCTGAAACTCCTTGATGTATCACGTAAAGCGTGAAAATGTGTAAGAAAAAGATTAATTAAAAAGTTATCTGACCTCATCTTGAATTAATCTAATAATCATGATTTAGGGCTGTGTAGGACCTGTTATATTTGCAAGATGCTCTTTAATGCTCTTAACATAATATTGTGACACTCTGGCCTTCACTATCAAAAT
Organism: Sandelia bainsii; assembly: GCA_032362345.1. Taxonomy (NCBI): domain Eukaryota; kingdom Metazoa; phylum Chordata; class Actinopteri; order Anabantiformes; family Anabantidae; genus Sandelia; species Sandelia bainsii. Next base: position 9,182,221 of record JAUMHL010000016.1, on the reverse strand, counting down.
AGATCTTCCACAGTTCCACCATTTACCAAAAACTCTACTGACAGACAAAAAAATGCACAGTTGGACCTGCAACTCTGTGGTTTATGTTAATTTCACATCCTTACTCACTGAAATTAAACAGCAGATCTGAAAATGCATAAATACTACTATAGTTTGAACTAAATATGCAATATTAGTTTTACATGTCACAGTCACGAGGCACTTAAAAACAACTTTACAGTATACCCACTTCTCGAGGCACCACTACACCACTGGCTGCAACTCTCGCACTTTCTAAGACAACTTAACTTATGCACCAACCTCCTTCATTACGTATCAGCATTACTCTAAAGTGTTGTGATTTACATTTTATAACGATAAAGGTTTTTTACCTTTTGGATTTGACTTTGTCACTGTCACACACTCTCTCTGACACACACACACACACACACACACACATCACACCTTTCTTTGCACAGATTGAGTGTTGATAAGATCTCACTGATACTTTGGGTTCACAACACAAAAAAACACAGATGTCCTTAAGATAAAGTAGGCGTGCACAAGTGTGTGTAGTTAAAAGTAGAGTATCTACAGACAGCGCAAGTATTTCCATATAAACACTATATGCTGTGGAGGACTGAGACACATGAGGAGCCGGGAGGAGAAATAAAAATTGAGTGACTGCAGAGGAAGTGGGGAGGGCTCGCGCTGGCTTTTGGTACGATGTGGTTTCAATCATCACACATCACATCGCACATGAGTGAGAAGAAAAAGAAAGAGAGGGTGATGGAGAGAAAGAGAAAACAGAGAGGAGAGGGGAGGGAGGTACTGAGACCAAAACAAACAGCAGTTCAACTTAAAGCACACATTCAGGGTGTATTACATGTTCTAAAGCTGAATAATTAATGATCTCAGTGTGGTCTGAAGACATAAACTTGTTTCTTGTTGGTTTGCTTTTTGCACACATACGTGGAACAATTTTGTTTAATAAATAGTTGGAGAATTCAGTAAATTGCTGAACTGTAGGTGTGACGAATGGGGTGAAGGAGGAGGGAGGAGTGGGTGGAGAGAACCGGTGAGATGGAAGGGACAGAAGGAGGCAGTGAGCAGTAGGAAAAACCTCTGAGAGGAAATAAAAACAATGTGAGAGGAGTGGAGCTCCTAAAATAAGCTGTTAGCCACCAACAGTCCAAACATCACCCACACTGATGACATTTTCCTCTTTTGCTTTTCCTCCTCGATCTCTCCATTTATGTGACTTTTAATGCTTTCTGTGAATATTTCTCCTAACCGGCCCTGTCTGGACAACAGAGGGGGGTACATAGACAGATTTGGGATCAAATTTAGACAAATATTAAAAGCATCTTCACTGTAATACAATCAGTGCCAGCAGAAAATGTCCAAGAAGCATTTGAAAAGTTTTTTTTTATTTTTATTAAGACACAAGCTAACCCCCTACTACTGAGTAAAAGGGCTTCTGGTCTTCAAATGGAGCTGTGGGTTCAAGTCCTACTCCTGATTGGAGTTTTCATTCCACAAACTTACACGTTTCTCCTCCTGTTTCTTTAACTTATGCCAAAGTCATGCAGGAATCATGACAGCACATCAGGAAAAAAAAACTAAACTTCAAGGCCAGTGTGGTGTTTTCAGGAGCATCTGACCTGCACTGGTGCAAAACTAATTTCAGATGGCATAGAAAATTGCGCCATTTAGAAATGGCGACACACACACTTGACCCAGTCTCTGAGAAGTCTGGACATGTTACCATAACTCTTATATTGTAAACAGATCCTCTGAAAAGAGCCAAACCACAGATGAACCAAACAAAACATCGGGGTCTGATGCAACAGTAGACAAAAACCTTTTCATGCTGTAATTTCATGTAAGTTGTTGCTGTGTGTGTGCAGAGAAACGATTATTTTTCACTACTTTATGTTATAGGGGACATCTTTCTTTAATCCTGTAAACGCAAACGCACAGTTCCGGTGGAAAATCCATATTATATGATATCATATTTTGTAAAGACCACAGTTACTTTGGTGCTGACGGTAATACGAGCTGTCAGGATGGCCGAGCGGTCTAAGGCGCCAGACTCAAGGGTTGTTACCTTCCTAACTAGAGGGACTTCTGGTCTCCAGATGGAGGCGTGGGTTCAAATCCCACTTCTGACAGAGTTTTTTCCCACACGGTTCATCCTTGTTGTCTGGTTAAGAGAAATAAACACCGTTATTTCCTGCTGTTTCTGCGCAAAGCAACCCCCTTCCCTCACCCGGGGGGGGCGCAGGTTTCATATCCCGGCAGAGGACAGTCGTACAGTCGAGTAAGGACGGCACAGTCAGAGAGAACTTCTGGGCTCTTTTGTCTCACTCCGTTCCCCTCCTCTCTGTGTCTCAAACTTCTCACTCGTGTTTCCCGACGCTAAACTTTGGAGATCAACCTCTCCCACCCCCCTCGCTCCCTCCTTCACCTCCCTCCTCTTCATTTTCCCTGTGTGCGTAATTAGCTGGAGAGCGTTTGGAAACTTGTGATGTCCGTGAAGAAATCTCGCTTTATTTCTGACACCTGTTGCCGAGGACGCGGCGCACACAAGCCGCACGCAGCGAGGAGCGTGTGCCACTGATTTCTGACTTTATTTCTACACTTTTAAATGACAAGTCGGGACTGCGTGGGTACTGACAGATCGCCAGACGCTGCGTTAAACTTCTGTACATTTTCTAAACTTCATTGTGATTCAGACTAGGACTTTCGTGTGGTTTTCCTCTGTGAAGGTGATCGAGCGGTACAAAAAGTGAAGCGTACGTTACAGTGATTCAGGCTGCTGTGGGATTTCCCCTTCAATAAAATCAGCGGTCTGTCTTTAGTTCCGCAGCCGGACAGAGAGACACACTTTTCGGACTTGAGTGCCTCGGATGGTGGGAGGTGAAAGTTTTCTTGGAGACACGAGCACCAGTTAGATTCGACCACAGCAGAACAGGTACGCATGAATAACTTTTTTATTTTATATAAAACACAATGTAAAAGAGAAGTTTTCAAAAGGATGACACAAACTACAAGAAGGTCATTGCACTCTGCTTACACCCTGTCAGTCCAAAGGCACTTCTGGTCTGCTAGAAATAACTGTTAGACATATGAACCGTGTGTAGATGGAGATATAAATATAGTAACTTACGGCCTGTTAATAACAACACGTTAATAACATTCAGATTTATTTGAACCTAATTGCTGTTGTGTCATTTTGCCCGCATCATCAATTTCCTGCAAACTGTTAGAAGTAGTTGATTAAAAGTTTGCAGTACTGAGTTTAAACTGACTGATGTGTGTTACTGAACAGTTCAGGCTTGCGCGCTCTGAACAGGATATGCTTTGCACGTCTGAATTCAAAGGGAAGCAGTTAGTTTAAACTTGGTGCACTTGGTTTTGGACTTTGTTCCATTTGAACTTGTAGTCGTTTTTGTCCCCACAGTGTTTCCGTCGTCACGGTCTACTTACAGAATGGACTTATTTCACGACTTTGGCTCTTATATGATAGTGCTGAAACGCAGTGCTCGCGTGTGTGTGTGCGTGTGTGTGTGTGATCTGCCAACCCCATCGGCCTAAATGAAGGCAGTCCTCTCGCTTTGCGGTGGAGACCAGGACTATTTTGGTCGAAATGTTGCACAAATGTTTCTCTCAGTAGAGAGGAGTTGTTCTGCCTTCATCTGGGCCACTGGCTGTGACATCTGACTGCACTACTCTGGCTGTACAGTAGTAAAAGTTCACTTTGTTTCTAACATGTATTATAAATACACAGACTGTCTTGATGGCAGTAGAGGAGGATCTTCGCATTTATGTGACAAGCTGCATATAGCAGATGGTAGGTGTGCTACATATGAGTGTTATGTACGATTTGTGGATGTTATGTATGATTTGTGAATGTTCTGTCAGCTGTAGGTCAGAAGTCAGATGTGCAATCAAATGATAAACCAATAAATGTCCTGAGCAGGGAAGATGCATAGAAGTCCTTTAGTGAAGAACTCACTTTAGTGTTTCCCTCAAAACTATAAAAACCTTTGAATTTTGAATTGATAGTGTCTGTAAATTCTCTAAATACCATCATGAAAATGTTTAGTCTTAGTATTTGAAATGAACAATTACCTGTGACTGTATACGAGTAATAATATGCTTAATGTGTTTGTGATTATGTGATATTACGTAGAAGGTTGTGCTCATATCTATGTTTTCTCCTTTTTGGAAATGAAATCATAGATCAGTGGATCTAGTGACCCCAGTTCTAAGAATCACCTCTCTCACACAAACATGAATTAATCATAAGCATGTGAGCTAAAGTTTTGCTTATAGTTTGAGAGCACAGAACTTTTCTAGTGTCTGTTTCACATATTTAAATTACATTTGTCCTTCATTAGAGCTAATAACACATAGTGTTACTTTTAGTAACACTATGTGTTGTTAGTTTACAGTTTGGCCTAAGTTGTAATCAGTACCTTTATAAAGTCACATTTAATTAGCTGAAGACAAACACGGCTTAGGTTTAATGAATGACTGAACCACTTTTTCACATTTTCTCAGACATAGCAGAGAAAAGTGAGTTTCTCCATCTGTCAGCGTGAGTGGAAGCTGAGTATCAGATTCATTTTCAACATGTAATGTGATGGCTGCAGAGGAGCTGAGAGAGAGAGAGAGCGATGAAGTCGCCTCTGGCGGTGACGTCTCCGGTTCACATTTGCACTTCTCATGGTTTTAAAGTCTGAAACTCACATGAGCTGTGGACTGGACTGACAGCCCCACTGATAAACCCTTTAAGAAGACAGGATGTGTGTTCCTGTGTGTGTGTGTGTGTGTGTGTGTGTGTGTGGAAGGTAGATAGTAATGTTAGATGTGTAGATAGAGGTGGTGAAAAGTGTTGCTGTCAACAAGTTAGCCATTAGAGAGAGATAATCTCTCTTCCTCCTCCCTCCCTGTCTACCAAGTCAACTTCTGTTCTTTCTCTTCCCTCTGTCTCGCTGTTTTATTCATTACATTCATTTTTCTATCTGTGCCATTTTAGTGTTTCTCTTCCTTTTTGGCAGTTTTGTTCACTCTTCTCACATTTTTTTTTTAGCCTCTTTCACACCTGTAGTTTTTAGAATTTGATGTTCGTCTTGGTTTCGCTGAACAAAAAGCCTGCAACTCAGAACATTTTAACAAGTTTAAATTGTTTTTGGCTTCTGATGCTATTTCAAAACCCGTTAGAAAAACTCAAGAATGCCTTTATACCGTTGCTGCTTTAATTGCAAAAGTAGACTCAAATGAAGAAATAGATGTTTTTACCCCACACAAAATGATTTATTTTTCTCCGAGAAGCAGCAAATCTGTATTCTGAACATTTGCTCATTGTTATTTTTTTTCCTCGCCCCTGTCTGTCTGACTGTCTGTTTGCCCCCTTAACTGGTGAGAAGACCTTTTCTTTAACCAAACACTGAAGTGCTGCTTGAGTGTCTCGTCCCTCAAGACTCTGTAATTAGGGAGTAAGTAGGTATGTGTGCGTCTCCACACTAGATATTTGAGAAGATGGGATGCCTGCAAGCATCAATGGATCGTGAAGGTCATTCAAGAGTGTATTGTAAAGTCTGTGTGTGTGTGCGCGCCCCATACGTTCTGACACAATGGATTTGGAAATAAACACAGATATTTCTAATTTAACAACCCTCTGAAGATGATTGTCAAATTTTCTGTGTGTATGTGTGCATTTCAAGTGTTTGAGTAGGAGGTCGTCTTTAACACTCGATGTGTTACATGTGTGTCTTTAAGCCCGCTGGGAACGCTAAAGGCTAACCTGGACACACACACACACACACACACACAGATGGTGGTCCATGTGAAGAGGATGGCCTCTCCAGCTGAAGAGCCTGTATTTTAAA